>JAOWCC010000064.1:36664220-37264220 GCA_030867875.1 Actinernus sp. WN-2022
CGTTGACCTCCAGAGCAGTCTTCAGTGAAGGTTCTCCTTACATTTTTACAGATTTACACAAACTAACATGGCGACGTTTACAGGAGCTGTGGTCGGGTTCTTCGTCGTTATTGCAACCGTTACTCTCTCAGGTAAGCTTTCTGGTCAGTATAAAGCGTCTCTGGAACAATAGTATTTTTAACTTGAATCCTTGAGGGTCCAAGACCAGTTAATTGCGCTGAAATGACCACAGACCTTAAGAAGTTCGGCTCTTTCTAGGTGTATCAACGACAATGAACTACAGCAAAACAGAATACAATGAACTACAGCAAAACAATACCCTGAAATACAAAGAACGAAAGAAAACAATAGAGTTGTTCATTGTCCTGAATTTCAGGACGTTGATACACCTAGAAAGACCCCAAATTTCGAACGAATTGAAGGAATTGCCGATGGCCGACCGGGTGTTGTTTTTAGAGTTTGAAAATATTAATATACATTGTGCTGTTTGAAGTTATTGCCACACCTTGGAGTTATGCTGCTTTTAGTAAGCAGATACTGTTTAAGTCTTGTCTGCTTGAGCTGAAAAGCGTTTTTTTTTTAAACTACATGTTATTTATTTCTGCGATTCCAGCTTGGTGCCCAATTTATCGCCTTCCATGCATTGCCTTGTAGTTGTATAATTTTCCATTGCCTAAAATAACAACTTGGTCTCAAACTCAAAGCACGCGAGCCGAGATGATGCATGAAGGCCAAAGCACAGAATGGCTGCTGGGGTCGTAAGTTCAATAATTTAGGCAACTAAGTAACCACCGATTCAGATCATGACTCCATGAGCACTGCACGGACCAGATGCTTGACAATCGTACAAAATTGTTATATGTAATTGTACGTTGTAGTTGCATGCATGGCCACCATCACGAACACTTAATTACTACAATGCTAGTCAGTGGTTTTGTTTCTCTCGAGCTCGCTTGGGCGCCAAAATTGGAAGAATTACCACCAGGTTTTCAGATGTAAAGATTAGCAAACTTTAATAATCAATCTCCATGTTTTTGTATTTAAATATACCATTTTTAATTTTCGTCGAATTCAGTGCAAATTCAGTCTGCATCGTATCAGTGCATGTTTTAATAATCCTTTCGTAGTTGTAGAACGAAGTCCTGTAGGACCCTGTGAAACCAAGCCTGTACCGCCCGTCTTAACCCTACTTGATTCGATCGGTTTAGCTTCTTCAATCTTTTATATTCGCTTTGTGATCTCTTCCTATCCCTTCTGCAGTTTGGTTAAAAGTTTGGTTGACTCATTTCCCCATACGAAATGCGTTCGCCTGATTTCGAGTAATCGAAAATTCTAAAGTGGTTTTGCTCGGATACATGAAATCATAGCAATGCCTGCCGTCTACCATTTTTAAAAGCGGAACTACTTTTTGGTTTAAGAAATGAAAACATTCCAATGTGTCATGCCGATCAGGTATAAAATGTTTCAAACAAACAATCATACAACAAAAATTGTCAATAATTTTTTCCGCCATCCCAGAATTAGATCGGCTTGTGGGGCTCAAATGGGTTATTACGACTCCAAAAAAGCTAAGATCTTGGACGTATCTATAGCTAAGTCTGCGTTGGAAACCATTGGGAACCGTCTACCCAGAGCCTATAAGGAAGATTAGGCTTTAGTGATATTGATTTGGTTTTGCATGTTAATTTATTGTGTTATTCGGCAAAATGGAAAGCTCTATTAAATATATTCCACCTTCAAAAATTAGTACTTGAAACCACATGGCATGTTTCCTTTATCTGATACTATTTAAGGCTAAAGATTCTATTTGGGATTAGAACGTTGTTCTTGTTCGTTGTTTAGGTGTTTTTCTTGGATCTTTTATAATTTATTGTGTGAATGCATTATGCTTGCATGCTTTGTTTATGTTGTTGAGTGACAACTGTTTGATGTCTCACAGTGAAACACTTCAAATCTCCTAACTTGTTTTTTACGTGAGTGTAACTGTTTGTTGGGCTTGAAATTTCACTAGAGCATAGTTCCTTAACCACAAATATTGATTTATCCCTTTGAAATTATTTAACACTAAAATTTTCGTAGAAAGCCACGAAAGTTATAAGTAAAATAATGTATATTTTTAGTCACACTGAATTGCATAATTAAATTAAACTTCTACTGAACTTCCTTACTTTCAAGAGGAATGTATATTAAATATTTATTATTTGTGTAAGAACAAAACGTTAGATATTATTTAAGAGTTTGTGCAACAAGTCAGTGTTATGAAGAATATTATTAGCTTCTCTCAGTCTGATGTTTAATAAATAAATACTTTGTGAAGACCTCATGGCTGGGTGATCATCAATATTAATTGATTGACCATATTCTGGAAGAATACAGAATGATAACTCATAGTGGAATAACAGTGGGATTTTTTAGCTACTGGAATACTAAATGTACCAGTATCCTGAATATCATGTCATCAAGCATTAATCTTGTAGTTTACAGTGCAAAGTGTGCCTGAATCAGTGATTCCCAAGACTGTTCTAATGTTGGCTGAATCATTCCTCATATTGTTTCAAAATTAAGCAGAATTTATTCTACAAATTAAATGGACAACAGTACTCATTTATCTGCAAAAAGCCACGAGTACCATATTCACTGTATGAATCACTTAACAGGAAACCAAGGTACATTATTAATTTTGGAGTTAATTTCTCTGACAATTAAAGGCTACAAAATATTCTGGCATAGTACAATGTACATCAAACAGAATTTCAATCTCTACCATCGTTGCATCTAAGCATGAACATGTGAGGCAAAAAAACATGTCCTACATGTAATTGGGTATCAAACAGAATGCGATTCGTTATCAAACTTTCAACGTTTGACGGTGTGCTAGGAGAACTTTCATGCCCAAAATACCAAGTTGGGCTCCAGCTGTGAGGACATTTACAGTAAACAAATATGAAAATAACTTCAAATCAGGTGCTCCAATATTTTGGGAACGAAGTGGTAGAGCTGGTTGGAGAATTATTGATAATGAAAAAAATAACTTGTATTTTTAGGCTCTGTGGGGGTTTCTGAAAAGTCACTTGGAAACCATCACTCTAGCGCTCTCTTACATACCAGGAAAGCTCGAAGATCGCGAAGCCTGTAATGTTCAGTCATTTCTCATTTAACTTTGCCTATGCAAGACCAGGTAGCAATTCTTACTTCAAAGAGAATTAGTACTGCCTTTATCAGAGAAGAAAAGATGGACAACTCCACATTAAATGAGTTAGAGAGGAAATCACGTCTAACTCCAGCCATATTTACACGTTTAACTCTGCGATCACAATTCACCTGAAAATCGCATCAAATGAGTGTTACAATTCTTCAAGTCCTATGTTCTAGTCCTATGTTTTGACACTTGAAGCACCTCTTAGATATTTATAGAAGTTTTATTATTGTTTTATACAGTATAAACTCAAATAATTTACCAACCTTGCAAAGACTTTGAATGTTCGGCCTCACTTTCATGCCATGATTGTGACTTCCGTTCCCAGGTTGGCTTTCTTCAAAGGATGTTTTCGTTTTAATCTATTAACCTTGATTCCTTGATTCGCTTCTCCAACGTCTATAAATTTCTTAATCATGTAGCAGTGAGCTTTGAATGTGCTCTCATCAGTGAAAATAGTGTTGGCAAACTGTTCTTGATCGAGCAGCAGACATTAGTGGGAACTGTTTGAATGGCCATGTTTACTTGATCTCACTCTCAGTTCAATTCAAGAAACAGAGTTGAGATCCCTTCGAATTCTCTGGTGGTAATTTGTTTTTAATTTTGTAGAAGTTGGTTTTCCAAAAAATATACACTTTTATGATTGAAATAAAGCCCACTTTGGCTTAATTATCGAACAGCCACTTTGGCCTAATTCTCTAACAGCCTGAATGAAACGAACAATATTACGTATAATTATCGGCTGTTTCTGTGGGTAATAATTTTGCTTTCTCATCTAAACATGCTCCACATTTCCATTCAGTCCTTTCAAAATATTCCTGAGATTAGTTGCATTCGCTATGAGGTTTCGTGTTCACTAAAATATATGTTGTGGTTCAAAATCTTTTGGGTTAAGTTTTTTTTTAGACCAGTTCAAAAAAATTTAACCAGTTCAAAATTTTTACACCAGTTCAATTTTTTTAAACCAGTTCATTTTTGTAAATCTGGTTTATTAGGGAAGTTATGTTTACTGAAATTAGGGTTATTTTAAATGTTGGATTTGGGTTTAGAATAGTTCACATGATTATATTGAAGGAGGATAATACATGTAGTCTGTGTTAGTGATTTAATTAGCCCTGAACACCCTAAATTGGTGACTACACGTAGCTCTAAACACCCTATAAACTTAGTGAGCACCCTTTGACGGTTAGGGTGCTTTTAAACGTAGGGGTAGGGTTTGTATTAGCTCACAGGACCATTGAAGAATCCTTATTTCTGTGTTCAGTGATTTAAATTTAGTGACTATACTGTAGCTCTAAAAACCCTAACTTAGTTAGCAGCCTTTGTTGATGGTTAGGGTGTATTTTAAATGTAGAGGTAGGGTTTGTATTATTAGTTAACAGGACCATCAAAGAAGTATAATTTTTTTGTGTTGTTCAGTGATCTAAATTTAGTGACTATAGCTCTAAAAACCCTAACTTTAAGTGAGCACCCTTTGTTGACGGTTAGGGTGTTTGTAAATATAGGTGTAGGGTTTGTATTAGTTCACAGGGCCATTGAAGAAGCGTATACAGTGCTTGGGTAGGGTATTCTGCAGTTGCCCCAATAAGGCTTTTGTTACTCTTTGACTTTATTGTACATGTACTTAAGACTGATGAATATAAGTCTTATGCAGGTAAATAATCATGTAGTCAGGTGTACAGTTCACTCATGTTTTGTTCACGTAATTATACAGACAATTGCGAAAATCCATAAGATCAAATTTTTTGGGACAATTAAACATCTTATTTACAAACAGGAGAGAAACAATAATATTACTGTTTGTATGCCACTGTTGATTTTTTGTGCGTTATTGTTGAATGTTTTTGTTGGATTTGTTTTATAGCCACATGTAGATGTGAAAGTTTGGAATCAGATTGCGTTCAATTACTGACAGAATTCAATCAAATGCATTTGGATTTTTGTGAGTGTTCAGTTTTGAACTTAATAATATACATGAAAAAAATGCTCAATTCTGATTGGTTGAGGGCAATGCAATTTCAAGGAAACACAGTGCCGAAAAAAGGAAACATAGTGCCGAAAAAAGGAAATACAATGCAAATTTCTTTTGAAAGCAATGACTTTCGACTTCTGAGAACACTCGAACAATTTTAATGAATTTGAAAGTGTGAACTATTATGGTTTGTTGACTGAATAAATTAATTAGTCACATGATTCTCCAACGTCACTTCCTGACAATTCAAAATGAGCCTGCATATAAATTCAAATTAAGTCTCCTTTGCAGCTATTATTGGGACTATAGCGTTTGCTTGACAACACTAAGGATGGCTGCGATGGAGACTAAAATAGAGGTAATCGGCTAACGCTGTTGCCACCCAATTCAGATCATGTGATGTAAACAGTTGCTACTCTGGGGAATTATTTCTTTTTCATTCTAATCATAATGCAGTCATGTCTATCTGAATACAATTTATTTTCAAAGAGTCAATTCTCCAGAGTAATGTGTGTTTATTACATCACATGGTCTGAATTGGGTGGCAACAGAGTTAGCCGATTACCTGTATTCAAATACGTTTTGGAAAAAGATGTCAAGCATTAATTGCACATACATTGTAAATCAATCAAAATTCAATTGGAGCTTGACTTGTTTTGACTGTAAGTTGTAATAAAATGTTCTCTTTTATGAAAAGAAAATCCTTTTAATATTGTCGTACATATACAAGCTATAGTAGTCAGGAATAATTAAATAAGTTTCCACATGGTTCCACATAATTGCATGATCATTAAACCCCGGAGTGGCTTTCAAGTGCAGAACAGAATAATTTATTGAATGGACAGCTCAAATATTAAGCTGCTAATCAGCTGCCAACCACCTGGAATACTTGTTCTCCCTTTTCATCATTCCAAACAACTTATTTAATTGATTGCCTCCTGACTTTGCATTATCTACGACAGACCCATATATTTAAGTATTCAAATTTGCACTTGTATGCATCATGGATCAGTCACCTCTTTGCTTGTTCTTCTGAATATTTTTCATTCAAACATGATTCTGTCTTTTGCCTGCTATACCAGACATTTGTTCACTTTTGAACATCTTTAGGGGAGGGTTTGTTGTTTGCTTAAGGGGCTGTTTCAACCCCTAAATAATATATTCTCATGATGAAAGACAAGCAAACTATATTAGCAGATCAGAGTATGCTAATTCCATGTTTACTGGTGAAAATTTGAGACAATTTTGATGAAGGATTGTAAAGATTCAGAGGTAAAATGCTGCTCTTAATGAACTCCTTCAGACCTGAGCCAAAAAGTGGAACAAATTAGGGGTTTGATTTTTTAAACAAACTGTTGACAGGAATATATGAAGCTGTGCGTCTTCTTAAAGCGTGATACAGTCTTTCAAAATTTGACTTGACTTTGCCAATCATAGGTAACTAAATTGGCATAAATTAGGATAAAAATGATAAACATTAAAGACACTTTCCAGGGCTGGAAATTGCCACCAATACGGTCACAAATGCAACTAGAATTTTCCGTTTTCCAATTAAGAATCTTTCATCCAGTCAACAATTGCAACTGAATCTCTAGTATACCAGTTATAAAAATAAATTATTGAATAAGAATGAGATTTTTCATAGTTCTGCTCAAAATCCTACCTTGGCCGCCATTAGAGCAGTGGTACATTAAAATAAGTATTACTGGAACAGTATTTTGTGGTTTTAACTGCTGAACTATCCACCAGTGATATTAAAAAAGTAACCTTGTTGTGTTTGTAATATGCATATATATATATATGTACAGCAACTTTGGGTGAAATATCATGAAGATTGATATTATATACTGCTGTTCAAAACTGTACCTCCTAAACAGCATACTAAAGGAAAAAATTGATGACAAATTAAAGATACTGGATTGCAAAATAAAAATGCCTGCCATGTTGTAGTATAGTTGTGAGAAGATCTTTATTGTATAATTATCCTCCTGTACCACTTGAATTTATATTATTTTGAGGGGAGGTGAGGTGGCTGCATGGATAGGGTACTAAGGTAATCATTTTTGTTTTGGTACAACATTCAGAGCCTGATTTCATCACAACTTTTGTTTAATCATCTGCCATGCATATGCTCGCTCTCTACAAGATGACAGTCTTCTCTAGAAACTCCTATCATACATTGTGGTCACACATACCAATATGCTAATTACAATAATTACTTCTGGTTAAATACTACATCCCTTCTTTTCTCAAAAGTATAGTAAAACTTCCTGGCACTGCATGCATACTGCTTAATGTAAACAAAACAAATATCATAAACTATAACTGTTCCACATGAAGAGTGATATCAAATCCCAAGAATGTTATGAACTCCATGAAAACATAAACATCCAAGTCTATTTTGGCTTTTCCTAAACAGTCTTTAAACTTCTCAGTAAACTTGATTACCCACCTTGGCCGTGAACACTCTGTGACAGTTCAGAAGGTTTAGAATTATTCATATTTGGGTCCAAACAAACTCTGTCCTCGCGCTCTGTATCTGCCTCATCCCGAGGATTAAATGGTTTCACAAAAGAGCTGTCCCTCCTGTATATATATGATTCATTCATTTGATTTCAGTGTGAACTTGTGTCCCTCCTCAGTCTGAACTGTATATGGCTGACAGTCTCAAAGTTGGAAGCAAGCTTCCAAGACTTCTTAGTGTTCTTCAGTAGAACCTGGGACTATCGGAGGTAAAATAGCAGTCAAAAAGTTGAAAACGGCCCAAACAATGATTGGTCATACGCGACAACAATGTTGTCAAAATGAACCAATTATATGTGTAACCGAATACCGGAAGCGTTGCATAGAAATTTATGCCTGAAGACAGAAACAGAACTGAAGATCAAACGGGGAACTGAACTGAGTGATTCTGCTTGACCTGCAATCAAGACGGCAAAACTAAAGATCGAACGGGCTTTATCGACTTGAACTCAACGGGTTTACGTGCATAAATGTGTAGACAGAAACAGAACTGAAGCCGCTTGACATGCGTGCAATCAAGACGCCAACACTGAAGATCGAACTCGAACTGGTTTACGGGCAAGATCAGTCAAGAGTCTTATGTCTCTGTACGTTTATCGTTTTCTCAGTAGTTATAGATAGTCAGTCATAGCTACTCAGATTATTTTATTTCATTTGTTTATTGCAACGCCAATAGGATATTGTAAACGAGTTATCATAAATGTTTAGTGAGGAAAAGGACATTTTTAGCGTCGTGGTAATAATTAATAGACCATTTTCCTGTCGTTTTTTACCAATCCCAACAATTCTAGAAAAACAAACTGTCGTGTCGATAGGATATTGTAAATGAGTTATCATAAATGTTTAGTGAGGAAAAGGACATTTTTAGCTCGTGGTAACAATAGACCATTTTCCTGTCGTTTTTTACCAATCCAACAATTCTAGAAAAACAAACTGTCGTGTCTGTTTCTCTTGATTACGGTAACACAAACGCCAATAGGATATTGTAAACGAGTTATCATAAATGTTTAGTGAGGAAAAGGACATTTTTAGCTCGTGGTAATAATAGACCATTTTCCTGTCGTTTTTTACCAATCCCAACAATTCTAGAAAAACAAACTGTCGTGTCTGTTTCTCTTGATTACGGTAACACAAACGCCAATAGGATATTGTAAATGAGTTATCATAAATGTTTAGTGAGGAAAAGGACATTTTTAGCTCGTGGTAATAATAGACCATTTTCCTGTCGTTATTTACCAATCCCAACAATTCTAGAAAAACAAACTGTCGTGTCTGTTTCTCTTGACTGGAGTTACGGTAACACAAACACCAATAGGATATTGTAAACTAGTTATCATAAATGTTTGGACGAAAAGGACATTTTTAGCTCGTGGTAATAATAGACCATTTTCCTGTCGTTTTTTACCAATCCCAACAATTCTAGAAAAAAAACCTTTACAAGAGTAAGTTAAAAAAATACATTTATGGCTATACAATTACAACTATATAAAAATTACATAATACGCGGAATAAAATTCTAAAAATTCTAAATATATACATACAGACTATAGATTATATGTTGCTTTGAATAGGTATGTCTTGAGGGTCTTTTTAAAAAGTAAAATCGATGACGACTTCCTAAGTTCCAGTGCCGGTAAGTCGTTCCACAGTCTCGGTGCAGCTACAGAAAATGATCTATCACCATATGATTTAAGTTTGCTTGTCGGGATACTCAAAAGTTCTTTATTGCTGGAACGCAGCGATCGTGAATATTTGCGATAACTCAATAGTTCGGTAACATAGGAGGGCGCCATCCCATTAAGAGCTTTGTACACTAATAACAATAGCTTAAAAATAATACGAAACTCTACGGGTAGCCAATGTAGCTGGATCATTACAGGAGAAATATGGTCGTATTTTTTAGTAATAACAAAGTTAATTATGTATCAAAATGTCGAGGTTAGAGGCCAACTTTACACTCCCTGGAACTTCCCCTTGACGCCGGTTCAACAAACGGACACCGGAGCGTGTTACTCATCATGATATCTATTATTGTACCAAATTTGTTTTCTCTACGAATATAAAGTATATAAGCAAGGTTAGGCTAGTGTTTTGCCAAAGGACCTTAGAGCCAAGTGTAAGTCAAGACCATAGGTCGATATAGGTCTGAAAAACTGATGAGTTTGCACAAAAGAGAGTTAAGTAGTTTTGAATAGGTTCCTGTTGTTGAGCTATTACAATAAAATGTTCAGAAATGTTCACCAAACTTGTTTCGATAGCTGCGCATGCGAGGATATAGACGCATGAGGATATAAATATATTTTAATGAGGATATGCATATAAAGTTTACACTTGTTTCCAATCTGGTCCTCCTAACTATTATATGCCAAGATAGAAACATTATGGATCTGTTACCGGTCATTGCAAACATCATAAATCTTTCCTTCGAGAGTGCTAAAGTTCCTATCCCTATGAAATTGGCAAGCATATCTCCAAGGCTGAAAAAGCAGTCACTCGACACGGAGCTCTACCCAAATTTCAGACCTGTCTCAAACCTGAGGTTCATATCCAAGGCGAATGAGAAAGTGGCAGCTACGCAACTATGGGACTATGTGAACTCAAATGGACTGAGTGAGGAGTTTCAATCTGCATATACGCAGTACCACAGCTGTGAAACTGCGTTGTTGCGTGTCCAGAACGATGTTCTTGAGGCCATTGATAAACATAACTGTGTCTTCCTATTGCAGCTGGACCTCTCCGCAGCGTTTGACACAGTGGACCACACCATTCTTTTAAAAAGACTAAATTCAAGATTTGCTGTGAGAGGAAAAGCACTTTCTTGGCTTGAGTCATATCTTGCAAATCGTTCACAGTTTGTCCAAATCGACGATGCTTCATCATCTGTGCGCCCCCTTCATTTCGGTGTGCCACAGGGCTCTGTACTGGGGCCAATATTGTACTTGCTATACACCTCTCCCCTGGGTGATATCATTCGTGAGCACGATCTATCATTTCATCTCTACGCTGATGACACACAACTACACTGTAATTTTGACAGAGCTGATTTAGCCCCAAAAATGGGGCCGAATCGGTGAGTAAAATATGGCACCTTTTTTAAGTCTGTTTCAGACATAATGGTTAGAGCTAATTTGGCCCTTTTTGGGGCCCGGATTTGACCCCTTCCATTAGGGCTGAAATGAACCCTGTTTGGTACTGTTTTGAAATTCGAAGGGTCTGAAATGCTTTTGAGAGGTTCTGAATTGGATTTTAAAGGTTCTGAATTGGATTTTGAAAGGGCTAAAATAACACCTCAAATTGGGTTGTTTCGACCCCCATCAGGGCTGTTTGTATTCTGTAACAAGGACTGATTTGACCCATTTAGCAGTGCCAAAATGGTTTTTAATGGTTCTGATTTGGACTTGATTGGGGATAGAGTAGGTCACTACCACAAATGGGGTTGCATCGACCCCATCAGGGCTGTTCGTATTCTGTAATCATTTACACTGGATGATTTCGCAAATTTACACCTTAAATACAGATTTTACAAATAATCAATTGAGACAACAACTTAAGATTTAAAATGAATTGCCACTTTAATTGAAATTGAAGATGACCTACATGTATAAAATAGCAATAACAAATGCTGTTTGTACCCTGGAAGATTATACTTTATACTGAGATTATAAAAGGCCACATCGCTATTAAAAAAAAAGGAAAATAAAGACCCTTGTGTCTATTTCCCAAAACTTGCAAATATTTAATTCATACCTTTGCCGGTGCATTGCAAAATTATGCAACAGACACTAAGAGTCTCTCCCCTGTGAGTAAGATAATTATGTTAAAAACATAAAAACAGGCCAACAAACCAAAGATGGTATCTACGATTTTGTGGCTGGGAAGGGTGTACATTATGCTTCCCTCACAAACAATATACAAATTGTCCATATCATAAAGCTCTCGGACTGCCACATCTTGAGGCAACTTCAGTTCTTTGCTATTGACTTTAAAAATCCAAATTCCCTTTGATTCTTGAGCAATCTTTGGAAGGAAAAGACTCTTGGGTGTATTTTAATATATTTTCCCAAAACTTGCAAGTATTCAATTCATACCTTTGACAGGACAAAATGATGCAACAGACACTAGTCTTTTTCCTTCCCAGTACAATGAGGGAGTATTGCTCAAGAAATGAGAGAATTGCTGTCCCCTGTAAGTAAGATGTAAAACAAAACAGGGCAACAAACCGAAGATGGCATCTACAATATTGTGGCTAGGAAGGGTGTACATTACTACCAAAAACAGGTAGAGTGGAAACTGAGCTCAAAAAAGGTTGATGTCTCGCCACTCACTCTTCGTATGTCTACAAGTCAAAACATAAAGGAATGTTAGCTCTTCTAGGGAAGTGTCTGAGAAAAATCACAAGCTTTCGATCTTGGGCGACTCTGTCTCGATGACCATTATTCGTGTAAAAATTTGACGGCACAAAATCCTACATGAAATAAAATGTACCAAGGTTTCTTAGTTTATATAAAGCATAAACTTTTAAAATAGCAGGGGGGGGGGGGTCTAGGGGTTCCATTCTCATTCCCCCCCCCCCCCACTTTTTGAGAATTACTCTTTTAAATGTTCTATTGAAAGTTACAAAAAATGCTCAAAACTATACTTGACCTCCCTCTTGGGGGGCTGGACCCCCTCCTTTTCAAAATCATGGCCCCACCTATTTAACAATTAGACTGCAAGCTAAAGGGTTTTATCCACAATGGTGAGGAGCACAGCCCCGAGCCAACTATCAAAGTCGATAAAAACCGAGTGAGCCAGTCTAATCCACCATACCAAAAAACATGGTGGCAGTACATTTAACCACAATTCCTTGCGAACCTAAATCAGCCACCACAACAAATAGAAATTGTTTACTTGCATGAAAGTTATGGCTTTGTTAACAGCTTTATACCTGCATAGTTTGAAGTTTCTCCACCCCTCTTTTATGGGGAATTTTAGGTTTTCTGCACACTAAGAATTGTGAGTAAATGTACCGGCTGTCATCTTTTTTGGTAAAGTGGATTGTGTTTGCATAACATAGCTATCGTTCTATCAACTTAATAGCAATCGACTAACATTGAGAAAACCTTGCTAAACAATCAATTTTTGTCCTGCACACGCTAGTCAGATCTTGTGCCCATGACATCTATCAAACGGTTGAAGTCACTGGTCTAGCCAATCAGATTTAGAGATTTGCCAATAGTCGGCATGGCTGTGTTATGCTAAGAATAGATATTTTTACTCCATATAAAGGAAGATTTATTCGCCATTTCAACTCGAATCTCTGATCAAGACTTCTAAAACTGTATATTTCAACAGAATAACTGCCAAAGTCTGGCCCGGGCATTTTGACGCCGTATCTGTACCAATTCGTTGAAGAGTCACGGGCAACATATCAACCTCTTTTCAAGCTCAGTTTCCACTCTACCTGTTTTGGTAGTATGCTTCCCTCTCAAACAATATACAAATTATCCATATCATAAAGCTCTCCAACTGCCACAACTTGAGGCTGGACAAACTTGCATACCTCCTCTTCAATAGGCTTGTTCCTATGAAAGAAACAATAAGAGCTGGCATCAAATATAATTTACAAAAAGTACACGACGACCACTTTTTCATATGTGTACAGTTAACAAGAATATCATGAGTCCAAAGTTGAAGTAACTGTAAACCTTTAGTTATAAAACGAGAGGGAGTGGAACACATGTATGTACAATTGTTTAAGGTGGCTCGGTACAATCGAATAGATGCCCCTGGCTTCTATTTAAAATTCGACCTCGTCAACCTGGCATTTATATGAGACCGGCGTTAATTCGAGACCAGCCATCTAATAGAGTAAATATAATTTTTGTACATGTACTGTAAATCCTCTATTAAACCCCCTTCGATTCTTCTAAAAAGCCCCCTTTTTAAGGCACAAAATGTATTAAGCCCCTCCTCTCTTTTAAGCCCCTCCCTCTCCCACCTCAAAATAGACACAATAACTGACAGTATTACCAGTACATCACTACCGCACATACAGTATCATGGTGATAATTAATGTTTAATTCGATGTACATGTACACGTAGTTAATTTGGACATTTTGATTATGGGAAGGTACTCATGGCTTGCAATCAAATGAGTAAACTGATAACCTATTGAAATTAAATAAGCCACTTCCCCTCCCCCTCTCCCTTCAAATGTGCCTGGAATTAAATAAGCACCAGGTGGCTTAATAGAGGAATTACGGTACCTACATGTAAGATACTTACTGCTAAGAGTTAAAACCTCTTCCTGTGAGCCCTTCTTCCCACATTTTTGTTTCAGCAGTTTGTTGAGTTGAGTTTGCTGTTCTTTATTTCTAGAAGAGGAATGATATTATAATTTATTCATCATAGACAAAGAAAAGCTGAGCCTCAACATCTTTAATACAGGCACTGAAAGGACAGGATTGTGATGTCTGCATTACAGTTGAGCCTCTAGATAATCAAAACCTTCACAACATATATTCCATTAAAATATGGAGCCAACTCTGCGAAAAAAAAATGCATATTACATGGACGTACATTGTGCAAAGCTTTAGACATGGTAAGAGAATGTGTCTGCCCTTCAGAAATTTCACAAAACTCTAAAACTAACATATGGCTATTCAATGCAACACCAAAAACAAAGGAAATGCTGGATGCGAGAGTTGAGTTAGGAAAGAAGCTTCCCCTAATTAACAACCTCTTTTGGAGTGGAATTGTTGATTGCTTAACTGCATGCCACTAGGAATGCTTCTCCTGATCATAAGATATCCAAACTCATAAGCTTACAAAGTCCAAACCTCCCTTCACAAAGAAGAGTATTGCTTAACTGCAACTATAGTATTGTTTCTCCTGAGATATCCAAACTCATAAGCTTACAAAGTCCAAACCTCCCTTCACCAAGAAGAGTATCATTACTGTATTTGTCCTTTAATTTATATGTCTAAGCTGTTCAGTCCTTATTGAATGCACTAGCTAGCTTTGACTTAATGGTTATTAGTTTTCAGATTTCATAGTAGCTAACAAGTGCTTCAACTTTTCATGCTTGTTAAATATGTACATAATTTTCAAATTTTCACTTGTGTTACATTGATTCCTCAACAGCACTTTTTTCGGCTTTTAATTTAGTTATGTTTCTTCCTTTTGCAGACAGACAAACATTTCTAAAAAGAAAATGAAAAAAGAAACATCAGTAACACAACCAACTGTCTTTAATTCCAACAAAGCATATTAAGGTCTCGACCACTTTCAGTCATTTACATACAACACAGATAAATGCAAAGCCTTTACTCAGTCAAAGTCCAAACATATATACATGTACAGACCCATTTTAGGGGTATCAGACCCAAAAATGCTTAATGTCCTATTCAAACATGTAATTCAGGGTTTGAAGAAGCCACTCGTCTGCTCGTCAGGACGAGTGCTAAACAACATTGGGCAAGTGCTAGAAAATCACACTTGTACAGCAGGCAAGTGGAGCCACTGAGCCCCTTACTGAATGCAATATTTCTAAAGGGTAGATTTATTGCTTGAAAACATTATTTTCAGGGAGGGATAAATCTTCATGTTTTTATGGCTACATGTACTGTACATGTTTTTACAGATAAGACAATACTTTTTGAATCCCAAGAAAATGGTATGGGCAACTGAGAAGAGGAATCGGGCAAGTACACTTTGGAATCACTCAGAGGGCAAGTGTGTCTTCGATTTTTTTCTAACCCTGTAATTATTAGCAATGTCAATCAACATTATTATTTACATTGGGTAAAATGCGAGACAAGAAATGCATGTACATGTAACTAATGTGATTCCAAAACACAAGGCTTTGCACTCATAATGCATAATAATTATTCCTTAGTCACACATTAATAGAATATTAATTATGTAAACAAGTTTAATAAATATGAAGCAAATATCAGCATTAGATGTGACGAGCAATGCATGTTAGTAATGAGATTCCAAAACACAAGGCTTTGCACTCATAATGCATATTCCTCAGTCACACATTAATAGAATATTAATTATGTAGACACATTTAACAAATATGAAGCAAATATCAGCATTAGATACGTGACGAGCAATGCATGTTAGTAATGAGATTCCAAAACACAAGGCTTTGCACTCATAATGCATATTCCTCAGTCACATATTCATACAGTACAATAATTATATGCAGACAGATTTAACAAAATTAATATGAAGCAAATATCAGCATTAGATACGTGACGAGCAATGCATGTTAGTAATGAGATTCCAAAACACAAGACTTTGCACTCATAATGCATATTCCTCAGTCACACATTCATACAAAATTATATGTAGACACATTTAACAAATATGAAGCAAATATCAGCATTAGATACGTGGCGAATTAGTGTGGAATAAATCTTATATATAGCTATAGCGGATGATGTGTAGATTGTGACTACTAGTGAAAATATCCAGCTAAATTTTAACCCGGCCTGATTAATCGATATTGATCAATACTAATCGATATTAATCAATCGATTAATATTGGAAATCGATGATTAATCGATGACCAAGGCCGTTGTGACCTTTTATCGATTAGTAATCGATCATCGATTATCATCGATCATTAATATCGATTAATATCGGCGACACACACCCTCCCAATTTCTTTCACGTCTTGATATACGTATGATAAAAAGTTTTAAAAATAGAAACGACACGGACCTTGTGATTAAAAGATGTAAGAAGCCGATGGAAAGCAAATAGATAGAGTCGTTTTCGTATATGAGTGGGAAACTTGAGTATGACTTGATACCGCTATGATACGACAGGAATTTCGAATGTTTTTATCAAAACTACGGTTCAGATACGATACGACGAGGCAAGTCATACGAAAATGACTCAGACATCATCATAAAGATATAATAAAGTATTCATTATAACCGTACAAAAATTTGTTACCGTTTCATCTCATGTTGTATCAGAAGTGCATTCGGAAAAAAACCCGATATCAATCGATGTCAATCGATACTAATCGATGTAATTAGTGGCCCAACTTCGTGTGACTATCGATTAATCATCGATTAACCGATACTAATCGATATTAATCTGCTAATTTCATCGATTAATATCGATTTATCGATTAGTTTTCGATCATCGATCGTCATCGATTAATCAGGCCGGGATTTTAAACAATATGCTAAAACACGACGTTTGAACGTACAATATAATACGCGGAAAACAGTAGTATTTTACCGACTTTACAACCATACCTTGTGAACCGGATAGACTGTCTTGATCAGAATTGGAAGAGTTATCAATGACCTGGGAGTCGGCAGAGAGATCACCATATTAATCCCATCATCAGTCGTAGCATTCTTCTGGGAAGACGGGGAGCCTGAAATGTACAAACAAACACACACATGAACTAATAATACATAAGAATACACAAAAGTTATATTGTAGTTATTTAAAAACTGAATACTACCGAAAAAAGATAATTCTGCACGAGATAAAACGCCTAAAACTGTAGAAGTTTGCAGTGCCGTTGCTCCTCGTTGCTTCTTTACATATAATTGCGCCAAAACGTCTACGCATGCTCGCTGGCTAGCACTCAACCGCTGAGTTTGTATGCGGCGCATAAGAGCGCGAAAACATATCACGTGGTTTCACTCTAAGAAAGCATATGGTTCACTGAACTACTGTACCTTCATCTTCGATAGTTTTGCCTGCTTTCTTCTTTAAGAGCCGTCGGACTTTAAAAAGTCTCGTCCTCCAAACGTCCTGCAAGATCTTCGCCGTCGAGGAAATTTTTGTCTGTGAAAGTTGAAATTTAAGCATTCAGTCAGCCAGAGTCCTCTACGCTTAGCGCAATCAGTATCAGTTTGAGATAATTTTACTTACTTGCAATTCTTTCGATGGTGTCAGGCTGGAAATTATTTTCCTCCAGCCAATTCTTGACCTGTTCTCTAGAGAAGCTTCGGTCGAATTCCGTTGACATTGCGTAGCCTACATGCAGCTACTGACTGATTCGATGCCGGCACTTAGGGCGGAATGACTCAGCTTACCGCTGTTTGAACAGTGTCCTCTACGCGGGGAAATCAGCGAAGAAACGAGGCAAAATGAATGCCGGGCTTGTGATTTATACCCAAGAGTAAATTACAGTCACGAGTCTTTCCGAGAAACCAATAGAATTAAAAGAAGCAAGCTAACGTATACGTAATATCTGAATACCCTGCACCCGACCAGCAATTCATGATCCTTCATGAATTTTGAGAAGGGGAGGGGGGGAGGGGGGGGGGGGGGGGGGGGGGGTGGAGACAACACTGAGCTATTTAGGGAATAAATAGTTAACAAGTACATGCTTTTGCAACCAATTGTACAATTTGACCCTGTACGGTGTTGAAATGACTAAACCAAGGCCGTTTTGGAAAAAGGGGGCTGTTTTGAATATTGAGAGGGCTGAATGTTACATAGGGCTGAAACAGCCCTTGTGAACAATTTGACCCTGTACGGTGTTGAAATGACTAAACCAGGGCTGTTTTGGGAAAAAGGGGGCTGTTTTGAATATTGAGAGGGCTGAATGTTACATAGGGCTGAAACAGCTCTTGTGAACAATTTGACCCTGTACGGTGTTGAAATGACTTAATCAGGGCTGTTTTGGAAAAAAGGGGGCTGTTTTGAATATTGAGAGGGCTGAATGTTACATAGGGCTGAAACAGCTCTTGTAAACAATTTGACCCTGTACGGTGTTGAAATGACTTTGAATGGGGCTGTTTTGGAAAATTATAGTACTGTTTTGAAACGTCATGGGGCCATTTTGGTTTTCTTTGGAGCTATTTCAGCCCCCCTTGGTCACAACAGCCCAACAAGGGGCTGAAATAGGTACTCTGTCAAAAGGGCTGTTTTGGACTTTAGGGCTAAATCAGCTCTGTCAAAATTACAGTGTATATACGTCGTTTTCTTGTAAAAACACCCATGATTTTCAAGTTGCTAAACAACGCCTTGAGAGCTGCATATCTGACATTACACTATGGATGACTGCCAATAAGCTTAAATTAAACAATGGCAAATCGGAACTTCTTCTCTTGCACTCACAATTTCGCCCAACTCCCACACTTCCATCATTGACTGTTGGCGAGAAAATTATTAGACCGACAAATAAAGCACGTAATCTCGGGGTACTTTTTGACGAAGCTATGTCTTTTTCACCACATGTAAATGCTGTTGTCAAGGGTGCCTTCTACCACATTCGTAATATTGCTAAAATAAGAAAATATATTGACAAGAAAACTACAGAAGTTTTGATCCACAGTTTTGTAAGCTCAAAACTAGATTTTTGTAACTCTCTTCTTCATGGGGCCCAAGGACGTGATATAGCGAAATTGCAGTCTGCTCAAAATGCAGCTGCTCGAGTTGTGACATGTCTTCGAAAAAACGACCACATCACGGAGACTCTAAAAGAACTTCACTGGCTCCCAATCGAGTACAGAATCATTTTTAAAATAAATCTTATAACTTTTAAATCATTAAATAGTCTCGGTCCACGCTATCTTAAAAACCTTTTAACATTTTACCGACAGAAAAGACTCTTGAGGTCATCTAAAGACCACCTTCGTCTGGTTGAGCCCGCCTTTAACATGAAAACGTATGGTCAACACGCCTTCTCTACCGCGGCTCCCAGGCTCTGGAACAAGCTACCTTTAGACATCCGTGCTTCTTCCAACGTTGAAACGTTCAAGTTAAAATTAAAAACGTTTCTTTTTAAGAAGGCCTATTGCTAATTCATCATTTTTATTGCTTATTTTTAGTATTCTTGCGAATAGTCTAGAGAAATGTAATGATTTGCTTATTTCTTTTTATTAGTTATGTTAGTCACATTTTTAATTTTTAATATATATATACAGACATTTTCTGTAGAAATTCATGTAAAGCGCCTAGAACAGCAATGTATAGGCGCTATATAAACTCATTTATTATTATTATTATTATAATACATAATAGATAATTTTTTAACTACTCAAAAAAAGGAATATATATTATTGGGAAGATATGAGAAAGATTCAATAAAATATAAACACATAGCTTTAGAATTAGACAATTAAAAACATGATATAAAGTTAACGTAAGGTGGTTACAGGTATCAAAAAGAGATCTAGAAACATTGTAGACATCACAGTCAGTAAAGCCTGGTGCTCTGACAAAATTGGTGTTAACTTTTATTTAACATGGAAGGAATTACTCTACGAGGTCACCTTTCACATAGATACTAATGGCATCAAAACAACAATGTGGCGTTGAGCTTTTCTAATTATTATTTAATTCAAATGCTTGCCAATTGAAGGTTTTTTAAACATTTGAAGAAACAAATAGCACAGTGTGATAGATCTGTTCTTGATGTAACAAGATTAGGCTATTAGAACTGTTTTTTAGCATTACTATGGAAATAAGTTTTTAAAGTCAAAACTGATTTCAAGTAAAAAATTGAATGTGATGGTTTCATCCTAACCATTTTCCAATGTTATACTCTAGCGAAACCACAGTTGGGCATTTAAGGCTTAATTGGACCTTAAAATTTCACTAAAATTGATTTCCGACCATACTCATGTATCGTTTCCATGGAAACGAAAAGTCTCGTGACCACGCGGATAGCATGTTATTGTTAGTATGTATTTGTATAACACTATCAGTTGGGTGAAGTTGACATTTGTCCTTCAATATACACAGCTCCAAAATGTGACTTTTGGCTTTTGCTCTAAATTAACCCCAACCTAACCGAGTTAACCCCAACCCCTACTGAAAACACTATAGATTTGTTGCTTTCCAATAAACGTTGGTGGAGGACTTGACATTGGACGGAGCTACAACATACCAAATGATCACGTGACCGAAGTGCACTGTTACCTAGCAACCATTGGTCAACTTTGAACAACATTGTAACCCTGTTCAGCTTAATTTTTAGTAGATGTTCAATATTCATGTGAATATTCTGCCATCGTAACGTTTGTTACTGAAAACAAAATTGAAATCGATGGAATATTAATTGATTAATTGAAATACAAAAATTCGAAGCGACACTGGTGAAGCTATAATTGCTCTCCTAGCTTAACCCCAACTTAACCAGAGTTAACCCCAACCCCTACTAAAACACTATAGATTTGTTGCTTTCCAATAAACGTTGGTGGAGGACTTGACATTGGACGGAGCTACAACATACCAAATGATCACGTGACCGAAGTGCACTGTTACCTAGCAACCATTGGTCAACTTTGAACAACATTTTATCCCTGTTTAGCTTATTTTTTAGTAGATGTTCAATATTCATGTGAATATTCTGCCATCGTAACGTTTGTTACTGCAAATAAAATTGAAATCGATTGAATATTAATTGGTTAATTGAAATACAAAAATTCGAAGCGACACTGGTGAAGCTATAATTGCTCTCCTAGCTTAACCCCAACTTAACCAGAGTTAACCCCAACCCCTACTAAAACACTATAGATTTGTTGCTTTCCAATAAACGTTGGTGGAGGACTTGACATTGGACGGAGCTACAACATACCAAATGATCACGTGACCGAAGTGCACTGTTACCTAGCAACCATTGGTCAACTTTGAACAACATTTTATCCCTGTTTAGCTTATTTTTTAGTAGATGTTCAATATTCATGTGAATATTCTGCCATCGTAACGTTTGTTACTGCAAATAAAATTGAAATCGATTGAATATTAATTGGTTAATTGAAATACAAAAATTCGAAGCGACACTGGTGAAGCTATAATTGCTCTCCTAGCTTAACCCCAACTTAACCAGAGTTAACCCCAACCCCTACTAAAACACTATAGATTTGTTGCTTTCCAATAAACGTTGGTGGAGGACTTGACATTGGACGGAGCTACAACATACCAAATGATCACGTCACCAAAGTGCACTGTTACCTAGCAACCATTGGTCAACTTTGAACAACATTGTAACCCTGTTCAGCTTAATGTTTAGTAGATGTTCAATATTCATGTGAATATTCTGCCATCGTAACGTTTGTTACTGCAAATAAAATTGAAATCGATTGAATATTAATTGAGATACAACAATTTGAATCAACACCGATGAAGCTATAATTGTTCGAAAACCAGTAATTATAAAATATCACCAAAATGCTGAAAGTTAGGTTATTTGTTTTTACACATAGTTATCTAGCTAACTTTTTTTTTTCAAATTTAAAGATGTATTGGCATTTCTTGATATAATAGACTATTCTAAGACGGATAAGCCAAAAAATAAGGGGGAACAGGCTGAAGCACCTCACGTAGTAGAACTAGCATGTCAAGGCCAACCAATTCTGATGGAAGTGCACACGGGAGCCTCGTGTACAGTAATGAGTCGACGGGTATTTGAAAGACTACAAAAAAACACTGGGAGCCACATCAACCTGCAGCCTAACCGTAAGCCTGTGAGTAGGTACACCAAGGAACCAATCAAAACCGTACCAGTGGGACGTTTGAAGGAGAATTCACCTACAAGGGACCTATTAAATAAGATAAAGCTGGACTGGAGTGAAATTCAGGTAAATTCCATTGAGTCTAAATCAAACTCTTACACTCAGGTGAACCCAGTAAAGGACTTTCCCAAATTGTTTGAACCAGGGTTAGGTTTAGGCAAACTAGAAGGGATTAAAGCCAAAATACATGTCAATGAAGGGGCACTTCCCATTTATCAGAAGGCACGCCCTATTCCCTTCATAGAAAAAGAACTAGTTAATGCCGAACTGGACCATTTGGAAAATCTGGTGGTAATAGAACCTGTCCAGTTCTCAGAATTGGCATCACAAATAGTCCCAGTAAGGAAAAGCAATGGGGAATTTAGGTTATATGGAAACTATAAAACAACAGTAAACAAAGTCTCAAAACTTGATCGTCATCCCCTACCAAAAGTGCAATACTAGCAGGGGGAACACAATTTTCCAAACTGGACATGTCTGAAGCTTACGCCCAAGTAGAGCTTGCTCCGGCAATCTTTTAACGTTCCATTGAATCCGTCTTGGCAGGAATACAAAACGTCTTGGTATTCATAGATGACATATTAGTCACAGGTAAAACAATGCTTGACCACCAGGCAGAACCTGTATGAAGTACTAAGTAGACTAAAGAAAGTGGGTCTGAAATTAGGTGTAAGTAAAAGCCATTGTTTTAAGGACTCCATAGTGTACTTGGGGCACTAAAAGATAAACTTCAAGCTATTGTAGAAATGCCAGAGCCCACCAATACATCCGATCGAGGTACAGGCTTATTTAGGCCATGTGAATTTCTATAGGAAATTTTTGCCCAACTTGTCGGATATATTGGCTCCAGTACATGAGTTATTGAAAAAAGACACCAAGTGGAAGTGGGCCAAAGAGCAACAATCGGCTTTTGACCAGGTAAAAAAACTGGTACAAACCACAGGGATCTTGGTACATTGTGACCCTGACCAAGAAATCGTGGTAACATGCGATGCATCTCCAAAGGGGGTTGGGGCAGTCTTGTATCACAAAATTTCAGACGGCTTGGAGCGCCCGGTCTTTATGGCGTCAAGATCACTAGCTCCGGCTGAAAAATGTTACAGCCAGATAGATCAAGGAAGCGCTAGCTTTGACATTTGCAGTGAAAAAATTCCACCAATATTTATATGGCCGACACTTTGTCGCATATACTAATCACAAACCACTACTGGGTCTGTTTGGGGAAAACAAATCCCTACCAGAACGGTCATCACCAAGAATTGTGCGATGATTACATATGATTACACACTACTGCAGAAACCAGGCAAAGATAATGACCAGGCAGATGGCCTAAGTAGATTATCATTACCTAAGGTACTAAAGGAGGCGCCAACCCCAGCAGATATCATAAATCTCATGGAGATGGGACCAATCGGGACCCAGTGCTGGCAAAATCAGACACTATACATTTTGACAAGGTGGCCGACAACGGTCGCCCCTGAGGGCATGCCCTATGTTATCAGAAAGAATGAATTGAGCATTGAAATCCGGTGTATACTATGGGGCGCTAGGGTAGTTGTACCACCACAGGGTCGGGAACGAATCATGAAAGGACTCCATGACACCCACCCTGGGATCACGCTCATGAAAGCCGTGGCAAGAAGTTTGGTGGCCTACGATTGATGTAGGTCTGGAGACAGTTGTAAAAACCTGTACATCCTGCCAAGAGTCACGAAAAGCGCCTCCTAAAATTTTACTACACCAATGGGAATACCCAAGAAACCTAGATAATACACGATAGACTATGTGGGACCACTGTTTGGGAGAATGTATTCGATTGTAGTGGATGCATTCTCCAAATGGGTAGAGGTAGCTATCACACACACGGCACCATCTGAGGCTACAATCGAAGGGTTGAGACAGATGTTTGCCACCCATGGGGTGCCCGACACCCTAGTGTCTGACAATGGTACCTGTTTCACCAGTGAACAGTTTAAGCATTTTTTTTGAGAGAAATAACATCTCACACATCACAAGTGCGCTCTTCCACCCAACTTCTAATGGGCTGGCGGAACGAGCAGTGCCGACATTTAAAACCAAATTGAAGCACATTAAAACAGGGAACCTAAGAACGAGAATTTCTCAGATTCTTTTGAGGTACCGCACCACGCCTCATAGCACTACAGGAGTACCAGCATGCCAATTGCTAATGGGACGCATGATAAAAACACCCATGTAGGCAGTATTTCCGTCGGTGCACGCCAAAGTCCTGGTCAAACAAGAAACCATGAAAAACACATTTGTCCAGAGAACAAATCCACGTATTTTCACGAAACTATGGGCAGGGTGCAAAGTATTTACCTGGACAGGTAATGGATAAACTGGGACCTGTGATGAGTGATGAACGGGTGGAAGGTATCAGTGAATTTCCTCCCGTGGAATTAGCATTGTCTGAACTCGGCAATGAAATTCAACCACCTCCATCTAGCATGATTAGCCGAGGATCAAAACACCTGTTTGAACCCAGTGTCTCCTCGAAGTCCAGTCGGCAGGCTTGGAGAGGCGGTACAAAGTCACAATGCTGCATCGGGGGAACCTAGCACAACTCAGCTAGAGATCGATAAAGCTGTAACAGCCGAGCTTAGGGACCGGCAGGAGCCCATAACCAGGAGCGTCCATCCCGCATACTAGGCCTATGTCACAGCGTTTTCACAAGTTTATAGGTTATTTTTAGAACGGCTTCCCGCTATTGTTGAGTTGCAATTATTCCTAAGGGAAGAAAATCACAAAAGCGTATCAGCCATGTTGTTTGGTTTTACAAACGTAGCTAATGAGGCCTCTTTTGTTCCCCCCACGGTGCAACCCACAAATTGGCGGGAGAAATAGTCTAAAAATAGCCCAACTTGTAAAAACGCTGTGACACCTGTTTGGGAGATTGGACGCTCCTGGTTATGGGCTCCTGGGACCGGTCAATATTTTGAGGGGGAGGGCTGGTGCAAATAGAGGGAAGGTACGTACCCAGTTTTCATGCAGCAAATTAGGGGGACAGGAAAATGGTCTATTTTTACCACGAGCTAAAAATGTCCTTTTCCTCGCTAAACATTTATGATAACTCATTTACAATATCCTATTGGTGTTTATGTGACCGTATTCAAGAGAAACACACACACACAACACTTTTTTTAAATAATTGTTAGGATTGGTAAAAAACGACAGGAAAATGGTCTATTATTACCACGAGCTAAAAATGTCCTTTTCCTCACTAAATATTTATGATAACTAGTTTACAATATCCTATTGGTGTTTATGTGACCGTATTCAAGAGAAACAGACACGAAAGGTTTTATTTAAAGAATTGTTGGGATTGGTAAAAAACGACAGGAAAATGGTCTATTATTACCACGAGATAAAAATGTCCTTTTTGTCCAAACATTTATGATAACTCATTTACAATATCCTATTGGTGTTTATGTGACCGTATTCCAGAGAAACAGACACGAAAGGTTTTTTTTCTAGAATTGTTGGGATTGGTAAAAAACGACAGGAAAATGGTCTATTATTACCACGAGCTAAAAATGTCCTTTTCCTCACTAAACATTTATGATAACTCATTTACAATATCCTATTGGTGTTTATGTGACCGTATTCAAGAGAAACAGACACGAAAGTTTTTTTTTATAGAATTGTTGGGATTGGTAAAAAACGACAGGAAAATGGTCTATTATTACCACGAGATAAAAATGTCCTTTTCCTCACTAAATATTTATGATAACTAGTTTACAATATCCTATTGGTGTTTATGTGACCGCCTTCAAGAGAAACAGACACGAAAGGTTTTATTTAAAGAATTGTTGGGATTGGTAAAAAACGACAGGAAAATGGTCTATTATTACCACGAGATAAAAATGTCCTTTTTGTCCAAACATTTATGATAACTCATTTACAATATCCTATTGGTGTTTATGTGACCGTATTCAAGAGAAACAGACACGAAAGGTTTTTTTTCTAGAATTCTTGGGATTGGTAAAAAACGACAGGAAAATGGTCTATCATTACCACGAGCTAAAAATGTCCTTTTCCTCGCTAAACATTTATGATAACTCATTTACAATATCCTATTGGTGTTTATGTGACCGTATTCAAGAGAAACAGACACGAAAGTTTTTTTTTATAGAATTCTTGGGATTGGTAAAAAACGACAGGAAAATGGTCTATTATTACCACGAGATAAAAATGTCCTTTTCCTCACTAAATATTTATGATAACTAGTTTACAATATCCTATTGGTGTTTATGTGACCGCCTTCAAGAGAAACAGACACGAAAGGTTTTTTTCTAGAATTGTTGGGATTGATAAAAAACGACAGGAAAATGGTCTATTATTACCACGAGATAAAAATGTCCTTTTCCTCACTAAATATTTATGATAACTCATTTACAATATCCTATTGGTGTTTATGTGACCGTATTCAAGAGAAACAGACACGAAAGGTTTTTTTTCTAGAATTGTTGGGATTGGTAAAAAACGACAGGAAAATGGTCTATTATTACCACGAGATAAAAATGTCCGTTTCCTCACTAAACATTTATGATAACTGACGTTTACAACATCCTATTGGCGTTGCAATAAACAAATGAAATAAAATAATCTGAGTGGCTATGACTGACTATCTAACTACTGATAAAAGTACAGAAGCATAATAAGACTCTTGACTGATCTTGCCCGTAAACCGGTTCAACTTGGCGTCTTGATTGCACGCATGTCAAGCGGCTTCAGTTCTGTTTCTGTCTACACATTTATGCACGTAAACCCGTTGAGTTCAAGTCGATAAAGCCCGTTCGATCTTTAGTTTTGCCGTCTTGATTGCAGGTCAAGCAGAATCACTCAGTTCAGTTCCCCGTTTGATCTTCAGTTCTGTTTCTGTCTTCAGGCATAAATTTCTATGCAACGCTTCCGGTATTCGGTTACACATAATTGGTTCATTTTGACAACATTGTTGTCGCGTATGACCAATCATTGTTTGGGCCGTTTTCAACTTTTTGAATGCTTTCTTAATTGACTATCGGGCTAGCCAATGCCCCATGCCTAGTTTGACTCCAGTCCCAGTCTCTCATCGAGCATAGTCTTGTTACACCATAACTCTGGCAGCTTAGTCTTAAAGTGCCTATCACCCTTTTGCAATTTTGATAGCTTATGAAGCTCCGAAACGTTTTGAGTACTTCTGTGAAGAAAGTTTTGGTTTAAAGTGAATACTTTATGTTCTACGCTTGTGTGAAATCGTGTAAATGTGACCTTTCCTGACCCATGACCGCGTAAGTTAAAAAGCCTGGGTCGAAACCTGGGTAGACGTCATCTCATTAATACATTATTCTCCATGGCGCCTTTTTGTCACAACAACATTGATGCATAGAAAATATACAGTTTTTGAGTTGTTAGTAAAGACAAAAGTCATTTTAGTCAACATGTTAAGTATTTCTTCAAATGATTGCAAAGCCAAATTAATTATATGTCATAATCTTGTCATTCAACATTAACAAACATTTAAGTGATAAAATGAATAGTTTCGCATTGATGTAAATATATTTATTGGCAAACTGATAGCAAAAAGTGTGCAATGCAAAAAGTGCAAAAAATGCAAAAGGTGTACGATTTGCATGATTTGCAAAATGGAGATTTGTGCAATGAAAATTCACTCTGAAATTGAGATGTTTTGTTACGCGGCTTAAACGTTTTTCTGTTGAGAATTGTTCATATTGTTATTCTCAGCGTCACGTAATTCTTCCCTCTTTCGAAGATAAAGATTCACATTGATTATACATCAAACTAAGGTCAGAGTGGTGGGAATTTAATAACATTCAATTAAATAACGACAAAGTTACAATAATTCCTAGCCCTGCTAAACTCGAGTACTCGTTTGAATACAACCTCCGCGCTTTTGCTGTCTAGCTAGACCAGTCGCGCTGTTAACACTCGTGGATCGATTCCCCTAATGTGGAGAAAAAATAAACATTTAGAAAGTTAAACTGTACCTCACATTGTAAAAATTCCTGTCAAATTATCATCGAAGCTTTAAATGTATGCGAATGTCTGCTGGTACACTGATCCGTTTCGCCATGTCCATGATACACTTTAATTGATTTATGGCCGGGTTTCGTTTATGCATCTTCACGATCGAACCACTTCTTTTGTCGGTCGGTGATCTAGGTGATGGGACATAAATCAAGGGCACCCAACGAAGTTTTCGGTTAAAAAGCTGTTCGGGAGAGTAAGTTAGCCTAAAACTTTCGGATTTAAAAAAATTGTCCCTAGAAAATTGTTTTCTGGAATACTGGCTAGAAAATTTGTTTTCAATCCCTAGAAAATTATAGAAGAAAAGGGAGACTAAAAGGTTTCCCCTAAAATATTCGTACGTCCCAATTCGTCTGATCAATAGAGTCAGAACAGGGAAAAAAGAATCCCTGGCAAATTCGTACCTCCACAAAACGTTGCAACATGAAGTTACTTGGGCTAGAATTTTTTTGTTTCTGTTCTAGACTACTAACAAATTCGTAGGCCGGGAATATTTTGCCATAGTATTTTCGGTTGACGCGATTTCCACTTAGAAAATCCGAACAGCTAATAGCTTTCTAGAATACGTCAAAGACATAGTAGGCGCTAGATAAGCTGCAGACAACTGGTTTCAAACGAATTTCAAAAAGTACTCGTTGGGTGCCCTTGATAAATCTCCACGACAGTATGCGAGTACACTTAAACCCTAAAGCCTGACTCGAAATCCCGACTTTAAATCTTGACTGGAAGGATAGGTAAACCCTCGAGCAAATTAAACGGCCCTGTGATTTTTTGGTGATAAATCATAATATATGTGATCCGATCTGTGATCCGTTCCGATCCGATCCAGGTTTTGTTGGTGCCGTATATTCACAGGCAGCCCAAGCTCTGTATTTGCACTGTGTGACTATTATTTCACAAAATTCTCAGATAAAGAAACTAAACTTACCTTAAGAGTTTGTTGTTGTCCTGTTGTTTCTCTGGGGTCTAGAAATGGCGGTTATGGGGCATTTCTCTCACTTTGGGTTTTTCTCTCTTCTCTGTCTTAAATAAAGGAAAGGCTGCACACTCCAATTCAAACCACGAGGCACTTGAGGCCGATTTTTCCCACGAAAACCCATCCGATAGGCGTAATTTCCTCCGTCAGGTGAAAGGTAGATAGTTTTTCTTACCCCAGAAGTTTACAGATTTGAGAAATCATTATCCTAACTCTTCCAAATGAACTCATTTCTTTGAAAAAGCCCTCTCATTCTTCGTCAGAAACTACGTGTTTGCTGCTATTCGGTCATGACCGTGGCAAATTAGAGAGCTTAAGCAACCACGACGGCAACGTCTAGGACGACGGCATGAAACAATAGCCTTAATTGCAAAATACAATAACTGCACGTGGGAATGCACGCAGTCACCTACATTTCAACCGTTGTCTGGAAAAACAGAACGTGAAAACCCCACATTTTACGTTTACAAGAGAACGCCAACGTCAAGTAAGTCACTCCGTTTTTCTTTCGGCGTGAACGGAACTCTATGCTTGTCATATTTTTCGAAGATATGAATGTTTTTTTCGGTAGAAAACATTTTTCTAGGTCCCGTCCTCGCTGCCGTCGCCGTCGTTGATGCTAAAGACCCTGTGTCCGAGCCCATGGTGCTTTGCGCCAATGTTATGATTAGTTTGTTTATAAACGGCCGCATAAATTAAAGGCCAGCTTTTAGGCGAACTAAAATGCTCTCGATTGTTTATAAGTTTCATAAAAGAAGTACACATACACTTTGGATAACGAATTTCATAATTTCTACCGGATTAAAAACACAATCGAGCCCACGAATTTCCCCCAGATACTTCGAATATGATTTGAACAGTCAGGCTCGGCAGGAAGCCAGTTGTTCTGTCTTTAGATTCTAATTCGATTTACGAGTGCGACTTTTCACAACTCTACAAGCAAACACATACTCTTGTTACCTTGTTTTCATGTCTCCAGTATTGCTTAGCTGTATTTGAAGATCTCTACTTTCCTTGCGAATGAAATATTTTTAGTTTCAAAATGAAATGTCGTACTCGCACTCGAGTCAAACTCACAGCGAAGTAACAGGACTCGGCAGATTGGAGTTTGACCCGCGATCGTAGTTTTGGTAGCAAGACTTTCTGGACGTACTGGAGGATGAAAAAAAAGGTTAAGGACATTGCTTTCTCTGCTAATAAAAATGCAAAACATATACAGATACAGATAAGTCGTAACACCTCAGTCGAGCTTAGCCGTGCGAAATTACAATTACGAATGTTCTTGACGCCAGAAGTGGTTGCTTTGTGCTTTGTATTTCCAACGAAGCCCGCCGGTCCCTTATGCACTAGTCAGTTGCTTCCCCCGCCCCCCCACCCCCGCGACATGGCAGGGGAATTAACAAATAGGCAATGGTAATTTCATTGAATTCCCCCACCCTTCGAGGCAAATTTACTGTTCAAAATCCCCGCTCCCCGGGGGGGACTTACGGCATTCCTTGTGTTCTTTAAAGTCAAAATAAGGATAAACTGGAAACTGGGGATCGTTTGCTGAATTGATTTTATGTTCAAATTGTGTTTATTATGGTTGTTGCTTTCGTCACTGCGTTTTGACAGGCTTACTTACCATTGGATTGGATTAACATTTAACACAGCCAGCATACCTTAATGCTCGTCTATACATAGATGTCCCTGAGCTGAGCGTGGTGGCGGGATAATAGAGTGACCATGCAATGAATGTTCTACTCTGAGAGGTAGACGTGCAGGATGAGCTACGCCAGTGAACGACAATTCGTTGCGAAATTCAGAACAAATCTAAAGCACGATTTTGTGAGGACAAAAAAACCTGGCCACGACAACAGGCGAACGGGTTGGTTAGAGTTGGCCGGTGACCAAGCAAAATAAATACGCAACTTTAAACGTTTTTTTTAATACGATTGAACAAGGCACTCTAGCTTTGTACGCTGTCAAGCCACGTTTCCATACATATTGGTGTCCAGTTTGTTTTCTAATAAACAATATCAACACATCAATGTGAAATTGTAGCGTTTCAAGTTGCTATGAGCAAAGAGTATATTATACAGTAATCTGGTAAAATGGAAATATTCAGACCATTGAAGCAATGCCTATAATTTATTATATGGGACAAAACGTTCTTGGAATACAAAAAGCCACAAAGTATTGTCATTTATTTTATAAGGGACAGACCTTTAGAAAATTTATTGGGGGTGGGATGAAATGTTCAACTGATATGTATTTTTTTAAGCAAACGATTGTTTTTGGAGCAGTTTCAGAGCTCTAAACATCAGCCAAGTCCACTCACCACTCCACACTCTCCGGCAATGCGGACCAGGATCATTTGTGGGCCAAATTTGGGATTCATTTGCAGACCAAGATCATTTGCGGGCCTGGGATCACTTGCAGTTCTCAATTTGCAAGCCAAACAATTAAAATAGCAGTCTGCTATTTCCTTTGTGTTTTTTTTTGCAAACAAGATACCAGCTCAAACCGTGAAAGAAAGCGAGAGACTTTGCTAATTTCCTTTCTTTTGCCTGGTTTATATACACTGCGACAGACTGGTTTTTCCCGCTTGAAAATGCAAGAAATTGAACAGCCCAATTATGTTCTATTAAATTATAACACAACTTCCTCTACTGAATTATCGACATCATCATCATGAGTACAGACTCCTAGTAAACTATAAGCAAATCAAACCACTGAAATAGATATATTTATTCAACGTTTATATTATCAGTGGAGTTCAACTCAAGCCCGACTCAAGACAACACACACACCGACGCGAAATCAGCGAAAGTCCTCAATCTTTTATGAAGAATACCACGATGTGGGCCATTTGTCGGCTTCGGAGCCGCCGAAAAAGTTCTTCCACTGCACGCTGTGATATCTCCGCCATATTTGAGTTTCAGAACGAACAGCTTCGATCCAGCACGTGTGCGTGTGACGTCAGAAGACCAAATAATTCCCCCACCACTACCCCCGGGGGTTTCAGTGTTCGAGTAAATTTGCGGTAAATTCTCTGGGGGTCGGGGCGTGGAATTGTCGCAAAGTTACGGTATTTCCCCCAATATTGCCCGGTAAAATCCCCACATGCCGCGGGGGTGGGGGGGCGGGGGAAGCAACTGACTAGTGCATTAGTGCAACAAATCCCCGGGAAACTCACTTAGTAGTCCTTTTGAACCACAAGTGTTCTCTTGTAGACCTAGAGAAAGTAAAATGTGGACTGCTGAAGGATTATTTGTCGAGTCACTTCGCCTCGCTGTCTCGGTCCTTTCTGCGGCATTCCTCTACTCGCCACTCTAGACCGGGTTCGAAGAAATATTCGAACTAAAGTTTCATTTAAAAAAGTATATATACAAATGTTAAGATAAAAGAAAGTCAGTTAAGCATATATACCTATGAATAATTACACGATGGCCCAAACTAGGGATGGATTTCGGAAGATTCGGGAGTCACATAACAACAACAACGATCTTTCTGATTTTCGTAGCCTGCGAAAATGATTTGCGCGCGCAAAGCACCATGGGCTCGGACATAGGGTCTTTAAGCTCTCTACCAGGCTACAAAGCCGAGTTTGCCACGGTCACGACCGAATAGCAGCAAACACGTAGTTTCTGACGAAGAATGAGAGGGCTTTTTCAAAGAAATGAGTTCATTTGGAAGAGTTAGGATAATGATTGCTCAAGTCTGTAAACTTCTGGGGTAAGAAAAACTATCTACCTTTCACCTGACGGAGGAAATTACGCCTATCGGATGGGTTTTCGTGGGAAAAATTATCCTATTTTTACGACAATCCAGAGTCTTATTATGGTATTTCAAAGTCAATTCGGTATTCTCAGACTGTTTTACAATTTTCTGATGATGTCGCCAATGTTTTGCATGTTTTCCTAGTCATTAGCTCTGTTAGCTTTGGCTCTTTACCGAAGAAGTTTCATTTCACATGGCTCAAGGCCTGGTTTTCAGGGAAGAATACAAGAGACCAACTAAAACCTCAACATGTCTTTAAAATAACACATGCAATGTTCCTTTGAACTAATCCTCCGAGTGATTTAGCATTTAGTTTTGTACTATATCAGTAGCTTTGCATATTTACTGGCAGCTACTACGTACAGCAGTGTTATGCATGTATCAGTGGCTTCCCCCAGGGGTCAACCCCCAGGTACCCTGGGGATTTGCCCAAATGCCCAATCAAACTCATTGTATCAAATCTCCTGGTATGGGGGACAGCAATCATGAGTAAAAAATCATACAAGGCCGGTCCCCTGGGTTCCTGATTTATGAACCAAAGTGAGCTTTCCCCCCTCACCGATGGGCAACAAACAATTAATTCTGACAGGTTCCCATGGGTACACCCCTGGGGAAAGCTGCTAATTCATGTATTATTGACCCATCAATTTACAACAACAACAAAATAATTTAAGGCAGCAGTCATGATTATGTATGTAATCTACTGTATATTAATATATAAAATGTACATAGTGTCACCAAGGGAACTAGTACTATAATTATACTAACTACTTACTACTAACTACTACTAACTACTACTACTACTACTACTACTAACTACTACTACTACAAACTACTACAAACTACTACAAACTACTACTAACTACTACTAACTACTACTACTACTACTACTACTAACTACTACTACTACAAACTACTACAAACTACTACTAACTACTACTACTACAAACTACTACTACAAACTACTACTAACTACTACTACTAACTACTACTACTGCTAACTACTAACTACTACTACTAACTACTACTACTAACTACTACTACTAACTACTACTAACAGAGGAGAATGTCAATGTATTTAGCATGGTATTGCTAATTGGGGACAAACCTGGATAAAATTATAGTCGTATACATATGAGTTTGATTGGGCACCTGGGGGTTGACCCCTGGGGGAAGCCACTGATACATGCATAACACTGCTGTACGTAGTAGCTGCCAGTAAATATGCAAAGCTACTGATATAGTACAAAACTAAATGCTAAATCACTCGGAGGAAGTTCAAAGGAACATTGCATGTGTTATTTTAAAGACTTGTTGAGGTTTTAGTTGGTCTCTTGTATTCTTCCCTGAAAACCAGGCCTTGTATATAACCCCAAGCCCTTTCAACTCTAACCCTTTTGGATAGGCTGGATACAGTAATGCCCCTCAAATCCCATTGTCCCAATTTCAAGTGCCTCATGGTTTGAATTGGAGTGTGCAGCCTTTCCTTTATTTAAGACAGAGGAAGAGAGAAAAACCCAAAGTGAGAGAAATGCCCCATAACCGCCATTTCTAGACCCCAGAGAAACAACAAACTCTTAAGGTAAGTTTAGTTTCTTTATCTGAGAATTTTGTGAAATAATAGTCACACAGTGCAAATACAGAGCTTGGGCTGCCTGTGATATATTAATTGGACTACAGATCGGTTATACTAAATATAATTTATATATCACAGGCAGCCCAAGCTCTGTATTTGCACTATGTGACTATTATTTCACAAAATTCTCAGATAAAGAAACTAAACTTACCTTAAGAGTTTGTTGTTGTCCTGTTGTTTCTCTGGGGTCTAGAAATGGCGGTTATGGGGCATATAGCATAGAGTAAACACTACACTTGAGGGTGGTCACTACCAGAGATTTGGTTGCATTCTCAGTGTCGGCCTAAGATTTAACATTCTGATCCAAGAAGACACGAAGGTCTAACCATTTGCAGATTTCAGAGCAAAGGCAGTACCAGTTCTCCCACTTATTTGAAGGTCCCACCGGGATTTGAACCCACTTAACCTCCTGCACAACTGACTGAGACTTAATGACTGAGCTACGGTGGCCCAGAAGGGTCAAACACAAATAAATATTCTGAAGCACAAATAAATGTACTCGAAGCACATAATAATATTCTGAAGCACAAATAAATGTACTCGAAGCACATAATAATATTCTGAAGCACAAATAAATGTTCTGATGCACAATTATTTCTTCTTGAAACACATAATAGTATTCTGAAACACAAATAAATATTCTGATGGAAGACTAAGCGCTTGTCCAAACGAACAATATGGAAGACAGCGAGTTGCAGAGTATATTGGAAGATTACTTTCATCTGGGATATGAAAACAAAGTGATTATCGAGTTTTTATATAAACAACATGGCATTGTGTTTAGTTTATCAACTCTGAAACGAAGGCTTCGCGACTATGGCCTGAAAAGGAGAGGAACCCAAATCGATCAAGAACATCTAAAGAATCTGATTCGTAGCGAAATTTCAGGCCCTGGAGAACTTCGTGGTTATAGATCAGTCTGGCACTCATTGCGACTAAACCAACACATACACGTTCCAAGACAGCGAGTTGCAGAGATTATAAGAGAAATCGATCCCCAGGGAACACAGCAAAGAAGAAGTAGGAGGTTGAAAAGTCGAAGTTATTCAAGTCAAGGTCCCAACTTTTGCTGGCATGTTGACGGTAATGTTATGATAAATAATTTCATTTTGAATGTTGTACCGAAATGATTAGGTATCTGCAGAGAAAATGAGTACTGGTGGGGGAGTTTACCATTCATTTATGTCCCGGTGCTTTCATTGTATGTTCAGATAATGCACATGCATGTATGGGCACTTTTTTACATTAATTAAGAGACAATAGATATTATTTGGTGTTGCATAATTACATGATTGACAGAAAGCTCCCATTTTCTTTTGTATTACCCCCTAAGGCACAAAGCATTATGTGCTATGAGAAAGTAGAGAATGACTGAATAGCATACAATGTATTCAATAATGAAATCGAATTATTATTTTTCACATACTAGGGTATGACAAGCTAAAGCCATATGGCTTTCCTATTCATGGAGCTATCGATGGGTACAGCCGGAAAATGCTTTGGCTTGAAGTTCCCAGAACCAACAACAAACCTGAAGTCATAGGTAGATTCTTTCTCAGCTGTGTAAAGGAGAATACTGGCTGCCCTATGCTTCTACGAACTGACTGTGGGACAGAAAATGGAATAATGGCTGCGATGCAATCATTTTTTAGACAGGATGGTACTGATGATCTTGCTGGTGAAAAAGCTCATAGGTATGGCACATCATGATCACCTGCTAATCAACGCATCGAGTGTTGGTGGTCATGTCTCAGACGGGGAAGGACCTCTTGGTGGATAGATCTTTTCAAAGGAATGTCTCATAGTGGAGTATTGGATTTAGCTAGTAAACTGCACTTGGAATGTTTGTGGTTTTGCTATCATGGTGTACTTCAAGAGGATCTTGACAAAGTCAAGTATCATTGGAATACTCACCGTATTCGCCCATCCAGATTTGGTACTGTATCTGGTATTACAGATGTCCTCTATTATCTACCACACACATCTGGTGGAATTGATTGCAAGGTGACTGTACCAGATGACAAGATAGATGCAATGGAGATTCATGTACAGGATGATGATGACAATGATTCTGACATCTACCAGGAGTATTTCCACTATGTAATGGATAGTGAAAGATTCCAATATCCAAACAATTGTGATGAAGCATATAACCTTTTTCAAAACCTTATTGTTATTGCAAACAGCCATTAGAAAATCTTAAATAAGTTTACTTTTACTGGCAGGAAGTATGGGTATCTCATGTGAATTATCTTCCCTATCAAATCCCCCCAAAAACATACCCTATCCAGCAGCACATGTATATATACATATGAGGCATATTTTCACAAAAGGGTGTTACTCTCCTAACGGGTGGGGCGTTACTTTTCGTTCTGTACCACTGCTACTGATTGGTTGATCAAAGGGGTACTGGCACACTACACCCCTTTTAAGAACTCACGCCTCATGTGTATATCGGAGTACCCCTCATTTGTTTTTGTTAAAGTATACAATTTACATGACATTTTTTGAAAATTACAAAATAAGATAATAGTAGACAAGGTATCTTGTTTGTATTTTGAGATGTAAAGCATGACCAATAAAATCTTAATAAAATACATTAACTTTATTTTGCATCAAATAGCCTGTCAAATTCATATAAAGATATATTAGACTTTAGTTATAAAATATTTAAAATTAATGTATTTACACAATTATAATTACTAAATATTCATTTATAAAATCAAAAAGTAGAGTACAAACACTAAAAGCATGCAACATAAATAGTACTAAATAAACCATGCTAATTCTGTTGTTTTCTAGTGCAAAGTATTGCATGCTTTTAGTGTTTGTACTTGTTTTCTTTTGTGTTTATTAAATGCAATCACTCTAACAATATCTTTGTGATGATATTCTTTGTAATTTGAATATCATTTTCAAAACAGTAACTGGAAAACAATAGTAAACAACCCCATGGAGGGGGTTGGGTAATAATTGTAAGAGACAACAATAAAAGTACTGTAAGTTCAAATCTTTCTTACTGTATAAATGTGAGATGAAAATCATTCTCATCATTTATTCACAACATAACCACATGCCATAATTTCTTGAGATTTATACATTACCAAAGCCTGGGGAGCTGAAGATACATTCAGTAAACTCTTCTTTGAATGTATTATACTCGCAAAGTTTATCAGAAACTGGCAGGTGCAGTGTGGAACTGCAAGTGTTAGCTGTCAGTTTTCTTTCTGGTTCATTATGGTTGAACATCACTCCCATCTTATTGTCCATTCCTGTTGCAGGTATGCTTGGGCATCCAGTTACAAATTGCAAGATATGTGACAGTTGAACTTTGATCGAGATGAGCTCATTAGTGTCTGGATCAAGGATGTTGGTAAGGATTCAATTCTATTAGCTTCAACATCCTCAAGAAAATGGGTGAAGTTGCATGAAAGCTATAGATTCTTCAATGTTTCTCTTGTGACTACCAGATGGAGAATAAACAAACAGGAACAGGTCATCAACTTTGTCTGCAGTTAACTTATCAGCTTCAGAAAATTGCAATAATTTCCGAGATTTACTGGGGTTATTCCTGATGATATCAAGTACGCCATTAATCTTCAAACCTTGAATGAACTGTTCTATCTCTGGCAATGTTGAGAGAATTACATAATGCAAGCATATGCATCTGATAAATTCGTTCTTCTCTTCAATGGTGACAATGGGTTTGCAGTATCCTGCCTTGAATCTGAAGGAAGTGTTGAAAGAAGCTTCTTTTTTAAACTCATCAGGGTCACTGATCTTGTCAAGTTCTTCCAGCTTTGCCCGCACCTTTCCAACTGGGAGATCATTGATCGATATAGCAATATTATCTAATTTCCCATAAATGATGTAGTCCACAACAGGTGGGGCAAAGATTATAGGACCTGGTGATCCCTGAAGTAGTGATAATGCAGACACTACACCATAATAGTAATATTCTTCCTTCTGTAATGCCATGATGTTATGGGCAAAGCTTCTTTCATTTGGTTCACCAGTGAAAAGGCATGATGTCTGCATGTGTCTGTGAATGAGGAAAAACAACTCTCTCCTTGGTCCTCCCTCATCAACAGCTGGTTCACCAATGAATTGGACTTTCACCATTCCTCCACTAATTAACATCTTCTTTTCTTATTCTTTTAAGTTTTAACAATGTGTCTTCCCAGACCTTGCTCCTCCTGACTTTGAGTTTGATTTCAATATCTGAATTCAATTTCTTGGAAATCTCCTTCATATAAATATCAGCAATTGAAGTTTCATCTTCAAATTTCTTTTCAGTTTCACCATCAGATGTGGTTTTCCAGGTAAATTCATCTAACACATCAGAATCCCAACCATCTTCATCTGCAATAACAGTTGCATATGAATCTAGTTGGTCAGCAGATCCTTCTCTTCTGGTAACAGAAAGTTTAATAACTGCATCTTCAACATTAGAACTGCATTTTAATGCATTTAAGATTTCCAGATCACTTAAATGGGGAAATATATCTTTCACAATTTGATGAGGAGTGTTTGGAATTTGCATAGACTTCTCATTGCTAATGCTAGCTGTAACTGACTTCACTGCAGTACTTGGCTTAGTACTTACAGTACTTGATGTAGATGGGCCACTTGCAGCACTTAATGATGTTTCCACTATGACAACTTTTTTGGGTGGAGGAGAGGTGTCTTTGTCTGTATCATCATCATCACTTGTACATTCATCAGTGTTGAGAAGTCCTTCTACCATTGAACCAAGGAAATCGCACTGTGTGCATATATAAAACAGTAACCGATTGTACGGTTTTCCGATTTCAAGTTTATATCTGTTTAAAGTAAATTCTTCGTTGCACTCCCTTAGTTGATGCACAACTGAACCATCTGGATATAAGAGCTTATAGCATCCCGCCGACAATTTAACGACATAATTGCTGTTATGCATGGAGTGTTTTGCGATTGCTAATGTCAGAATATCCTCACTGCTAGCAGATTTGCTAACTTTCAAAGGGAGATTCTTGCCTCTCTGAGGTTTCAATAGACGTTCATCCTCGAAGAACCGCATTATCCCAACATTGATCGTAACGTCCTCCACGTCAGTTTTGGGATTTTTCCCCTTCTTGGACTTGAAATGACCAACCCTTTCGCTTTTTTTCTTGGACATGAAAGCGCTGAATCCGACTGTCTTCGTTTGATGAGCTCCGGATAATGAGACGCCATTACTGCTTTGACTGGTAGACGAACTGGTTTCCTGAGCTGGAGATCCTTCCTTAATCGTGCGATTGCCACATTTTGTACAGAAAATAAACCCTTCCTTTATGGCATTACCACATCTGCTGCAGAACATTTTTGCCATCAGGTCGGCGAACTAATAAAAACGAGCCGGCTATTCAAGTAGAAAACGGGCGAGACAGCATGGTTAGCGCTTAGTCTTCCTCGGTTAAGAAGTCTAGCTAGAGTCCAGTCTTTTTTTCTGGGGCGTGCTTCGAGAACATTTATTTGTGCATCAGAATATTTATTTGTGTTTCAGAATACTATTATGTGTTTCAAGAAGAAATAATTGTGCATCAGAACATTTATTTGTGCTTCAGAATATTATTATGTGCTTCGAGTACATTTATTTGTGCTTCAGAATATTATTATGTGCTTCGAGTACATTTATTTGTGCTTCAGAATATTTATTTGTGTTTGACCCTTCTGGGCCACCGTACTGAGCTTACTGGACTGCAGTTTAAGCAAACTGGAGGCCACCATCTCTCTGTTATAGCGCCAAACTTACATGTAGTTCAGATAAAATTAATCCAATTGTAATGAAATTATAAATACATACAATGTAGACATGTAGACATGTAACTTTGAAATGTAGAATACAAATTATTAGTTCTCAAATAAATAAGACTGCATGAGACCATTTCAGAAATGAACATGCAATTTCCACTCTATTTTTGGATTATTGGAGTCACCTGTCTTCACACCAAATAATTAATTGCAGTTGTACATGTAGATCTGCTGCTTGTTTAGAAGTATTCCTGGATCTGTATTCCTAACCAGAACTGATAAATTGGGCCAATTTCTGGAGCCCATTTTCTAGCTAGTCTATTAAAACTAGCCATTTTATACTTTAAGAGGAAATAATTAATATCAACACTGCAACCTGGTATTAAAAGTTTGTGTTTACTTACCAAATATGTCAGATACATAAATTTGGATGCCATCTCAATAATAATTTCTCATTCTCACTCCTTTCGTATAAAATGTGAGAATTTTCCATGCAAACTGCTCGTAAAACAATCACGTGTACACTTGAACATTGTGTAATCTGATTGGTTGACTACGAAATAGCTCGAAACCCAAAATAAAAGAACAGTTGGAAAACTTGACTTGGGCCTGCCCATAGGCAGCCCGAGTAAAAATTAAAAGCCTGAAGGGTTGAACTCCTGGTGGACCGAGTCATTTTGCATTGAAAAATATACAACATGTACGTTTTTAACTTTTGTTAAAAATGGATTAAATAATACTTTCTTCAATTCAAGGCCTTTAAAATGGTACATACTATAGTATGTCTGTGGCTTTAATTGCGATGCTGCAAGAGCATATTTACCAAAATGACACCTCGAACCTTTATCAAGACCTTCATTTGATTGACATAATTGGCCTTGCATGTATGTACATGTATTGAACATAAAAGTTGTCCTGCTATATATGTACTTATAACTATTGCCCTAAAGCATGAAATTATAATTCATATCTTTATTTTATTTTACAGATGCAAAACTCTTCCTACCTTTCGCGTATGACAACTTGGATTCAGAGTCAGAGTTGCGAGTGATGTGCACGTTACAAAATGAAGCATTTGACGGGTGGTACAACATGTCTGGTAACACAAAGATCCAAGTTGTATCAGGCAGTACCCCCCTAGCAGATCAAGTGAGTGTGCTGATCAAAGACATCCCTCAGTCGTCCAGCAAAGAGTATTTGCTGGTCTTTCCAAAAGGGACACAGAAAGAAGCAGGAGGGAAATATGAGTGCAGAGGGGTGACAAATAAAGCAGTCTTTAGGCTTTTTTCACCATGTAAGTACAGTACCTGTACAATATTGCCCATGCAGAACTATATATAAACCTACATGTAACTATAAATGTGCGCTGGGTTTGCTTTCATTTGCATTTGCTGGATTTCCTTGAAGTGAACACGAGAGGGTTTGCTTTCAAAACCTGGGCTTGCCAAAAAAAAAGAATAATCTTTTGTTGGAGTTCATAAACGCTCGTACTTGAAGCAGAACTTCATCAGATTGTCATAAATACATAATCACAACTTTAATTCGATCGAATATGGTTCAACTTGCATGCCTTGTCATTTCTTGTGTATATTTTAACCTGTAGTCTTTAAATCACTCCAGAATTCTTCCGCTTTTATTCTCCCATTAACTAACAACAATTCCAAGGAACTGCTTTCCTTTAATCGCTAGAGCAAGAAAGGTTTTCTGGCGAAACTATACTTGCACGAGTAGGTCTTGGATTTCATTAACTAGTGCCAATCTCCCACGTGTAAAATTGTGAAGAATGCTAGGCCTGGTCTTTGACAAGCGCTGCGAATCAGCGTGTTTTGGAAGGTAAATAAGCTTAATCACGTTTAAATATTCACGAAATTCTAATATATTAGGTCTAAGGTGGATCTTAGAAGAGTTTTTGCTTTAATTCTTTCAAACTGCGCGTTTTTATTTAAATGATTATGCTTAAATTGCTATATTACACTATCGGATGTGATTTGAACCTACATGATTGTAATAGACGCACCATCACATAATAAAAGCTTCATACAGGTTCATGATATGTAAATATATGTTAATGTTGGGTCTCCTTTCTAGGTATTCCCATAGATAAGCCGCACCCCCTATTTTGAACGAAAATTTTTGGGAAAAGGTGCGGCTTATCTACGGGTGTTTACGGTAAAAAAAACTCTAAGACCTACCTTAGACCTAATATATTAGAATTTCGTGAATATTTAATCGTGATTAAGCTTACTAGTACCTTCCAAAACATGCTGATTTGCAGCACTTGTCAAAGCAACCAGGCATTCTTCACAATTTTACATGTGGGAGATTGGCACTAGTTAATGAAAATCCAAGATGGCGGACCTCAGACCTACTCGTGCAAGTATAGTTTCGCCAGAAAACCTTTCTTGCCTAGTGATTAAAGGAAAGCGGTTCCTTGGAATTGTTGTTAGTTAATTGGGGGAATAAAAGTGGAAGAATTCTGGAGTGATTTAAAGACTGCAGGTTAAAATATACACAAATGACCAGGCAAGTTGAACCATATTCGATCGAATTAAAGTTGCAATTATGTATTTATGACAATCTGATGAAGTTTTGCATTTATGAACTCGGACAAAAGATTTTCTAATTATTTTTTGTATTTTTCAAAAAGTTTTTCCTAAATTCAACCTTCAAAACTTGGGGTGCGGCTTATACACAGGTGTTTACGGTATATACATGTACGTTGCCAGAGTTTTACCGTTAAAATCAGTTGGTTGTTGGAGCTTCGGAATAAAGACATCTTAACTCTACTCGTCTCGTATTCTACAATGTCTTTACTTTAAAGGTAACTATTTCTGACTAGCAGAACATTGCTGTACTCTAAATAAATTTTACTAGCAAAATAGATTTATCAACTATATATAGCATTCTGCTAGCTTGCTACTGCTAGTTTTGACCCATGTATACCCAAAAACATGTCTTGCCTAAAACATGAAGTGGCTTCAATATTTTCTAGGATTTAAAAACATTTTCCTCTTGCTCAATATTTTAGCAAATCTTGGTTACTGTTAATAAAAATATGATTAATGTAATTCCTGGATTTTGTTCATGGGGAAAAGGTACTCTAGCTACATGTAGAACGTGGTGAAAATAATGTCAAAACAAAGACTTGGCTAATGTTCTCCTCCCTCAACATTTTTTCATTCCCATCTTAGCTTTGTTGTCTTAAATAAACACCCTTAGAGAATTTAGACTAGAGTTTCTATTTACATACAATCATGTACACAACTCAAATTTAAGCAAGCAAAGTGAGACTTTGAATTGTCAGTTTGACTTCATGTTATTGTGACTTCTTCCCAGGTTCTTCAAAGGATGTTTTGGTTTTAAAATGTATTTTAATTTCTTTGTTTACCCAACTTATTTATAAAAATTACTTCATCGTGCAGCAGTGATCTTTGATTGTGCTGTCGTTGGTTACAGTTTGAGAGACCCATGCAGTCATTGCACCATGGGAGATTCGTAATAGGCTCAATTTGTTATGTTATCTGTGTATTGAAGAGACAGAATTCCCAAACTCCTTTAAGTAATAGATAAAGAATGAGTGGCTGTGGTAATTATGGGATTTACAAAGCATGGACAAGAATTCTGTATCTGACTTATCAAACGTCTAGATGTTAGTCATGTTTTCAGTTATTTTGGTGGTACAACTTATCAATTGAAAGCAGACGTTTATGTAAATCAGGATGAAATCTGCATGTATTAGATTTACAGATCACTCAGGGTTAGAAAAAAAATAATTAACTTGAGTCCCACGTCCTACCGTAATTCTGGCAACATACATGTAAGGAGATGTCAGCTTCATTGTTGCAATCCTTGCCTTTCAAGGCTCTCAAGTTTTGGTTGTTGGCTTCGATATATTTAACAAATCCTTGACTAGAGCAAATGAGAACCTCGGTTGTTTGTTTTAGTATAGGGGCAGCAATTCTAGAATAACAATATTGGCTCATTTAAAGGGGCTTAATATGTGTTCTGGGCCGGACACAGTTATTTTCATATGAACCAACAAATGTTGTGAACATGTGGGATGGTTGCAAAACAGACTAACAAACTGACATGGTTTTGACATGGTATTCAAGGAAAATATTGCTTATCATTTCAATCAAGCATTGAGGGAGGGAACATTAGTTGTTTAGTGTTGAAGTATTGTTAACAGCATGAACCAGAGGCGAAAGATTGTGTATAGGCCAATACAACACAGATGCGAAGGTTATAAAGTACTGGTGAAATGAAACTATATAATCTTAAATAAACTTGAAATTTTGATGGAAAACATAAAATTAATTAGAGTTCAGCTCTATAGTTTACTTCAAGGACATGTGCAGTGTACAAAAAAAAAAAACTGGTGCCATACTTGTGAGACTGTCTACATGCATCAATACAGGGGTTTCATCTGGACATTTCACCCAACCGGGATAGGGGAAGTCAGTGATTGGTTATCGGTTACCCTAACATAGTGTTGGTAGGATATACATGTAGAACTGAACTATACATGTAGAACTGATTATTAAAACTGTGTGTACCAGTCAGATACAAGTTCAGCGATACAGTGATACAGTTCTGTATCAAACAAATGCTAGTGCCTGTCTAAGTACAGACTGAGTATCACATTAGTACTATATGGGGGTTTACGTAGGTACCCATGTGACTTGAATGATGCGCTTGGATTGGTTAGCCCCCTTATGAATTATTAATGATGTTACAAGGTCAGTTAATGAAGAGTGTACACATTGTTCTCCAAGCCACCAATCGAACAGTGTCAGATGCACAACACCAGCCCCTGTAATCATAATTTGATGCAATAAAAGTATTGTGACTAATGCTCTTTACCACTTTCCATTGGTTGTAGTTTCATTGGCTGGACTCAAAGTAGATCAACAAATTCATCTTGGTATTGCTGGTATGATAGTGCTGGGTGCCCATGCTTACCCAAAGCCCACATTCACTTGGAAGAAGAATGGCCAGCCCTTTAACCCAAAGACAGGACGATTTACCCTCCAGGAAGATGGATCCATTGCCATCAGCAAAGTAGAGAAATCTGATGCAGGGGGATATGACTGCAACATAAACTGGCAGAACAGGAAAATAGCTGATCCCAAGATTAATGTGACAGTAGTTGTTCGTAAGTGTACATGTTTTTATGTTCCTGCTTGAAAATGGTCTCTGCTTCTTTAATTTCTCCCAACTTGTTCCAAGGTGATATAACTTGTTAATTTGTAATGCTTTTGTACATAAATTATCTATTTAAGATTAAAGACAACCATTAAAGTCTGCTGCTAGGATTTGTCCACTGTCTGTAGGGTACTGGCAAAATGGCACATATTCTACATGTTCACATTATCACTTTAATTCATTAGAAGTACATTTACTTAAGGTTATCGTATACCTTCAGGGTACTGTTCCGGATAAAAAGTAGCGTCTCGAATATTAGTCGTATTTAGATAAAGTATACCTCATTTTAGAGCTTATAAAATTGGCTACAACGATATATCTAAGGTTTGTAATTTTGATAAAAGTGTGATTTTTAAATAAACTTATTTTCCGAACAAGCGAGTTGGTTTCCAAGAGCTGCAACTCCACTTTAACGAATTTAAGATCTGTTTGCTTTTCTGGACTCCCACAGACCTTGTTTACGAAACTGTATCGGCGATTGTGGAAATTCGAAGCCGTTCTGAAGATATTTCTGTCTTTGTGAAACTGCTAACGCGCAATCCAAGTATAGATGCGGGAATCACTCTCTGAGCGCCTCTCTTTAAAAAAAAAAATCACCGACAGAGTTTTTTAGCTGATATAATTGCGAACAATCTGTGAAAATTTGAAGTAATTCGCACATTTGCGTCTAGTTGGAGCTTTTTTCAAACTATGTTTAGAACGAAAATAGAAAGTCAAGGAAACACCTCTGAAAATTTTTAGCCAGCCGGCGAGACGGATTCTGGTGCCCCGCCTCTTTCACAGCAATCAAACGCCTTCTATATAATTAAAGCAGCCAATGATGTTCAACCAGTGACTGGGAAATTTCCCACCAATTTCTCAGCGGCATGAAAGCAACAAATCAAAGGTCTTCTAGCCTGCACACAGACCTCCGTAATCCCTTCAAAGGAAGGAAAAGGGTTACGGAGGTCTGTGTACAGGCTAAGCGGGTTACGGAGGTCTGTGTACAGGCTAAGGTCTTCGCACTCTTCGCGTTTTCAGTCTCTCTTCGTTATGGGCAAAACCAAGAATAAACCGGTCAAATGCAAGAATAAGGCAATTGCAACGGCAAAGGGTAAGGGGCCGTCGACATATTCGAAATGCCCCGCTTAACGCACAACGGACGTTAAGGTCAGACCCCCTCTCCCCCTCCTCCTTAACGTCCACCCATTGTTTTATGCTTTTTTTAGGTCAGGAAAAACAGTAATGAAATACACGGCAGTTCACTTCTAAACAAAGTATAAAACAAGCTTAAAGCATTAATAGCTGCAACTGTACAGTGACTTGACTTGACTTTATTAAGTTTAACAACAAATTTTACAAAAAATACACTAACCCGCAAGTAGCATAGCTAATCGAGGCGGGTTAAGTGGGATAGGCTGGATACAGTAATGCCCCTCAAATCCCATTGTCCCAATTTCAAGTGCCTCATGGTTTGAGATTTTGAGATGTAAAGCATGACCAATAAAATCTTAATAAAATACATTAACTTTATTTTGCATCAAATAGCCTGTCAAATTCATATAAAGATATATTAGACTTTAGTTATAAAATATTTAAAATTAATGTATTTACACAATTATAATTACTAAATATTCATTTATAAAATCAAAAAGTAGAGTACAAACACTAAAAGCATGCAACATAAATAGTACTAAATAAACCATGCTAATTCTGTTGTTTTCTAGTGCAAAGTATTGCATGCTTTTAGTGTTTGTACTTGTTTTCTTTTGTGTTTATTAAATGCAATCACTCTAACAATATCTTTGTGATGATATTCTTTGTAATTTGAATATCATTTTCAAAACAGTAACTGGAAAACAATAGTAAACAACCCCATGGAGGGGGTTGGGTAATAATTGTAAGAGACAACAATAAAAGTACTGTAAGTTCAAATCTTTCTTACTGTATAAATGTGAGATGAAAATCATTCTCATCATTTATTCACAACATAACCACATGCCATAATTTCTTGAGATTTATACATTACCAAAGCCTGGGGAGCTGAAGATACATTCAGTAAACTCTTCTTTGAATGTATTATACTCGCAAAGTTTATCAGAAACTGGCAGGTGCAGTGTGGAACTGCAAGTGTTAGCTGTCAGTTTTCTTTCTGGTTCATTATGGTTGAACATCACTCCCATCTTATTGTCCATTCCTGTTGCAGGTATGCTTGGGCATCCAGTTACAAATTGCAAGATATGTGACAGTTGAACTTTGATCGAGATGAGCTCATTAGTGTCTGGATCAAGGATGTTGGTAAGGATTCTATTAGCTTCAACATCCTCAAGAAAATGGGTGAAGTTGAAAGCTATAGATTCTTCAATGTTTCTCTTGTGACTACCAGATGGAGAATAAACAAACAGGAACAGGTCATCAACTTTGTCTGCAGTTAACTTATCAGCTTCAGAAAATTGCAATAATTTCCGAGATTTACTGGGGTTATTCCTGATGATATCAAGTACGCCATTAATCTTCAAACCTTGAATGAACTGTTCTATCTCTGGCAATGTTGAGAGAATTACATAATGCAAGCATATGCATCTGATAAATTCGTTCTTCTCTTCAATGGTGACAATGGGTTTGCAGTATCCTGCCTTGAATCTGAAGGAAGTGTTGAAAGAAGCTTCTTTTTTAAACTCATCAGGGTCACTGATCTTGTCAAGTTCTTCCAGCTTTGCCCGCACCTTTCCAACTGGGAGATCATTGATCGATATAGCAATATTATCTAATTTCCCATAAATGATGTAGTCCACAACAGGTGGGGCAAAGATTATAGGACCTGGTGATCCCTGAAGTAGTGATAATGCAGACACTACACCATAATAGTAATATTCTTCCTTCTGTAATGCCATGATGTTATGGGCAAAGCTTCTTTCATTTGGTTCACCAGTGAAAAGGCATGATGTCTGCATGTGTCTGTGAATGAGGAAAAACAACTCTCTCCTTGGTCCTCCCTCATCAACAGCTGGTTCACCAATGAATTGGACTTTCACCATTCCTCCACTAATTAACATCTTCTTTTCTTATTCTTTTAAGTTTTAACAATGTGTCTTCCCAGACCTTGCTCCTCCTGACTTTGAGTTTGATTTCAATATCTGAATTCAATTTCTTGGAAATCTCCTTCATAATATCAGCAATTGAAGTTTCATCTTCAAATTTCTTTTCAGTTTCACCATCAGATGTGGTTTTCCAGGTAAATTCATCTAACACATCAGAATCCCAACCATCTTCATCTGCAATAACAGTTGCATATGAATCTAGTTGGTCAGCAGATCCTTCTCTTCTGGTAACAGAAAGTTTAATAACTGCATCTTCAACATTAGAACTGCATTTTAATGCATTTAAGATTTCCAGATCACTTAAATGGGGAAATATATCTTTCACAATTTGATGAGGAGTGTTTGGAATTTGCATAGACTTCTCATTGCTAATGCTAGCTGTAACTGACTTCACTGCAGTACTTGGCTTAGTACTTACAGTACTTGATGTAGATGGGCCACTTGCAGCACTTAATGATGTTTCCACTATGACAACTTTTTTGGGTGGAGGAGAGGTGTCTTTGTCTGTATCATCATCATCACTTGTACATTCATCAGTGTTGAGAAGTCCTTCTACCATTGAACCAAGGAAATCGCACTGTGTGCATATATAAAACAGTAACCGATTGTACGGTTTTCCGATTTCAAGTTTATATCTGTTTAAAGTAAATTCTTCGTTGCACTCCCTTAGTTGATGCACAACTGAACCATCTGGATATAAGAGCTTATAGCATCCCGCCGACAATTTAACGACATAATTGCTGTTATGCATGGAGTGTTTTGCGATTGCTAATGTCAGAATATCCTCACTGCTAGCAGATTTGCTAACTTTCAAAGGGAGATTCTTGCCTCTCTGAGGTTTCAATAGACGTTCATCCTCGAAGAACCGCATTATCCCAACATTGATCGTAACGTCCTCCACGTCAGTTTTGGGATTTTTCCCCTTCTTGGACTTGAAATGACCAACCCTTTCGCTTTTTTTCTTGGACATGAAAGCGCTGAATCCGACTGTCTTCGTTTGATGAGCTCCGGATAATGAGACGCCATTACTGCTTTGACTGGTAGACGAACTGGTTTCCTGAGCTGGAGATCCTTCCTTAATCGTGCGATTGCCACATTTTGTACAGAAAATAAACCCTTCCTTTATGGCATTACCACATCTGCTGCAGAACATTTTTGCCATCAGGTCGGCGAACTAATAAAAACGAGCCGGCTATTCAAGTAGAAAACGGGCGAGACAGCATGGTTAGCGCTTAGTCTTCCTCGGTTAAGAAGTCTAGCTAGAGTCCAGTCTTTTTTTCTGGGGCGTGCTTCGAGAACATTTATTTGTGCATCAGAATATTTATTTGTGTTTCAGAATACTATTATGTGTTTCAAGAAGAAATAATTGTGCATCAGAACATTTATTTGTGCTTCAGAATATTATTATGTGCTTCGAGTACATTTATTTGTGCTTCAGAATATTATTATGTGCTTCGAGTACATTTATTTGTGCTTCAGAATATTTATTTGTGTTTGACCCTTCTGGGCCACCGTACTGAGCTTACTGGACTGCAGTTTAAGCAAACTGGAGGCCACCATCTCTCTGTTATAGCGCCAAACTTACATGTAGTTCAGATAAAATTAATCCAATTGTAATGAAATTATAAATACATACAATGTAGACATGTAGACATGTAACTTTGAAATGTAGAATACAAATTATTAGTTCTCAAATAAATAAGACTGCATGAGACCATTTCAGAAATGAACATGCAATTTCCACTCTATTTTTGGATTATTGGAGTCACCTGTCTTCACACCAAATAATTAATTGCAGTTGTACATGTAGATCTGCTGCTTGTTTAGAAGTATTCCTGGATCTGTATTCCTAACCAGAACTGATAAATTGGGCCAATTTCTGGAGCCCATTTTCTAGCTAGTCTATTAAAACTAGCCATTTTATACTTTAAGAGGAAATAATTAATATCAACACTGCAACCTGGTATTAAAAGTTTGTGTTTACTTACCAAATATGTCAGATACATAAATTTGGATGCCATCTCAATAATAATTTCTCATTCTCACTCCTTTCGTATAAAATGTGAGAATTTTCCATGCAAACTGCTCGTAAAACAATCACGTGTACACTTGAACATTGTGTAATCTGATTGGTTGACTACGAAATAGCTCGAAACCCAAAATAAAAGAACAGTTGGAAAACTTGACTTGGGCCTGCCCATAGGCAGCCCGAGTAAAAATTAAAAGCCTGAAGGGTTGAACTCCTGGTGGACCGAGTCATTTTGCATTGAAAAATATACAACATGTACGTTTTTAACTTTTGTTAAAAATGGATTAAATAATACTTTCTTCAATTCAAGGCCTTTAAAATGGTACATACTATAGTATGTCTGTGGCTTTAATTGCGATGCTGCAAGAGCATATTTACCAAAATGACACCTCGAACCTTTATCAAGACCTTCATTTGATTGACATAATTGGCCTTGCATGTATGTACATGTATTGAACATAAAAGTTGTCCTGCTATATATGTACTTATAACTATTGCCCTAAAGCATGAAATTATAATTCATATCTTTATTTTATTTTACAGATGCAAAACTCTTCCTACCTTTCGCGTATGACAACTTGGATTCAGAGTCAGAGTTGCGAGTGATGTGCACGTTACAAAATGAAGCATTTGACGGGTGGTACAACATGTCTGGTAACACAAAGATCCAAGTTGTATCAGGCAGTACCCCCCTAGCAGATCAAGTGAGTGTGCTGATCAAAGACATCCCTCAGTCGTCCAGCAAAGAGTATTTGCTGGTCTTTCCAAAAGGGACACAGAAAGAAGCAGGAGGGAAATATGAGTGCAGAGGGGTGACAAATAAAGCAGTCTTTAGGCTTTTTTCACCATGTAAGTACAGTACCTGTACAATATTGCCCATGCAGAACTATATATAAACCTACATGTAACTATAAATGTGCGCTGGGTTTGCTTTCATTTGCATTTGCTGGATTTCCTTGAAGTGAACACGAGAGGGTTTGCTTTCAAAACCTGGGCTTGCCAAAAAAAAAGAATAATCTTTTGTTGGAGTTCATAAACGCTCGTACTTGAAGCAGAACTTCATCAGATTGTCATAAATACATAATCACAACTTTAATTCGATCGAATATGGTTCAACTTGCATGCCTTGTCATTTCTTGTGTATATTTTAACCTGTAGTCTTTAAATCACTCCAGAATTCTTCCGCTTTTATTCTCCCATTAACTAACAACAATTCCAAGGAACTGCTTTCCTTTAATCGCTAGAGCAAGAAAGGTTTTCTGGCGAAACTATACTTGCACGAGTAGGTCTTGGATTTCATTAACTAGTGCCAATCTCCCACGTGTAAAATTGTGAAGAATGCTAGGCCTGGTCTTTGACAAGCGCTGCGAATCAGCGTGTTTTGGAAGGTAAATAAGCTTAATCACGTTTAAATATTCACGAAATTCTAATATATTAGGTCTAAGGTGGATCTTAGAAGAGTTTTTGCTTTAATTCTTTCAAACTGCGCGTTTTTATTTAAATGATTATGCTTAAATTGCTATATTACACTATCGGATGTGATTTGAACCTACATGATTGTAATAGACGCACCATCACATAATAAAAGCTTCATACAGGTTCATGATATGTAAATATATGTTAATGTTGGGTCTCCTTTCTAGGTATTCCCATAGATAAGCCGCACCCCCTATTTTGAACGAAAATTTTTGGGAAAAGGTGCGGCTTATCTACGGGTGTTTACGGTAAAAAAAACTCTAAGACCTACCTTAGACCTAATATATTAGAATTTCGTGAATATTTAATCGTGATTAAGCTTACTAGTACCTTCCAAAACATGCTGATTTGCAGCACTTGTCAAAGCAACCAGGCATTCTTCACAATTTTACATGTGGGAGATTGGCACTAGTTAATGAAAATCCAAGATGGCGGACCTCAGACCTACTCGTGCAAGTATAGTTTCGCCAGAAAACCTTTCTTGCCTAGTGATTAAAGGAAAGCGGTTCCTTGGAATTGTTGTTAGTTAATTGGGGGAATAAAAGTGGAAGAATTCTGGAGTGATTTAAAGACTGCAGGTTAAAATATACACAAATGACCAGGCAAGTTGAACCATATTCGATCGAATTAAAGTTGCAATTATGTATTTATGACAATCTGATGAAGTTTTGCATTTATGAACTCGGACAAAAGATTTTCTAATTATTTTTTGTATTTTTCAAAAAGTTTTTCCTAAATTCAACCTTCAAAACTTGGGGTGCGGCTTATACACAGGTGTTTACGGTATATACATGTACGTTGCCAGAGTTTTACCGTTAAAATCAGTTGGTTGTTGGAGCTTCGGAATAAAGACATCTTAACTCTACTCGTCTCGTATTCTACAATGTCTTTACTTTAAAGGTAACTATTTCTGACTAGCAGAACATTGCTGTACTCTAAATAAATTTTACTAGCAAAATAGATTTATCAACTATATATAGCATTCTGCTAGCTTGCTACTGCTAGTTTTGACCCATGTATACCCAAAAACATGTCTTGCCTAAAACATGAAGTGGCTTCAATATTTTCTAGGATTTAAAAACATTTTCCTCTTGCTCAATATTTTAGCAAATCTTGGTTACTGTTAATAAAAATATGATTAATGTAATTCCTGGATTTTGTTCATGGGGAAAAGGTACTCTAGCTACATGTAGAACGTGGTGAAAATAATGTCAAAACAAAGACTTGGCTAATGTTCTCCTCCCTCAACATTTTTTCATTCCCATCTTAGCTTTGTTGTCTTAAATAAACACCCTTAGAGAATTTAGACTAGAGTTTCTATTTACATACAATCATGTACACAACTCAAATTTAAGCAAGCAAAGTGAGACTTTGAATTGTCAGTTTGACTTCATGTTATTGTGACTTCTTCCCAGGTTCTTCAAAGGATGTTTTGGTTTTAAAATGTATTTTAATTTCTTTGTTTACCCAACTTATTTATAAAAATTACTTCATCGTGCAGCAGTGATCTTTGATTGACAGTGCTGTCGTTGGTTACAGTTTGAGAGACCCATGCAGTCATTGCACCATGGGAGATTCGTAATAGGCTCAATTTGTTATGTTATCTGTGTATTGAAGAGACAGAATTCCCAAACTCCTTTAAGTAATAGATAAAGAATGAGTGGCTGTGGTAATTATGGGATTTACAAAGCATGGACAAGAATTCTGTATCTGACTTATCAAACGTCTAGATATGTTAGTCATGTTTTCAGTTATTTTGGTGGTACAACTTATCAATTGAAAGCAGACGTTTATGTAAATCAGGATGAAATCTGCATGTATTAGATTTACAGATCACTCAGGGTTAGAAAAAAAATAATTAACTTGAGTCCCACGTCCTACCGTAATTCTGGCAACATACATGTAAGGAGATGTCAGCTTCATTGTTGCAATCCTTGCCTTTCAAGGCTCTCAAGTTTTGGTTGTTGGCTTCGATATATTTAACAAATCCTTGACTAGAGCAAATGAGAACCTCGGTTGTTTGTTTTAGTATAGGGGCAGCAATTCTAGAATAACAATATTGGCTCATTTAAAGGGGCTTAATATGTGTTCTGGGCCGGACACAGTTATTTTCATATGAACCAACAAATGTTGTGAACATGTGGGATGGTTGCAAAACAGACTAACAAACTGACATGGTTTTGACATGGTATTCAAGGAAAATATTGCTTATCATTTCAATCAAGCATTGAGGGAGGGAACATTAGTTGTTTAGTGTTGAAGTATTGTTAACAGCATGAACCAGAGGCGAAAGATTGTGTATAGGCCAATACAACACAGATGCGAAGGTTATAAAGTACTGGTGAAATGAAACTATATAATCTTAAATAAACTTGAAATTTTGATGGAAAACATAAAATTAATTAGAGTTCAGCTCTATAGTTTACTTCAAGGACATGTGCAGTGTACAAAAAAAAAAACTGGTGCCATACTTGTGAGACTGTCTACATGCATCAATACAGGGGTTTCATCTGGACATTTCACCCAACCGGGATAGGGGAAGTCAGTGATTGGTTATCGGTTACCCTAACATAGTGTTGGTAGGATATACATGTAGAACTGAACTATATATACATGTAGAACTGATTATTAAAACTGTGTGTACCAGTCAGATACAAGTTCAGCGATACAGTGATACAGTTCTGTATCAAACAAATGCTAGTGCCTGTCTAAGTACAGACTGAGTATCACATTAGTACTATATGGGGGTTTACGTAGGTACCCATGTGACTTGAATGATGCGCTTGGATTGGTTAGCCCCCTTATGAATTATTAATGATGTTACAAGGTCAGTTAATGAAGAGTGTACACATTGTTCTCCAAGCCACCAATCGAACAGTGTCAGGTGCACAACACCAGCCCCTGTAATCATAATTTGATGCAATAAAAGTATTGTGACTAATGCTCTTTACCACTTTCCATTGGTTGTAGTTTCATTGGAAGGACTCAAAGTAGATCAACAAATTCATCTTGGTATTGCTGGTATGATAGTGCTGGGTGCCCATGCTTACCCAAAGCCCACATTCACTTGGAAGAAGAATGGCCAGCCCTTTAACCCAAAGACAGGACGATTTACCCTCCAGGAAGATGGATCCATTGCCATCAGCAAAGTAGAGAAATCTGATGCAGGGGGATATGACTGCAACATAAACTGGCAGAACAGGAAAATAGCTGATCCCAAGATTAATGTGACAGTAGTTGTTCGTAAGTGTACATGTTTTTATGTTCCTGCTTGAAAATGGTCTCTGCTTCTTTAATTTCTCCCAACTTGTTCCAAGGTGATATAACTTGTTAATTTGTAATGCTTTTGTACATAAATTATCTATTTAAGATTAAAGACAACCATTAAAGTCTGCTGCTAGGATTTGTCCACTGTCTGTAGGGTACTGGCAAAATGGCACATATTCTACATGTTCACATTATCACTTTAATTCATTAGAAGTACATTTACTTAAGGTTATCGTATACCTTCAGGGTACTGTTCCGGATAAAAAGTAGCGTCTCGAATATTAGTCGTATTTAGATAAAGTATACCTCATTTTAGAGCTTATAAAATTGGCTACAACGATATATCTAAGGTTTGTAATTTTGATAAAAGTGTGATTTTTAAATAAACTTATTTTCCGAACAAGCGAGTTGGTTTCCAAGAGCTGCAACTCCACTTTAACGAATTTAAGATCTGTTTGCTTTTCTGGACTCCCACAGACCTTGTTTACGAAACTGTATCGGCGATTGTGGAAATTCGAAGCCGTTCTGAAGATATTTCTGTCTTTGTGAAACTGCTAACGCGCAATCCAAGTATAGATGCGGGAATCACTCTCTGAGCGCCTCTCTTTAAAAAAAAAAATCACCGACAGAGTTTTTTAGCTGATATAATTGCGAACAATCTGTGAAAATTTGAAGTAATTCGCACATTTGCGTCTAGTTGGAGCTTTTTTCAAACTATGTTTAGAACGAAAATAGAAAGTCAAGGAAACACCTCTGAAAATTTTTAGCCAGCCGGCGAGACGGATTCTGGTGCCCCGCCTCTTTCACAGCAATCAAACGCCTTCTATATAATTAAAGCAGCCAATGATGTTCAACCAGTGACTGGGAAATTTCCCACCAATTTCTCAGCGGCATGAAAGCAACAAATCAAAGGTCTTCTAGCCTGCACACAGACCTCCGTAATCCCTTCAAAGGAAGGAAAAGGGTTACGGAGGTCTGTGTACAGGCTAAGCGGGTTACGGAGGTCTGTGTACAGGCTAAGGTCTTCGCACTCTTCGCGTTTTCAGTCTCTCTTCGTTATGGGCAAAACCAAGAATAAACCGGTCAAATGCAAGAATAAGGCAATTGCAACGGCAAAGGATAAGGGGCCGTCGACATATTCGAAATGCCCCGCTTAACGCACAACGGACGTTAAGGTCAGACCCCCTCTCCCCCTCCTCCTTAACGTCCACCCATTGTTTTATGCTTTTTTTAGGTCAGGAAAAACAGTAATGAAATACACGGCAGTTCACTTCTAAACAAAGTATAAAACAAGCTTAAAGCATTAATAGCTGCAACTGTACAGTGACTTGACTTGACTTTATTAAATTTAACAACAAATTTTACAAAAAATACACTAACCCGCAAGTAGCATAGCTAATCGAGGCGGGTTAAGTGGGAACAAAATAGCAATATAACAAATGTTGACAAAATAAATATATATATATATATATAACAACAGTACAGTCAGTACCTCAAATTCCCGTACGAGCTCATTTCGGATCTTGACTAAAATACTCATTCGGACACGACTATAAAACTGAGTTTCACTTACCTAGAGGTTTGAGGTATTTCATGATAATTCTAATCAAAAGACCTTGTTGAAATTTCCGGGAAATTAAACAGAAATTGCGCTCTAATGTCGGAACTAGCTGACTAGAAACATTTGATTAAAAAGTGTACGTCTATTGATGAAAAAATGTTTGTTCTAAATGCCCCACACTAACGTCCATGCCCTTACCCCCTCCCCCCCTAAACGTCCGTTGTGCGTTAAGCGGGGCATTTCGAATATGTCCACGGCTCCTAAACCAGATAAAGACAAGAAGGCAAAACCAAAGCAGACCAAACGAACGCGAAAGACGAAAGAAAAGCATGAGGACAGATAAATTACCCGAAGATCAGCCCGTGAATATATGCATTGGGCATGTTATTGTAGAAATACTTAAGAGGAATCAAGCGGCCTAATGTACAACAAAATAGTTTAGCCAGTATATAGTAATAAGAATATATAATTTCGAACATTTCTTTGAATTTTTCCTCTTTCTTGAACTCCAAGGACCAGACTGATACTTGTTTTGAAGAAGACATCTACGGATAATTTTAGCGAATACGCTTCGAATTTACGATGACGTTTATGTGAGAAAAGATTTGATAGAACGCTGACAACAAGCCACAGAGCGATCCCGTGCTTAGCTACGGTGGAATGCTCATGACTATTGATGTGGTGTGCATATTATAAAGAACTCTCAAGATTATATTTGGAGTAAGTTAGATAAAACGTTCTTCAATACAGATGAAGACATATTTCTATGTTCATGTTACATACCCCCTCACGATTCTCCGTATTTTAATCCTGATGTTTTTACAGATTTAGAAAGTGACATCAATTTATTACAAAGAATTGGAAATGTTATTATAGCAGGAGATTTAAATGCACGTACAGGAGATTTATGTGATTTCATTGAGGCAGACAGTTCAATACATACACCCGTGGATTGTTTTCCTCTGCAACCAAATGATATCAAAAGAAAAAACCTAGATAGTAATGTAAATAACAACGGTAAATCTTTATTGGAGATATGCAAAGCTCTAGATTTACGCATCCTCAATGGCAGACTGAAGGGAGATTCCCTAGGAAGAATAATTTTTAACGGGTTCAGTACTGTTGACTATATTATCGTTAGTCAAGATTTACTTAAATCGTTTGATAGCTTTGTTGTTAAGCAACCTACGCCATTTTCAGACCATTCCCAACTTATTGGCTGGCTTAACATATCACCATCACAGAATATAAATAGTTTTAATAATGAAGATTTACACTCACTTCCAATACAATTTGCTTGGAAAGATGACTCAAAAGATAAATTTTGTGATTCTCTCCAATCACCACAGATATACCAATTGATAGACACATTTAATGCCACAAATTTTAAATGCAATTTAGATGGTGTTAACGAGGCCGTCTCTCAGTTTAATCACATTATTGAGTCAGCTGCTAAAACTTCTTTATTACTTTCTAAGAGAAAAAAAGGCAAAAAATCTCATGCTTGGTTCGACATTGAATGTAAGAAATTACGACATCAACACAAACAAGTTTCAAACAAACTTCATAAAACACCGCTTAATATTGGTTTAAGACAAAAATATAATGATATAAATAAAGGATATAAGTCGCTTTTGAAAAGAAAGAAACAGGAATTTTATAACAATAGTATTGAATCACTTGTTAAAGAGAAAAATCCTAGACAATTTTGGACCTCATTAAAATCACTTAACAATAACAATATAAAACAAAGCAATCAACCAATCCCTATAAACAAACTCTTTACGCATTTTAGCAATCTTCACTCATGTATTGGAGAAGAAAACCTCTCGTCCGACCAAAAGAATATTATAGAAGAAACTCAAGTTAACGATGTAACCAATTCGCTTGGCACAACCTTAGATAAAGCAATATCTCAAAATGAAATCAGAAAGGCTTAGAAAAAACTTAAGAATAAGAAGGCACCGGGCATAGATAAAATTAGAAACGAAATGTTAAAATATGGGGGAGATCGATTGATTCCTATTTTAGAGAAACTATTTAACCTTATTCTGAGATCAGGTGTTTATCCTGATATTTGGACAAAAGGAATAATTAGTGCACTTCATAAATCAGGAGATAGATCAGATCCATCCAACTATAGAGGAATCTGTTTGACAAGCTGTTTAGAGAAGCTATTTTGTTCTATTCTTAATAAAAGACTGCACACTCTGCTAAAAAGCAAGAAACTTTTACATCTTTCACAAATTGGTTTTGTACCAGGTAATAGAACAGCTGATCATATATTTTCTTTACACACACTGGTTGACAAATATGTCACCAATACACCAAAAGGAAAATTATTTTGTTGTTTTGTAGATTTCCGAAAAGCATTTGATTCGGTTTGGCACCCTGGTTTGCTAAAGAAGTTACTTAATTATGATATAGGTGGTCAATTTTTCAGCCTAATTTCTAACATGTACTCTAAATCTGAATGTTGTATCAAGTCAGATAATGCGAGATCTGATTTTTTTAACTACAATAGAGGGGTACGTCAAGGATGCATTTTATCACCTTTGTTATTTAATCTGTATTTAAACGATCTCCCATCGATTCTTCAAAATACTGATGGCCTAGACCCGATTACTATGCCAAACGGCTCACTACTAAATTCCTTATTATATGCAGATGATTTGGTACTAATTTCTACTAGTGCCACGGGCCTTCAAAGAAGCATTGATTCTTTACAACAATATTGTAAGGATTGGATGATGTCAATCAATTTAAAAAAGACTAAAGCCGTTATTTTTCAGAAACAATGTAGAAAATCAACTATAGAAAAACATAAATTCTTTTTAGAGGCTTCACAGATTGATATTGTCCCTGAATATACATACCTAGGATCCACGATCTCAAGTAACGGTAGTTTTTCAAAATCTAAACAAAAATCTATTGAAAAAACAAGACGTTCAATTTTTGCGACAAAACGTTATCTGGATTTTTCCAAACTTCCTATTAAAATATGCAACAAATTATTTAACACTTTATTTTCACCTATTTTATTATATAACTCAGAAATATGGGGAGCTTATGACAGCATCAATTTTCAAAAGTGGGAGATAGACCCAGTTGAAAGACTTCATTCACAGTTTTTTAAATATTATCTTGGATTAAACAAACGAGCCCCTAATGTGGCTACTCGGAATGAAATTGGAAGATTATCATTGAAATCATTAATCTACCGGAATATGTTACACTTCTGGATGCATCTTCAAACCCTCCCCGAAGATAGTATTGCCAAACAATGTTTATATATTTCAAACATCCTTGCGTCGTCTAATAAATCGAGCTTCATGACCTCCATAAATAAGATTTTAGAAACATTCCAGCAGATACCAAATACAAGACCCCCTGATCTCGATCAACATAAATTAATGAAAAAATATATATCTGATATAAATTTGAAAATTACAAAAGAATCCAAATTACATCAAATGAAGCTTATTCAATTAAACACAAAGCTTTCATTTTATTCAAAATTTAAAACAGATACAAATAGTTCTAATTGTTATGATCTTGTTAAAAATATGAAACACAGAAGAATTTTAGCTAAATTCCGAATAGGAAACCATAATTTACGTGTAGAAGTTGGTAGACACGCACAGCCTAAAATTCCAAGAGAACTAAGAAGCTGTGAGTGCTGTTTATCAACAGATGTGGAAGATGAAAATCATTTCTTTTTCATCTGTGTCTCATATGCTGACTTGAGAAAAACATTATTTAATGATATTAGTAAATATTGTAACAACTTCTCTATATGTAAAAGGTTAAGTCATTTCATATACGAAGCTTCTGAACGGCGAGATACATTACTATCACGAGTTATAAAATAAATTGTTATAACAATAATTGTAATTATTGTAGGCAATACCATTTATGTATATGGGACTGCTAATAAAATGTATTGTATTGTATTGTATTAGCTGTCAATCAAAATATGTAACGCAATCTTCCGGTAAAATGTTTCTTTTTGATATTTCTCTATCTAGATAAAAACATTTTCAACCAATTTTTTTCTGGTGGATACTGAACACTCGAAACTTTGTTTTTACGTAAAGGCTCCGAAGCTATAACGATAACCTTAAAGTGCCCCTACGATCAAATTTTGACATATCAATGTTTTTGCATATTCATAAAGTAGAGTTCATATATTATTACCAGTTCAAATTGTTTTTCGATACAACGACAGGAAGTCTTATTTTTTTAGCTCCGAATATTGAATCTACACGTCCGCCATTACTGGAAGCCGTGCCCTTTGTTCAGCTTTAAACAAAGGTTTATTCACCGGAAATGATGTCATACACTTAACGCTCGCCTGCAGAACACAACGCCTGGAGGCATATTTCTACTAAAAACGTCTTCACGTACATAAGAAGAAAGTTATATTTATCTTTGCGAGGTTGGCTACTTTTTTATGCACGCTATTTCGCGCCACGAGGTTGTCGTGTTAAGTGTATGACATCACTTCCGGTGAATAAACCTTTGTTTAAAGCTGAACAAAGGGCACGGCTTCCAGCAATGGCGGACAGGATTTTACCGGTAAACTCTCGTAAAATTTGTGGTTTAAGATGCCCATTTGGGAATATTTTTTACTATTTCGGATATTTCTAATACTGATTGACCTATAGACACTGAAAAAGTGGCAAATCGAAATGGTAAATTTTCGTCGTAGTGGCACTTTAATACAATTTATTAATGACAAGCTGGATTCCTAGCAAATGGAGAAATCTGAATATACTCAAGTATTGGCAATAGTATTTGTTTGTTTTTGGCAGTGCAAAACAACATTTGTTGATAGTTTTGTTTAATTACCAGTGATATTCATTTGCTGGGGGAAAGAATGGACATTTGTCCTAAGTAGTACTTTTTCTCTTAGGACATTATCTGTTTGGGTTGTGACATGTTTTTTATGAAAGTTCCATTGCTAAAAACATGGTTTCAAAACCAAATACTAATACATTGGGTAAAATTGAATGCATCAACAGGGCTAAAAATAACGGCCGGTCTGTCGCCGGTCATGATGACCGGTCAAATTCAGTTTAGCTCGGTCATACCTCATTTCTGTCCGGTCAAAACTCAAATATGTACAAATTATGTATTCATACCTATGTGTGGGCCATCGGACGTTGACTAACGATCAAACGGACAATTTAAAACACAACAGAACTACTGTGAGATAGAATGGTATGTTTTACTTTTTGGTGTAGCGTTAACTGTTATCGAGGCGAGTTGCGATCGCTTTTTGGCTCGCCGCCATATTGAATTAATTAGAGGAAGCTAAACTTAACTCATAAATAAAAACACAGGTAACCCATCCGTATTATCTGCTGTACATCACTAATAGAAATACTCAGTAAAACACGATCATCATTAACTACCTGTAATTAATAGTATTAACATGAACTAAAAAAATATACAAATATCTCTTTGGATCCTCTACTGAAGATCTCCGAGTTCCCTTGTTATCGGCACACTGCCTTCTTCTTCATCTTCATCTTCTTCATCTTCATCTTCATCTTCTACGTCTTCCGATGAGGATTCGTCGATCAGCACTTTGGCCTTTTTCGTAGTGATTCTGCTCTTGTATTGCTTTCGTTTTACTTGCTGTGGGCGACGAATAGCACTTAATTTTATAAGGACCATAACTGCATGGCTGGTGTTGGATCATAATCCTCAAACTTTGGGCCCTCTGCGCAGATTCTGATCAAGTTGTTAAGGGTGCTTTCATTGAGAGATGCTCTGGAATCCGTCTTTACACGTTTCATCAATGAAAACAACCTTTCAACTTTTGCATTGGAGATGGGGATGGAAAAGAGAAGTTCAACGAGGATCAGCACCATATTCCACTCCTTTCTGTTTGCTGAATCAAAGATTCGTCTCCATACACGTAAGTAGGGTGTTTGGGAAGGGTTTTGAGGTAACGCTTAGTGTACTCCACAAGAGAATGCCACTGTTCCAGTAGATCATGGAAAGAACAATACAAACCGGCCTTTGACAGTGGGACTTGAAAGTGATCGTACAACTCAGTCACACAATTGTCAGCGAAGAGGAGATCTTCATCTTCATCTTCGTTTTTCTTTTCCCATCCCTCGGTATTTAACACAGTGGCTGCATGAATGACATACCTATTTTCCGCCACCTCTAACCTTGTTTCTAAGGCCTGCGTAATTCGCTCCAACAGCACATCCTTCGCTTCTCTTGCGGAATCTTTGGCAGCTTGAAATGAGTGCAATGCGACATTCTGATATAAAAACTCTCCATTAGCTTCATCAACCTTGTTGAAAAAGCGTTTCACAGTGGGGAGATCCTCAAGATTTTTCTTTTTCAGACGTTCGAGCTGCTTCTTTGCTGTTTCAATGCGTGATATAGAGGACACTGTATCGATATCCTCACCTTGAAAAGCCAGAGACAAAACCTTTGCTGGACTCAAGATTTCAATGAACAGGCACGATAGTAGTGGTATCCGTGCCTGTTGCCACTTTCGTAGCCATCCTTTGAACTTCTGGCGGTCCACTGCCTTGAAGGTCTTATCCTCAGACATGTTTTGTAAGTGCTGAATGTACACACCATACTTATCAACAAGCATCTGTAAGGCGTTGATTTTGTGAGTTATCCAACGGGTCCCTGAAAGAGTAATTAACAAACTAATTAATATTTTAAAAAAAGTTTAGCCTGCTGTCTTTGTATTCAAATAGTCTATGCCTAATGATAAACAAGAAATATATTTGTAAACCAGATGCTCGTTTTGGTCGGACTCCTCCCTCTTCAAATTCGAACGTTTCCCTGTAAATTGCGTGTAGATCGCGCAGCTGTCTGACTTTCTTCGGCGAATTCTCGTACAGGTAGTACAGTCGAAGCAGCACTTCATCTATAGCATCGAAGCAAGTACTCTTTAGGGCATCTTTGAGAGAAAGCTCGAGTCGATGTGCCACACACCAAACGTAAATCACCCAAGGAAGGTTACGCTGGAGAATGGATATTACTCCCTCTCTGTTTCCACGGTTAACAGTGGCGCCGTCAGCGGCAAAGCCAATCAATTTATTCTCAAAGCAATCATCACTGACGTTGATACTCTGAAAACTGCTTCGTATAGATTGAACAATATCAGCAGCAGTACATCCGTTCTTCATATCCACCAAACTTAGAAATGAAGTCACTACTTGAACGGTGTCTCGTCCGGGGGGATTGGTGTTTAAATACTGAACAAAGACAGCTTCTTTCTCGGAGATAGAAACGTCCTCTGAGCCATCTGTAAGGACACTGTTAAAATTTTGCATTTGACAATTTTTGTAACAGATTTCTGCCTAATTCCTCGCCAATGTGATTGATGAAAATGTTGCAACTCATATTATTGCGATATGAGTTGCCTATCTCCACACCATGCTTTTCCTCTAGCTTTAGAAGTTCGGGGTATGAAATCAGTGGTAATTCTGATTTGGCTACAAAGTAGGCCACCTCAAATTTAATTTTTGTCTTCACACGATCACTTTCTTGCATGTTCATAATCCCAGTTGTGATAAGTTCTTGACGATCTTCATTTGCTGCTTTCATAGAAACACCGAAATATATTCATGAACGCGAGCGGAAACGGCGAAACTCCTTCGACTCAATCCGTGGGATGTCACCTCGCAATCAAAAGTCTATGTCAGACCTACGTTCGATGATGTGTGCTTTTGAGGCCGAGATCATAGAAATCCGCAATGATCTTACACTTTCCTTACATCAAAATGGCACTTACAACGACAAGATCAGCTATCTAGAAGATAAATTAGTTAAACTAGAGAACACAAATAAAGCAGAGGTCAAGTTGCTTGCTTCACGGGTGGTTGACCTCGAGGTTGAAAACGCCTCCTTGAAAACAGAAGCTGTAAAGATGCAATCAGCTATCAACCAGCTAAAAAAATCACTGAAATCCTCAAATAAACGGGCTGAGCTACGTGATCAAGCAGTGGGAACAGAGCATGAAGTTGAGCCAAAGGCACCGGAAGAAGCAGAAGTATTGACAATCCCTGTACACGAGAACCGATATAGTATTCTCGGGGATTCAACACCATCTTTATCTGAAACACAACATATAAACCATCCGCTCCTACGCAATGAAATGTCCACTGAAGAGCCGAATGCGACATCGCGCGCAGATATTAATTATTCACAGACTACAAGAGAAGAATCTCAATCCGCTGATTGGCAACAGGCACGCCCTAGACATCGAGCAAGCCGCGGGAATGTGGTCCTCCTTGCTGATTCAAATGGCAGATTCATCAAATCAAGTAAATTTGTTACCTGACAGACCAGTCGATCACATATTTTGTCCTACAATATCAAGGACCGCACAAACATTGCACTCACAAGACCTGGGAAACCCATCACACATAATAATCCATACAGCAACAAATGACATAGAACATTCACCTATTGATAAATGTGTGGACGATTTCCAGATGCTAATCGATACTACTTCGCAGAGGTACCCTTCCACAAGAATTCATATATCCACTCTTCTGACACGAGCAGATGATAAAGACAGTTTACGAAAGCAATTTAATGATCGACTTAGTCTACTTCACCTTCCGGTAAATGTACAATTTATAAACAATGAGAACATTACTGTTGATATGCTACATGACAATAAGCATATTCAAAAAAGACGAATAGGTGTCCTAGTTGGAAATTTTAAGGATAATATCTACAATAGAATTACCAATCGAAGATCTATGGCCCATCCTCAGTCATATGAACTAGCTACTACTCGACCACAACGATCATCGGTTCCACCTCGACTACAACGACCTAATTATGAAGAACCTACTAACACTGTCCCAACTACCACTGTCCCGCCTCGCGGATCACAACGACTTTATGAAGAACCCACTACCATCCCACCTCGACCTCAACGACCATATACACAGTCTACTTCAGTTAGTCCTCAACAACAACGATCATATGTACAACCCACGACTACGGGGATGTCCTCTCAACCACAGCCATATATGCAACACGCTATTACGGCCCCTCGTGCTGAATATATTCCAAATAGAACATCATATGCAGATGTTACAGTCAAAGGAGAAAGGTCCATGCCGCCGTTACACAGTATGGATCCTTCTATAGTTATGAAATTATTTAATATTTACGAAATGATTAGACAAGGTTAGCCCTGTCAATTTTACAGATATAGAGATATATAGATATATTTGTACATATTTTTTGTCGTATTTCCCCCTTTTGTTCTGATCAAAGTCTAAACCCTAGTTTATAATTATGTGCATAGGTAGGACACGTTCACCAGTTCTACCACATTCGTTAAAACTGAGCTGTTGGAATATAAATGGTCTCGGTAGTTCTGTTTTTGGAAATAAGTTAATTCATCATGATTTTTTAAATAATGTAGAAAAATGTGATCTGTTAATTATCTCGGAGATCTGGGGTTATGAAACTTTAGATCTTCCAGGATTTGATACCATTGCTGTTAACTCACCAAATAAGTTGTCTTCTAAAAAGTCTGGGAGATTTTCGGGAGGAATTTTAATTGCTGCTTCATCGTGGATAAAGAAAGGAATATCAGTCGTTAAACAATCGAGTCAGGTCGCAGCTTCAATATGTGCGCTTGTGATTGGCTGCTGAGCTGTAACTGCGTTTTTCTTTTGTTCTGAGAATAAGTTTGCCTCTGTAATTATTTATTTGTCAGTGTTACAATTAGGGAAAGACATGCCAAAAAATATACCAGAGGGCAGAGGCAGAGCTGGAGTGTCCGGTAGCGAAGGTAGAGAGCGTAGCGGGAGTAGCGAGGGTAGCGCGAAGGTAGCGAGAGCAGCGAGGGTCGCGAAGGTATAGCGAGGGTCGCAAAGGTAGCGAGAGTAGCGAGGGTCGCAAAGGTAGCGAGAGTAGCTAAGGTAGCGAGAGTAGCTAAGGTAGCGAGGGTCGCAAAGGTAGCGAGAGTAGCGAGGGTCGCAAAGGTAGCGAGAGTAGCTAAGGTAGCGAGAGTAGCTAAGGTAGCGAGGGTCGCAAAGGTAGCGAGGGTCGCAAGGGTAGCGAGGGTCGCGAAGGTAGCGAGAGTAGCGAGGGTCGCAAAGGTAGCGAGGGTCGCAAAGGTAGCGAGGGTCGCAAAGGTCGCGAGGGTCGCAAGGGTAGCGAGGGTCGCGAGGGTCGCGAGAGTAGCGAGGGTCGCAAAGGTAGCGAGGGTCGCGAAGGTAGCGAGGGTCGCGAGGGTCGCGAAGGTCGCGAGGGTCGCGAAGGTAGCGAGGGTCGCGAAGGTAGCGAGGGTAGCGAAGGTCGCAAAGGTAGCGAGGGTCGCAAAGGTAGCGAGGGTCGCAAAGGTAGCGAGGGTCGCAAAGGTAGCGAGGGTCGCAAAGGTAGCGAGGGTCGCAAAGGTAGCGAGGGTCGCAAAGGTAGCGAGGGTCGCAAAGGTAGCGAGGATCGCAAAGGTAGCGAGGGTCGCAAAGGTAGCGAGGGTCGCAAAGGTAGCGAGGGTCGCAAAGGTAGCGAGGGTCGCGAAAGTTATAAGCTGAGTAGCGAAGGTATAGCGACAATAGCGAAAGGGAGGTGCGGCGAAGGTAATGGTAATAAGAGATTATTCTATCGGTAGGAATGTAAACCCTGGTTAGGGTTTGGTTTGGGGTCAGGGTTAGGTATTATCTGGTTAATAAAAACACCTCACACACCTTCCTTTATTATGCAAGCGGTGCCCCCCTTATCCTTATAATTGCATGTAGTAGCATCAGCACCCAATCTATCTATTTATCTCTATCTCTTTACCTATTTATTATTCATTTATTTATTTCAAAATTCGCTCATTGAGGACAACTCGGAGCATGGAATACAATAGGACGAGAGATAGGCGAAAATCAAAGTCACGTAACAAAGCCGTCATTTTGCATTATTCGTAGTCCACCGACAAAATCGTCATTGTATTGCCCTTAATATAAAACAGTAAACAGAAGGCTACAACCTTCTCCAATTAAGTAGACCGCCCGACAAAATAATACTATTCAGAATACTGAACGAACTCCTTTGACACATCGCGAAGTCATAAAAATGGTAAAAAAAAATACCCGCTTGTTCCCCCTCTCCCTTCAAAATGTTGGGATAGAAAGGCAACATTTCGGCCTAACTAACATTGAAACGGGGGTTAAGGGAGGGGGGGAGTGTGTGTGTGTTAAAAATAGCCGGAAATTGCTAAACAGGTCCGATTTTAATGGAAGGGGTTGTAGCAGAGAGAAAACAGTGTTGGGAGTAATGGGAGACAATGCATCAGCCAATTCCAGCGGTGCCCATCCCCCCACCGGAACATGGTGGGGCATTTGCACATTTTGAGATCCCTGGAGTGGGGCATTTGCAACTATCTGCCCGGGGGGGGGGGGGGGGGGGGGGGCATTTGACAGCATAAGCAAAAGACGTTCATAAAGTCAATTTTTTCTTTTTTGCCGCGATTTGACGTCATCGTGTGCGTTGGCCGCACAAACGTCAAACTGAACAAGGGTCTTGATCGACAAGCAAAGTTTATAGTAAAATTAATTTACGTACTACCGTTTTAAATCCAATCTCTCGGTCTGGCGATGGTCATGCTGTGAAAAACGTCTGGTGTTTTTAAAAAAAACCTTGGCTCTATATTCTACTCCATGACAGTATGGTAGGTTATCGAATTCATCCCATTCATAAAAAAACATTGTAAGGTATATCTTCAGTTGCTGGCCGTTCTTCGTGAACACTGTCTTTCTGGTTTATGGTACAATGTGACAGGTTTCGTGTAATGTTTAACCATTGTTGAATTTGCACCTCAACGAAAAATCTTAAACGTTTCAAAATAATATTTTTAATGAAGAATGATTACAAAGCTCACTAAGAACTTTCAGCGGGATTTGGCATGAAACCTTGTCTTTTCTTGTTCATGGTACAAAGTGACAGGTTTCCTGTATTATTTCACCACCATTGCTTTACGGGGTGAAGAAGAGCCCAATATTTAGAATCGATGAGAACCGTGCTAAGAACTGAGATAAGATGAGAACCGTATATAATAAGAAAAAAAACGACTGTGTTTCAGTTTCCAGTTAGGATTAACAATGTTAAAGGTATCACCGGAAAACCTGTTCAACCACCCGGCTCAAAGGTACAATGAACCTCTAAATCACTGCTAAATTAGTGGTTGTGTACAATATCACTTCACGAAAAGTGCTGTTTACCTCGTGTAGTTTCAGTCCTTGAATCTAGCTTGTCCCATGATATAATGTGTTCTCATATTTTCGTCGAATTCATCCCACTTCAGGAAAATATAGTTTTACCTAAAAGCATTTGCACTGGAGTGAACTTTTCGTAATCGCACGGCGAACATAAAGTTAATTTCATATCTTAAGTCTATTGAAGCTACAAACCCTGGCAGAACTGAGGAGTCGATGATATTCTCAACTTTGCGGTTCAACATTCAACTTCGCGATCCAACATTCAACCTCGGGGTTCGACATTCAACTTCGCGATCCAACATTCAATTTAGTCATGGAACTTTAGTGTTTGTAAATCCAACATTGGTGTTCTACAATTCAACATTCATGTATACAAATTTATACAGTTTCGAGAGACCGTCAAATATCCGCCAAAATTCAACTTGGCGGTTCAACATTCAACTTCGCGATTCGACATTCAACTTCCGGGTTCGATATTCAACTTCGGGGTTTGCAACAGACGGTCACGTAACGCCATACTGGGTAACAGAGCTTGACTGACCCGTGGTATCATAGCTGGACTTCGAAGCGTTTTTTCGTCTTACTTACTAAATTGATCTCGAAATAAGTCTTATACAGAACAAAAGTAAAGGTTTTTCTTTACTTTTGATCCGGTATTTTGGCAAATATGCTGGGCAAAATAGAGTTTGGACGCTCAAACGAACTCACCTCGAATCTCAGGCATGGCAAACATGGCGGCCGCTCAACAAGGTAAAGTAGTCATAATTAAACGAATAGTATTGCAATAGTTGAGCAGATTCCTTCTTCCTTTTATACTATATTATATAAACCAGTAATTACGGCGTTAATTTCTCAGGTTTATAACTTTGGAGAGTACACGAAACATTGACGAACGGTGACAGTGTCAGTATTAAAATGCATGCATGGTCGATATGACCACAGGAAGGCCAGAAAGTTCTAGAAGAAGAAAATTAAAAATAAATAAAATATTTAACTTTGAAGAACTGGTCTTGTGTTATCATGTGTCTATAATTAACCATAATCAGTTAGTACTCTGGCACCTGTAAATCGGTATGTTTTCTGGCTAACTCTTTTTCTTTAATATTAAAGAGGGAGTCAGTTTTTCTCAACTATATTTTTCCTATGTTTGGTGTGGTGACATGAAATATTGAGAACTTATTAAACACCTTGTAAGCTTTCTGCAGCAAACACATCAACTCTAATGTTTCAAAAAGTGACATGCTAGAAAAGCTAGAAAATGATAAAGAACTTAAGAATTTAATTTATTTTATTTATAATCTAATTATTAAAATAATTAAGCTTAACTGGCTGGAATACTTATACTTATACGTGTTTTTCTTTAAGTGCAAATCTGGATATCAATCATACTTCATACAGTGAGGGGCCGAGGGGGGGCTCTGTAACCCTTACCCTGTTTAAGACAAAAAAACTCAAATTACCATATCTTGTTCAAGACAAAGTGTTAAAATTGTATATCCTTCTATAAGACGAAAATCCGACAAGAATCCACAAGAAGTGTCAATAAAGTCAACAGTGTTTTATTTAGAGGTCAGGGATAAACTGATTACAAATCGATATCTGGTAATGAGTATGATGTTTACATCAGATAAATGTCATGTCTAAAGTGATAAATACCATACCCTGTTCAAGATCTGTCAATGTGAAAATGGATACCCCGTCTAAGACCAGAAACTCGACAAACCATACCCTGTCCAGTGGATCATCCCCAGGAAGCAGCAAGGCATATAAAACCAAAAAAATAAGGAATCAGAATTAAGGAATTAGACCCTAATTCCTTAATTTTTTGGTTTTGTATGCCTTGCTGCTTCCTGGGGGTACTCCCATATTAATCTAGTATATATTTTTACATGGTCTAGTGGGTGTCAAAGGGGCACTGTCATTGGAATTGAATCTTCGAGTTTCTTTAAAACGAGACTACAAAAATAACACCCTAGCTGTTCGAAGAGTAATACTATGTGAATGCCCTTTATTTTTCGATAAAGGATGACAAAGTGGATTACGAAAGCTAACGAGGCCTGGTTAGGGATATTGGGGATAAGCTGGATAACTAGCAAAATAATGACTGGGATAAGGAATAACAAACCAGAAAACAGTAGGGATAAGGGATAACCAAAGTCCATCGGGATAAGGGATAATCGATAACAGCCATCTGCATCTCAGGGATAAGTGATTAACTATCCTGAAAAATATAGGGATAAGGGATAACGGCACCCCCCCCCCCCCTCCCCCTAATAACCGGGCCTCTATAAACTTGATTTTGGTTACAGTAGACATATTTCAAGTTGCTCTAAATTTCTCTTAAAAGCAGTATTTTTCATCCACTCAAATTTTTGCCATCCTTTATCAAAATTGTCTCAAATTTTCTTGGCTAGTACACTGCATACTCTGGTAATCTGAGTAGATTTTGTCTTTAGCCATGAGAATGTTTATCATTTTTGGGTTAATTGACAGTGTTCCTTTAATAATATTAAAATTTTATAGTGAGTGATTAATAATGTATGCCTGTTACTGGCTAATAGCAAAATAAGAAACAAAATATATATAACATTCTCTCCAATGACTAAGTAGGGATATATAAAACTTATCAAAGTCCTGATGTTTTTCTTTGCTTCAAAACTGGACATGTAACACCCACTGATTCAGTATCAAACTAAACAAATATTCTAAGATAATTTCTGCATCTCCTCAAGTACATGTAGCTATAGCCATAGCCTGTCCTTTTCTAGGTTAAGGTACCCTGGTTCCAGAGGGGCTCAGGTACGAATATACTGCAATGTGCCGCGATCGAAAGTGTTTTGATTCCCCGAAGGAGTTTTGTTTTGCGTCAGCTTGTCTCGCTTCGCTCGCCGCGACGATTTCGAGCCTCTGGTATCCAGGGTAAGGTTAAAGGGATACCCGAGTGAAAAACACATTGGGGCTCAAACGAATCTTCAACATGTTCTTTGTTCAGAAAATGTATTAAAATTTGATCAAACGTTTTTAGTATTAAGAACGAGCACCTCAAAGTTGGCCCCGCGAAGACATGGGCGCCGCCATCTTTGTTTCCATTTACGGAAGTGACGTCACTTCGTCCCACCAGCGTATCGCGGCTACTTGTCTTTGTATGATTTTCACACGCTCGGAATTAAAGTGGATATATTTTCATCGAGATTGCAGAGGAATTCTTACAGAAACCGGAATTATGATGAAGACGACATTATGAGAAAAGTTCAGAAGACTGGGAGGAGGAAGAAAAGCATTGGGAAGGCGAGAAATTATCAGACGAACAACAAGGTCTCGTAACTGCCATTTAATAACAGCAAAACAACATGGCTTAAAAGACTCGAGTGACTTCTGAATAAGTATAAGAACTACAATGTATGTGAGGTACAGTTAAGGCGTTTATCATCCTAAAAACACCTAATAAGTGAGAGAGTAGAACGCTGGTGGGACGAAGTGACGTCACTTCCGTAAATGGGAACAAAGATGGCGGCGCCCATGTCTTCGTGGGGCCAACTTTGAGGTGCTCGTTCTTAATACTAAAAACCTTTGATCAAATTTTAATACATTTTCTGAACAAAGAACATGTTGAAGATTCTTTTGAGCCCCAATGTGTTTTTCACTCGGGTATCCCTTTAAGGCAAATTAGGAAACGAACATTTAAATAATACAACATTTATGAATATCCTATTTTTTTTAAAGTACATGTACGAGCGCCTAGAGTTAAACAGTATTCATCCCAATATTCTTTTGAGTCCTGAGCAAAAGCTTATTGTATTTGACCGATTATTCACTAGCATTAAAACAAGCAATCGAAAGAGTTCACCAAGTTGTGCTTAGCGGCCGCCATGTTTGCCATGCCTGAGATTCGAGGTGAGTTCGTTTGAGCGTCCAAACTCTATTTTGCCCAGCATATTTGCCAAAATACCGGATCAAAAGTAAAGAAAAACCTTTACTTTTGTTCTGTATAAGACTTATTTCGAGATCAATTTAGTAAGTAAGACGAAAAAACGCTTCGAAGTCCAGCTATGATACCACGGGTCAGTCAAGCTCTGTTACCCAGTTAATGGCGTTGCTATGGGCCAACAAGTCACGTGACCGTCTGTTGCAAACCCCGAAGTTGAATATCGAACCCCGAAGTTGAATGTCGAACCCCGAAGTTGAATGTTGGATCGCGAAGTTGAATGTTGAACCGCCAAGTTGAATTTTGGCGGATATTTGACGCCATAGTCGATCGGCTGTGGTCAACTGACCGTCAAAACCAATGCACTGAAGTCCATACTGGCTGACCGAAGCTTTTCTGTTCGCGATGCGATTAGAACTTTAACCCTAATGCACTAGTCAATTGAAACTCCGGCCCCCCGACCCCCGGGACATAGCGGGGAATGTAACATTTATACAGTGTTACATTTTGACCTTTTCCCCGCCCATCGGGGACAGTTGGCTGTTACAATACCCGCCCCTATGGCCCCGGCATGTGCTTCAGAATTTTCAATTGGGAGGAGGCATTGATAAATTGAATATACATAAGCTTCAATCTGTTGTTCCATTATTTGAAAAAAATACATTTTCTGAAGCACATAACTAGCGGATCCAGGGGAGGGATTTTCGGGGGTTGCAACACCCACTATGATTCCTGTAAATCACTGTAAATTCAATTTTAAATATCCTAGATAAAAAAAAAATCCTTTTGCAAACCCCCCTTTCACAAAATCCTGGATCCGCCCTTGTACATTTTCTATTATTATACATGCTTTCCCCACTTTTATAGTCTCCACCATTGTCTTGTTTATCAGAAAATGTAATTTCTGACGTTTGAGCGACGCAGGAGCGATATAGTCCGAAATTGATGTTCTGCCGGCACGGTAAAGAGGTTTGGGGAGGAGACTATAGCATTATGGGTAATGCTTCTAGCATATATAATGCTTCGAGTGGGAAAAGTAGTCATTCTAGGCCAGTCAGCTCCACGTTTGTTTCGAATTTATTTATCTTATTGATTATAGTACGGTTACTTTGTATTGACTTAGTAAGTCGATTGTTAGTTCTCTATAGCCCTCGGAGAATTCGGGTTGCTGCATTAGGTCGAGGAGTACGTTTCCGCATTTCCCCACGTTTTTTTGGCCACAACCCCAGGGTGGTTTTTTCGTGGTTTAAGCGGTTTTTCGTATCTGGCAGTTTCCCATTAGTTAGGAATACAATTTATATTAGTTAATTGTATTGTAGTACGGAGTTGTCTGGCGACTATCCCACAATAAACTATACTTATGAAGTCTCTTGTCAGTGTAGTCAGAATCCGTTGTCTGTCAACAAAAAAAAACAATGCGACAAAGGAATATAAAGGAAATGTCATGCAGCTGCGTTAATTTTTTTTTTTTTAAATCTGATATTTTGCCGTGACGCAAACTTTAACAAAACCGGCTTTGTTGTTGCAAATAACAAAGAGTGTGTAATAATAAACACTTCCTGATCTACTACTCGTGACTTAACTCAGTATAAACACTGCCTGTGATGGAAACACCCAGGACTTGTTTAAATTAACTACGATTTTTGCGTGTCCCTAGCTTCCGCCATGTTTGATACACGTTGTTGATGCTCGGGCTCAGTCCCGCTCTGTCGTGGCTGGCGTTACAACCACCGCTAAAATCCCCGCAAATTTTGCAAATCGTTACTTTCCCCGTTCCACCGGAGAAATGCAGCGTTAAATGTGCGTTATTCCACGGCCATATCCCCGTTAATGCCCCGCTATGTCCCGGGGGTCGGGGGGCCGGGGTTTCAATTGACTAGTGCATAAAGCTGAAGTCTGTACACGCGGGAAAGCTTCAGATCAGACATTGCCTTTGAGTTTAGAACTGAGTCGGCTGTCTTACTAAATAACCGATACTGAATGTCGATTAGAACGCCGTATAATAACACATCCAAAATCCTAAAGCCGAAGTCTATAGCTTCAGATGAGACACTGTTCAGAACTGAGTCGGCTGTGTCTCACTAAAATAACAAAGTACGTACTGAATGTCGATTAGAACTCTGTATAATATTAATACATCCTAAAGTCTGTACACGCGAAAGGAACACTGTTCAGAACTGAGTCGGCTGTATCTCAATAACACATCTTAAATATGTCATGGTACACCATGACACAATACATGTACACCATGACATATATGATGTTCTGCAAATTCATGGATACCATGAAATTAGACATGTATAGGGTCACTTTCTTATGTGCCAACTCTGCATCTCCTCTTCTGCCGTTGAGGCCCCCGGGTTGAGGCCGTTCCGAGCTCTTCTGAAGATATATTGCGAAATGATAGACGCTTGCGGCTCTCACGTTTCGAACACGTGTTAAAAGCAATACCTCTCATTGGTTTGCGACCTTCGCGACCGGTAATTATGTTCAGCCAATCATAAAGCCGCTCTTTAGAGGTGAAGGCCTTCTGTCAGGTCGCAGCTTCAATATGTGCGCTTGTGATTGGCTGCTGAGCTGTAACTGCGTTTTTCTTTTGTTCTGAGAATAAGTTTGCCTCTGTAATTATTTATTTGTCAGTGTTACAATTAGGGAAAGACATGCCAAAAAATATACCAGAGGGCAGAGGCAGAGCTGGAGTGTCCGGTAGCGAAGGTAGAGAGCGTAGCGGGAGTAGCGAGGGTAGCGAAGGTAGCGAGAGCAGCGAGGGTCGCGAAGGTATAGCGAGGGTCGCAAAGGTAGCGAGAGTAGCGAGGGTCGCAAAGGTAGCGAGAGTAGCTAAGGTAGCGAGAGTAGCTAAGGTAGCGAGGGTAGCGAGGGTCGCAAAGGTAGCGAGGGTCGCAAAGGTAGCGAGGGTCGCAAAGGTAGCGAGGGTCGCAAGGGTAGCGAGGGTCGCGAAGGTATAGCGAGGGTCGCAAAGGTAGCGAGAGTAGCGAGGGTCGCAAAGGTAGCGAGAGTAGCTAAGGTAGCGAGAGTAGCTAAGGTAGCGAGGGTAGCGAGGGTCGCAAAGGTAGCGAGGGTCGCAAAGGTAGCTAAGGTAGCGAGGGTCGCAAAGGTAGCGAGGGTCGCAAAGGTAGCGAGGGTCGCAAGGGTAGCGAGGGTCGCGAAGGTAGCGAGGGTCGCAAAGGTAGCGTGTAATGTTTAAAGTCGCAGTGTCACGGTACTGCGCATGTGTGAAAATCTGATGATTTTAGAATTACGTTCCGGCCCGGAACGAAGTTCTCAGAGGGGTGAAATAGCGATTTTTAAATCGACTTCATCAGTGTTCTTTTTGAACTCATCCTTGCCTCCTTTGGTCATTTATGGAAATGTAAGATGTGCTTAAATAAGTTTTAGTTATTTGTTTATTCAAAATTAGTCGTTGAGACTGCAATACAACTAAAACAAAAAAGCATAAGTGATGCTTACCGGCGGGGAAAACGGCCACTCAGTACTCTGAATACAGCAGCCGAAAAACGCAAGAAATTGGAAACTTTTTGGTATTCCAACCAGAAGCGAAGAGGGTTTGGATGTCCAGTAGAGTTCACGAAACACATGGCAACTTTTCAAGTCGTATTATAATGATATGGCAGTTTTCAACAGCGATACGAAGAAATATATATCTACGGCTTAGAAACGAGGCTGAAATTATATGAAATGACCGGGAGTGCAAAGACTGTACAAAAAGTTAGATAAAACCTTTCTTTGCTGGCAAAACAACCTCATGAACTCAAATACGATAGCCTTGTGAGCAATCGACGTACATATGAAGCTATATAAGTTTATATTATCGACTACGTGAGACTAGTCTGCAAACATCGAACTGCTATGAAACCGCTTGTCAGTATTCGCACTTTCGTGACAAGCGAACTTTTCTACTTTCGACACTGACACGGTCGCTAAACTGTACGAAATCTCCAAGAATAAATCCCTAATGTCCAAACTAACGGAAAAAACTGAAAGAGGAAATCCTTGTGAGCAATCGACGTATATATGAAGCTATATAAGTTATCATCGACTTCATGAGAGTCAAACATCGAGCTGCTATGAAACCGCTTGTGACAGTTTGTTTACGCACTTTCATGACAAGCGAACTTTTATACTTTCGACACTGACACGGTCGCTAAACTGTACGAAATCTCCAAGAATAAATCCCTAATGTCAAAACTAACGGGGAAAACTGAAAGAGGAAATCCTTGTGACCAAACAACATACATATGAAGCTCCAGAAGTGATTATTGAATACATGAGAACCCATAGAGCAAACTGATAATAATGATCTAACGTGCTATTAGTTTCACGGACATTTGTGACTACGTACTAAACTCGCGCTACAGCATAGCTTGAAATACTGTACGAAAACTCCCGTTTAAAAATTTCCTGATGCCGAAAGAACCATAGAATCTTAAACAAGATATATTTCTGACCAATCGACATAAATATTAAGCTGTGAAAGTAAGTTTCCAGTCCATAACAGCCGATAATGACCTTAATTTTAACAATCACGTGGCTGATACTGTGCGCAAAGTTAGTAGTCAACTTCAGGTCATCAAACGGCACAAGAAATTAATTGATACCAATACCAAGATCAAACTATATAATGCTTATCTTCTTCCACAACTTAACTACTGTTCTGTGGTCTGGAATCATTGTGGTAAGCGGAATTCTACTAAACTAGAAAAGCTTAATGAAAGGAGTTTACGCTTTGTTTTCAATGACTTTACTAGCACATATGATCACTTACTCCAACAGCTAAATCACCCTACCCTCCATAACAGAAGAATTCATGACACTTTAACTTTAGTATATAAATCCATACATGGAATTGCTCCCAGCTATATCACAGACCTCATAACTAAACGTTCATTAACCTGTAATCTCCGTGGTCATCTTTCTGTTGATATACCAAGAGTACAAACTACCAAACATGGACTACATTCCTTTCATTATAATGGCAGCAAACTTTGGAACTCCTTAAGTGACTCTATCAGATCCTCTCCAAGTATAAAAACCTTTAAAACAGCTATTTCTAAAATTAACTTTACCAATGACTGTTGTTCCTTCTGTAGATCAGATTAATTATATATTACCTTTAATTTTATGTTTATCACTACATCATGTATATAGCGTTATATACTAGACCTTTATTCAGCATACTATAGTTTCATTTATTATTACTATGATTCCACACATTGTATATCTTATTTCTTTAGTAATCATTTCATTGAATTTACAACTTAAATTTATATTTTGTAGTTAATATATCCAAATGTATATATACAGGAGTAAATGTATCTCTATTTTATTTTATATTTATTTTAGTTATTTTATAGTTATTTTATTGGATTTCGGAGATATTAGCATCTTGTAATTTGCTACCTTAAATTCGAAGAAAATAAAGTTTATTGTATTGTATTGTATTGTATAGTGCAAACTAGTAAACAGCCACTCGTAGTCCGAAAGTACTGAACTTTTTAGCGCAAATGTATGTGTTACGTTTCCAAACTTAAAGACAAGAAATCGTCCATAGAATGTTCTATATTTTTTACAGCACAGAACTGTGTTATTAGTTATGTAGAAATAAAACAATGGTGCCATTTGAAGAATTATTTCATGTCAAAAGTGCACAACGAAGAAATATATATCTACGGACGCGAGCAGATTGTTTCACTTTGGTCAAATTCGGACTGTTTCCGACTGGAAACAGCAAAAAATACAAGCAAGTAATGAAATATAGATACCATTCTTTACTCAATGCTGTTTACCTTGGATGTAGGAAGAATAAAATCCTTGTAAATCTCGCCATAAATGACTGTGCATAACTACAATCTGTGAATACGGCTAACACCCGAACCGTCGGCGTTTCCTGCAAATTATTTTGATTGATTCTCATTGGATGTTACACAATGCAGCTGTCAATTCAATGTCTGGAGACTGTGACATGCGCAGTACCGTGACACTGCTCCTTTAACCATTGTTGAATTTGCACCTCAACGAAAAATCTTACACTCGTTCTCAATAACACGTGCAGGTTCGAAATTGAATTTCCAATGGAAAACGTCAATTTGGTGGATGTCACTCAACTATATTTCTATGGCAACACTGGTCTGCATGCTAAATAAAACGTCGCTATAACAACTCCCAGATGTGGAGGAAACATAAATAGTGTAGGAGGTCAACGAAATCGTAAGTAATTTGAGGCGACGTAGGTAGAGATATGGCGGATACTAAGCCGAAAAACGATTGTTATTTGCTTGAATTCCTCACCGAAATGTCAGTCGAGAGTGGAGATCATTGCCGATAATCCGTTTAAAAAAAAATATTTGCCCTGTCGAATGTTGTATCCATGCCTGGAGCTCGTCGAGGTAGAGCTCGAGGGTATTGCTCGATAAAACCTCTTATATCTGCAACTGGATGAATAAAAATAACTATAATTCTTTTTCCAAGACCTTTGAAGCTATATAAACAATCAGATTTCTTATACACAAACCGCTCGCTCACACATAAAGTTTATGCGATTTCCCTATTTTGATCTTACCGCTCGCTCATGATCACACATAAAGTTTATGCGATTTCCCTATTTTGATCTTATACACAAACCGCTCGCTCATGATCACACATAAAGTTTATGCGATTTCCCTATTTTGATCTTATACACAAACCGCTCGCTCACATAAAGTTTATGTGATTTCCCTATTTTGATCTTATACACAAACCGCTCGCTCACACATAAAGTTTATGTGATTTCCCTATTTTGCAAACCCTTGGCTCTAAGCATGATTACTCTCCATCTAAGCGACTTTGGGAAAGACTTTGCCATATTTATAAAATGCTAGTTTCCCGAATTTACTCACACAACGGTTCACTTCAAACTCCATGGAAACCGTTTGATTGACATCCACCAGAAACGACTTCGAAGTCAGGAGTTTCGTTTCGAACCTGCACGTGTTATTGAGAACGAGTGTAAACGTTTCAAAATAATATTTTTAATGAAGAATGATTACAAAGCTCACTAAGAACTTTCAGCGGGATTTGGCATGAAACCTTGTCTTTTCTTGTTCATGGTACAAAGTGACAGGTTTCCTGTATTATTTCACCACCATTGCTTTACGGGGTGAAGAAGAGCCCAATATTTAGAATCGATGAGAACCGTGCTAAGAACTGAGATAAGATGAGAACCGTATATAATAAGGAAAAAAACGGCTGTGTTTCAGTTTCCAGTTAGGATTAACAATGTTAAAGGTATCACCGGAAAACCTGTTCAACCACCCGGCTCAAAGGTACAATGAACCTCTAAATCACTGCTAAATCAGTGGTTGTGTACAATATCACTTCACGAAAAGTGCTGTTTACCTCGTGTAGTTTCAGTCCTTAAATCTAGCTTGTCCCATGATATAATGTGTTCTCATATTTTCGTCGAATTCATCCCACTTCAGGAAAATATAGTTTTACCTAAAAGCATTTGCACTGGAGTGAACTTTTCGTAATCGCACGGCGAACATAAAGTTAATTTCATATCTTAAAGACCCTGTGTCCGAGCCCATGGTGCTTTGCGCGCGCAAATCATTTTCGTAGACTACGAAAATCAGAAAGATCGTTGTTGTTGTTATGTGACTCTCGAATCTTTCGAAATCCATCCCTAGTTTGGGCCATCGTGTAATTATTCATAGGTATATATGCTTAACTGACTTTCTTTTATCTTAACTTTTGTATATATACTTTTTTAAATGAAACTTTAGTTCGAATATTTCTTCGAATGCGAGTAGAGGAATGCCAGAGGAATGCCGGAGAAAGGACCGAGACAGCGAGGCAAAGCGACTCGACAAATAATCCTTCAGCAGTCCACATTTTACTTTCTCTAGGACTACAAGAGACCAATTGTGGTTCAAAAGGACTACTACGTGAGTTTCCCTGGGATTTGCTGCACTAAGGGACCGGCGGGCTTCGTTGGAAATACAAAGCGGCACAAAGCAACCACTTCTGGCATCAAGATCATTCGTAATTATAATTTCGCACGGCTGAGCTCCACTGCGGTGTTACAGACTATCTGTATACGTTTTGCATTTTTATTAGCAGAGAAAGCAATGTCCTTAACCTTTTTTTTCATCCTACAGTACGTCCAGAAAGTCTTGCTACCAAAACTACGATCGCAGGTCAAAGTCCAATCTGCCGAGTTCAGCTGTTACTTCGCTGTGAGTTTGACTCGAGTGCGAGTACGACATTTCATTTTGCACTCAAAATATATCATTCGCAAGGAAAGTAGAGATATTCAAATACAGCTAAGCAATACTGGAGACATGAAAACAAGGTAGTAAGAGTATGTGTTTGCTTGTAGAGTTGTGAAAAGTCGCACTCGTAAACCTAATTAGAATCTAAAGACAGAACAACTGGCTTCCTGCCGAGTCGGCTGTTAAAATCATATTCGAAGCATCCGGGGAAAATTCGTGGGCTCGATTGGGTTTTTAATCCGGTAAAAATTATGAAATTCGATATCCAAAGTGTATGTGTACTTCTTTTATGAAACTTATAAACAATCGAGAGCATTTTAGTTCGCCTAAAAGCTGGAATTTAATTTATGCGGCCGTTGATAAACAAACTAATCATAACATTGGCGCAAAGCACCATGGGCTCGGACACAGGGTCTTTAAGTCTGACTGAATGTCGATTAGAACTCTGTATAATATTAATACATCCTAAAGTCTGTACACGCGAAAGGAACACTGTTCAGAACTGAGTCGGCTGTATCTCAATAACACATCTTAAATATGTCATGGTACACCATGACACAATACATGTACACCATGACATATATGATGTTCTGCAAATTCATGGATACCATGAAATTAGACATGTATAGGGTCACTTTCTTATGTGCCAACTCTGCATCTCCTCTTCTGCCGTCGAGGCCGTTCCGAGCTCTTCTGAAGATATATTGCGAAATGATCGACGCTTGCGGCTCTCACGTTTCGAACACGTGTTAAAAGCAATACCTCTCATTGGTTTGCGACCTTCGCGACCGGTAATTATGTTCAGCCAATCATAAAGCCGCTCTTTAGAGGTGAAGGCCTTCTGAAACAATCAGCTGACTACATTTGGTGTAAACTAGATTAAACTTTTTTCCAATTAACAAATGATGCATACATATGTTCATGTTATATACCGCCATCTGAATCGCCATATTTTGACCCTGACGTTTTTGTTAATCTAGAAAATGATATAAGCTATTTCAAGAGAAATGGATCTATTATAATCGCTGGAGATCTCAATGCTCGAACAGGAAGTCTTGATGATTTTATTAATGCGGAAAACTCTGATCACGTTTCTCAAGATTGCCTCCCAATGGAAAAACATCCTCAAAGGAGGAATAATTTTGATAATAAAATAAACAATCATGGCAAATTTATAATAGACTTATGTAAATCACTAGATTTAAAAATCCTAAACGGTAGAGTAAAAGGAGATTCCCTTGGGCAGATAACGTTTAATGGTAGACAGGGTTTCAGCACCGTAGATTATTTCATATCTAGTAATGACTTGCTGGACTCTTTTCACAGTCTTATAGTCAAACAAACTACTCCATTGTCTGACCATTCTCAAGTAATTAGTTGGTTAAAAATTTCACCTACGCCTTTAATGAATAAACCAGATAAAGCGGAATTATTTGACCTCCCAGCACAATTTATTTGGAAACCTGAATCTAAAGATATGTTTTCAAAATCACTACAGTCTACAGAAGTACAAAATTTAATTTTTGAATTCGAACGAACAAATTTTAGACATGACTCTGAAGGTATTATTAATGCTATTGGAAAATTTAACAACATTATTGAGTTTGCCGCTAAAACATCTTTACGTTTATCTAAATCCGGTAAACATAAACGTAAAAAGAGATTCTCTAAACCATGGTTTGATAATGCTTGTAATGAATTAAGACAGCATCATAAGAAAGTAGCAAATACACTTCATCGAAATCCTCTCAATATGGAGACAAGAAACGAATATAATCTTGTTAACAAAAGTTACAAGTCAATCTTAAAACAAAAGAAACATGAGTTCTCACAGACTAGTATTGATGCTCTCGCTCACGAAAAAAATCCAAAACAATTTTGGTCTAGTTTAAAATCATTAAACAATTTAAGCAATGAGCAAAGTGAACACCCGATTCCTTTAAATGACCTATATACACATTTTAGTAATCTTCACTCTATAGATGAGAAAACGTTTTCACAAACTCAGCATCAAATCACGGATGTAGTATATAATTCTGAAATACCGGAAAAATTTAATACCATTCTTGACAATTCAATCACTAAATCAGATATTAGGAAGGCAGTCAAGAGATTGAAAACTAAGAAAGCACCTGGTATTGATAGAATACGTAATGAAATGCTAAAATGTGGAGTACACATATTAATTAATGTGATACTTAAATTGTTCAATCTTATACTGAGAGCAGGGATATATCCTGATATTTGGACAAAAGGTGTAATCAGCAGCATTTATAAATCGGGAGACAAATCAGATCCGTCTAATTACAGAGGAATTTGTGTCACTAGTTGTTTAGGAAAGTTATTCTGTTTTATTTTGAATAGTAGACTACAATCACTCCTTGACAACAACAATATTTTACATAAATCTCAAATTGGTTTCCTTCCGGGAAACCGAACGTCTGATCATATTTTTTCTCTAAGAACTTTGGTTGACCAATACGTTCACAACACACCTAAAGGGAAATTATTTTGTTGCTTTGTTGATTTTAAAAAGGCGTTTGATTCGGTATGGCATGCGGGCTTGTTAAGGAAGTTACTTAGTTATAAGATAGGAGGTCAATTTTACCGCCTGATTTCGAACATGTATTCTCAAATTCATTAATAATTCATGAGATAATCATCCAATGGAGGAACTGTATTTGGTCACATGCATGGGTCTTGATACCGGGTGAAACCCTTGTGTTTGATCATGTTTCCAACCCTAGTGATCAATATTTCTTAATCATCATATTCATGAACCACTAACTAATTACATACTGATAAACTACAAGTAAGGAGCGAAGAAGTAAAGAAATAAAGAATGACATAGAAAGAAAAAGTCTGCCTCCACTGGAGTTCGAACCACGACCCTTCCGACTGCTTGTACTAACTCTTGTCCACTACTCTACTAGTACGCTAGTTGAAATCACTGCCATCAAAAAAGAATAATAAGCCATCTATTGAATAATTAGATACAACAGTCAAATGGTAAACAATACTTGCTAATGAAGTTTGAAAAGAAACGTATGTAAATTGTCGGTTTTGCATTCGCATGAGAAGACATGTCAAACACTCATTGTTCGTCTTTCATCAGGGGATTCCAAATATTTCGAAAACAATAAAACCCTCGAGGCTACGCCTCTCGGGTTTCATTTGTTTTCTCAATATTTGGAACCCCTGATGAAAGACTCCAATTCGTGTTTGACATAGTTCTTCAAAAACTGAATGTTGTATTAAATCTGGAAATATGAGATCTAACTTCTTTAAGTATAATAGAGGAGTACGACAGGGATGTATTTATCTCCATTGTTATTCAATTTATATTTGAACGATTTGCCATTCATTTTACAAAATTCCAATGATCTCGATTCAATAACTAGCAATACTGTCAGAGATGGATGATGTCAGTTAACTATAAGAAGACTAAAGTTGTAATTTTCCAAAAACAATATCGAAAATCAACCATTGATAAACACGCCTTCTATTTGAATGATACTGAGATTAATAAATCTCATGAGTACACATATTTAGGAACCACCATCTCAAGCAATGGAAATTTTTCAAAATCTAAAACAATATCAAAGGAGAAGACACGACGTTCTATATTCGCAGCAAAACGTTATCTTGATTTCACTTTAATGCCTATAAAAATGTGTACTAAATTATTTGATACTTTGTTTGCTCCTATCCTGTTATATAACTCAGATATTTGGGGGGCTTACGATAGTATTAATTTAGAAAAATGGGAATCTGATTCGATAGAGAGACTTCATGTTCAATTTTTCAAATTTTATCTTGGACTAAACAAAAGAGCCCCTAACGTCGTTGCCCGTAATGAATGAAGTTGGCAGGTTATCTTTGAAATCTTTAATCTATCGTAATATGTTGCATTTTTGGGCTCATTTAAAGCAGCTTCCTGATAATAGTATTGCCAAACAATGCTTACTTATTTCAAATGATTTAGCATCCTCGGGAAAATTAAGTTTTATGAGTTCGATTAATAAATTGATAGATACATACGAGAAAGGAGATAATAATTTGACATTAAAGAAACGTTTATCCAATATAAAGACTGAAATTATTAAAGATTCAACACTTCAACAATTGAAACTTATAAGTATAAATAGGAAACTATCATTTTATTCAATGTTCAAACATGATACTAAAATCACCGATTGTCTTGACCAAATTAAGAATGTCAATCATAGGAAATCTCTTGTTAAATTGAGGTCTGGAAATCATAAATTACTCATCGAAGTTCGCAGACATAGATGTCCAAAAATTCCTCTTGACCAAAGGATATGCCAACACTGTAATTCTGACAAAGTTGAAGATGAAGTACATTTTATGTTACATTGCACTTCATATGATAAGCTAAGGAAGTCTTTATTTGAAGATATAAATAGTAATTATAGTCAATTTTTAAATTTAGATGAAAATCATAAAATTATATTTTTGTTTAATAATGTTGATCCTTATGTGTCCAAAAAATTAGCACATTTTATATATGAAGCATTTGATATAAAACGAAATTTAGTTCTCCAAAATATAACTTAGATAGCTTAACATAGATTTTATCTTATTTTATGATTATTTCTGGCAATACCATTTATGTACATGGGAATGCTAATAAAGATTGTTGTTGTTGACTCTGCTCTTTCACCGACACTCTGTCCTTTTGCTTCCTTCAAGTGAAAATCCATTGCCCTTTTATGAGGTTCTCCACGCACATGATCTTCAGCATTGCTCAACCTCAAGTTAGTAGAACCAGTGAAAGCCCAAGCAGGGGAAAAGTTTTTCAAACCTTTCAACTTTTCAGCAAAGGTTTTGCAAACAGAACAATTTAAACTTGTCACGTTAGCAGCCTTGTCAACATTTATTATAAGTCATTCATTTGCCATGTGTTGAGCCAAGACTGTTGACTTCCAACGATTAGCTGTTGCCGCTGATAAGTTGCGAGATTTCTTCGCAGACGTTGATGTTGAAGTAGTCAGAGATTTTTGCACCAATTTTCCTGATCTGGAATCATCTTGTGGCTCAACAATTTTAGTTTCGGCTGTGACCGGTATCTTGCTTTGGATCCTGAAATAAGAGGTCAGGCTTGATGTAGAGGGCTTTGATACACTTGAACGTCCAGAAACCTCTTGTTTACGAGAATTATCACCGCCACTCTGACACTCGTCACATTTTCCAACGTAGTACCTTTCCTCACAGTAACCAGGCGTTTCGACAGAACAAGCCACTGAACATTCATTACAAATTGCAATCTTGCATCCAATACAGCGGTACTTGGTGTTTTTTCGATCACACTTGGTACAGTCCTCCATCACCAACTCAGTGCTTTGTCTGTAATAAGCGCATACCGATAGCTTCCGAAACTCGTTAGAAAATGATTAGTGTATACGTTTCGATCTTCAATGAAGTTAAATAATATTTTGTCAAACCGGTGCGGTAGTTCTTCCAGGTTAGGCCCACGCGACAATGTATGAATAAATAAATAAACAATGCAATACACCCATTCATACTTTCTGGTGCAGGTCCAGTGTCACTGGCGGACTAGGTGTGACTTTTAGCACCACACCCAGATGAACGTTGCGCATTTGAACTCGCCGAAATATTAACAAACTACGGAACCCCATAGTTATTGAGCTATTCTACATGTATTGATCGCCTGCCTTCCCAAGGTTATTTTGTTTGAATCCGGTGTCGTAGGGATTTCGCCCCCCCAGGGATCTCGCCCTCCCCCTCCCCCGGGGGGGCGAGATCACTAGGGATTTCACCCCCCCGGGGGGCGAGATCACTAGGGATTTCACCCCCCCTTAGGGATCTCGCCCCCCCAGTGTAAACAGACTAAGCTGGGGATTTCGCCCCCCCTCCCCCCCCTCCAATTCTCTCGTACTAAAAGCAAGCTCGTTCGACGTTGCTTTAGCTAAAAACAGCTTTCGTGATCCAATTGATGTCATACTCGTACTCGTTCGCTGTATTCACTCGTTGGATATCAAGTCTTAGATACATTTCATAAACGTTTATCTTCGATCGTAATTCTTTTGGTGAAGACTTGATATTTTGAAATAAGAATTGGACGCATTTCAACTTTATCCGTGCATGTTGAAACAAACAACCAAATAGAAACAAGCAAACTGCTCATATCACAATTTTATTTAAACAATTAAAGTGATATATACACAGTTATTTAAATGTGGCAAGCTCTATTCTCGACGAAGCCTCTTCGATGATCGGGGTGCGCACGAACTACAGAGCCACTCAACGCTTGTATCAAATTGGCGACCAACACACTTCTGGTGAAACCAGTCACCACACAGACTGCACTCCACCATGTCGCCGAACGCTTCTGGTAACTTGCAATTGCAGTAATTCTCGATGGCGACGCTTTTGTGTGCTCTCTCAATCACTCTAGCCTTGCGGGACTTTAATGGTTTGGTTTTTAATACAGGCACAAACACGACTTAATAAAAAGCCAATTAACAGCTCTTAGCCAAAAATAGTGTAACAGAAGAACGACAACATTTTCGGCCTTCCTCTACAGATTTGTTCTAATAAGACGAATACCATTGCTTCTCTTTAGTATAGAAAGCGAAAAGAAGACTCCAAAGGTAAAGAATGTCAACAGCGCTAGCTTTGGTTTTAATGAAGCGGCGTGATTATTACGTTTTTCAAGCGCTGTAATATAGTCAACAATCGTATTTCAAGAGTTCACTTTAGTCTGGTTCCCAATGGTTCGCAGTGAAGAGGACCGCGATCGATCAATCGTAAGTTTGTTTTATAGACGGTTTTATTGATTAAGTAATCAAGTGTTGCAACAGTCTTAACAGTGACATATATTAAAGTTCATGTTCACTCAGCAAATCGTTAGGAAGGGGGGGGGGGGGGGGGGGGGGGGGGGGGGGCGAAATCCCTGAGGGGGGACCAGTGAGGGGGGCGAGATCACTAGGGATCTCACCCCCGGGGGGGCGAAATCCCTAGTGATCTCGCCCCCCGGGGGGGTGAGATTACGGGGGGGGCGAAATCCCTGGGACACCGGTATTGTAATACCCTGGGTGCCAGAGGTTTTGAGAAGTTTCACGATTAAGAGAGAGTAATTTTTCGTTCTAAATGTATATCGTTGAGAAAGTTAAGGAAGCTAAGGAAGTCTTTATTTGAAGATATAAATAGTAATTATAGTCAATTTTTAAATTTAGATGAAAATCATAAAATTATATTTTTGTTTAATAATGTTGATCCTTATGTGTCCAAAAAATTAGCACATTTTATATATGAAGCATTTGATATAAAACGAAATTTAGTTCTCAAAAATATAACTTAGATAGCTTCGCTTCTCGACTCTCGTCGCGACGAGGTTATCGTCGCTTCGCGACTCGAATTCTCGTCGCTTCGCGACTCGTTTAGCAGCAAGCCCCTCTGGAACCAGGGTAGTATTGTAAAGAACCAGCAAGAAACGATGAATATTGCTAGCATGCCCCACTTGGTCCTTTCGATGATATTCAGCTATCTCAATGATGTTGATCGTGTTTGCAAGATAACTCTTGTATGCAGAAAATGGTATGATATTATTCATAGTAGCTGTGTTTGGAGGAAGGTTGATTTTGACTTTCAAAGGAACATCACTTCGGATATTCTGAAAACATTCATCTATCCATCAACAAGCAAAATACTGTTGAGCGAGTGCTGTAGATTGAATTGGAGGGAACTTTGCACTATTTTGCGCCGATGTAAGGAACTTGATGCTTTGGTTCTGCCCTGGATCGGTTACCAGAAAGAAACTGTTCCGTCTGACTTTACTGAAGTATTGAACATTAGATGCCTACGTTATTTAAACTTGAGCCATTGTACAGTTACCGACTCATTGTTTATTAAGCTTCCTTTAAAATGCCCACGTTTAGAAATATTGATTATTCAATGCTGTCAAGACATTTCGGAGGAAACCTACAGAAACTCTCCACACTTTAAAAGGCACGGACATCTTAAACTCTTAAATGTTGCTTACAATAGGAAAGCTCTTTCTCCACGTTGCGTCATTGAACTGTTGAAGTATAATAACAGTCAAGTACTTTTAGATATCCGAGGAAATAATTTTACAGAAATAGATTTTAATCAAATCATTCAGGAACGTCCGGATGCATTAGCAAGACTGAAAGACATTGAAGATTACCGCCACATGCTGTATTAAACACTCTACAAATTGTTTTTCTTCAAAGTTAAACGCTTTCTGATGCCAAACTTTTGTTTAATCTAATTCAGTTATGTTTTTAAATGCTGTGGTACGGGTTTTCATTCCATGTTCACAGGAAAAGGAGTGATTTATTAAGAAAAGTATTGTTTTGTGCAACCTACATGTAATAAAGTAACGTGCAAAGGGTCTATAGAGGGTTTTCACTCAATCCCCAGAGATTCAAATGACAAAGGGCATGGCGGCCATGTTGGTGTACCTAACAAAAGAAGCTAACGAAGAAGCTATTGTAAAGGTACACCAACATGGCGGCTATGACATCACGTGCAACCTCGAACTAGTTGAAGCCGCCATTTCTTTCAGAAAACAGCAAAGCGAGGCGAATGCGCTATCTTGGCGTGAAACTGGCGTCAGCATTCAACAAAAATATAATACAAGCAATTTCATTGGTCTAAGTAATTCATTAAGGGAAATTTGATTGGGCAATACAAGCTGTAAAGTGATATCGTATCACTACACTGTTGATACGGATTGTATTCACGGCTTTATCACACTGATATCGACCTAAATATGTATAAACTAGCATATCTAGCTAGAGGCCAAATCAGCCTCATTTATCCGAGGATAAACAAAAGATTTACCTTTTTATCTACATTTAATGTATTACTAGCACAAGCTGATTCTGTGCTCTCGATCAAACGAAGGTCGCGCGCAAAAAATGTGGCAAAAATGAACTGACAATAATCTGTGAAATGATACCGTAAAATCCCGTGTATAGTCCTCCCTCCCTATTACCTCCATGTATAATCTCCCCCCCCCCCCCCCCCCCCCTCCCCTGTAGATAGTCCCCCCTCCAAAAACAGATTTTGTAACTTGTAAGACATAAATCTGCCATGTTATTTACTTGGTTTTGGTTGTTTTAGGTTACGGTTATTTTAGTACCTCTGTTTTGCTCCGACGATGGGCTAGCGCTCTAAACGTCAGCTGCTACTCGATCCCCACGGCGGTTAGCATACCTTAATCGACTTTTAGTTGATCATACCAGTGTTTTGTTTTGTTATTTTCAACTAAAATATTACTAGTCCCGCTCACAGTTCTCTCCGCCATTTTTAATATTTCATGTAAAGCGGTTATGAAAACGAGGCGAACGGTGACTCGCCCGCGAATATGAAACAAAGGTAATTATCTTGAAAACAAATTGAGAAATCGCTGTACAAACATGTAATATTTCTATCTACAGTATTTTGACTGTCGTATCGTCGCTGGAGTCACCGTTCGCCTCGTTTTCATGCAGTTTTACGCAATGGCGGAAGGAACTGTGAGGTTATTGCCTCTATTGCTGGCTTTCACGTGACGTCATAGCCGCCAAGTTGGTGCCCTTAAACAACAGGTTCCTCGTTAGCTTCTTTCGTTGGGGCACCAACATGGCCGCCATGCCCTTTGCATCTCTGGGGATTGAGTGAAAACCAGCAATTGAGATGCTAGTACTGTAGCAAAGCATTGGGTGATTTTGCTGTGCAAAATACGCCACGTGTATAACACGCACATGGGATTCCACGGTATTCCAATCAGGTCTCATTTGATGAGCCTAATACCACTACATGTACGTTGTTCGTGTATGGAAGCACTTCACCGGTTTTCCAGACCAAATCTCGAAGCATAGAAAAGATGCAATCGTTATGGAACGCCAGAATGGTTGACATGAAATCTAATTCACTAGCCTGGAACTTCAAACGTTTTTCCAACATGCACTGTTCCTCTGGTAAAGTAGACTGCTTCAATGCTCACAAACGGGAGTTGAGAATAATCGATTCCGTCCAGAGCTGGTCCGTCAAATAACACTGAAAAGCAAACGCTGTAGCCATCGTGGAAGACACAACACTGAATAAAAAGCCGTTTTTTAAAACTAGCTTTAAAATACTGGAATCTCCAAGACACTCCACTTCCAAGTTGATCCATATTCCAAATTATTTTGTCCAGAAGACCACGTGACTCCAGCTGCGTATTTCATGTCGATATTGTTTGAGTGTTTTCCTCTGATAACATTTCATTTATGTTTTCGTTTCATCAGTTCCACGTCCAGTTCCACGTCCAGTTCCACGTCCATTTCCACGTGTAATTATAAAGGATAAAAATAGTTCTCTGGTTGGGTTGCCTCCAAGGTAACATATATCGGATGGCTTTCATGTCTGTTGCACAAGGGTAATAATACATTTATTTTACTCGTCTCTGATATTATGATAACAATATCGCCTTGACGTCCCACAGCTGAAAACCAAAAAGAGAATAGAAAATGCTTGGTGTCATGGTATAAACAATATTTTTTTTAAATATTAAGCTGTAGGCCTGAGAGAAGAGGTTTATGCCTCAACTGCAGAGGTGGGATGATGTACAGCAGTATACTACATACTTCTAAATCCCATATTAACCATTTCAGCCCCAAACGTAGCATCCAAATTCTCCTTAGCGACCGGATATCATTTAGCGGTGGGGTAGGGGGGGGGGGGGGCTACTGACAGACAGACAGACAGACAGACAGACAGACAGCGGTTGTTTATTGGCACTTTGTAAAAAGACTTTTACATGAGTGGGAGTCCAATAATAATAATAGACTGGATAAAAAACGGAAAGCTAGCTATCTAAGGCATTGCCTTTTTTCTCTTTTGGAAGCAATCATAAATATATTTCGAAATAGTTTTCATTAATTTTCTTGGTGGATTTATAAGTAGCCTAAATTGTTTGTCAGCAGTTAGGTGTTGAAATTGGAGGTTGTTATGTTCTCTCAGATCTTCAATCAATTGTCTTTTTAGGTCAGTGTAAAATCCACAATTGGTGAGAAAATGTTTTTCATCTTCTTTTTCAATGGTACAAAAAGGGCACCACCTCTCTTCGGGGGGGATATAAGGGCGAACATGTCTCCCCTTTTCGATCATTAAATTATGATTGCTTATTCTTAACTTAGTTAGTGAGATTCGGTGTTTTATGTTCTTTATTTGTAAGAGATAATCCTCTAGCGCGACCTCTGTTTTGAAGGTACGGAAGGTTCTTAGTTTGTTTTGCTGATTAGAGTTATTTCTATTGTCGTTAAACAAGCTAGAGAGGCATTCTTGTCTTTCAATATCTCTGGCTCTGTTGAGAAATACCTTTGGAAATACCTTGAGTTCAGGATTTGAGTTGCCGAGCAACCAAATTTCACCAAAACCGTACTTATATAAAATATTACATATTTTTTGTGTCCAAGTATCACTATCATTATAAGCTTTTGAGAGCAGCGAGTTATTACTAGATCTGCATTGTGGCTTGCCCAAAAAATTGTGACCCTGCAGTTCTCTGGTCTCACAAAATAATGACCCTCCCCTTGGATAAGCCTATAAATATATATATATACTTAAGTAAGACATTATGCCTCCCCCCTATAAAAGAGGAGCATATAAAAATTTGATCCCCCCCCCACCCCACAAATTTAGTACCCCCCCCCCCCCCCCCCCCACACACACACACACCGCTAAATAATCTCCGATCCCTTACTGATATAAAAACAATAACCTATTTGTGCTGCTGACATATCCCTGATATTTCGCGGACATTATCTGATCTGAGAAGAGAACAGTTCCCGAGAGGAAAGCTCGAGGGAAACTATGAGCTACAAGGACAAATATCAGGGTATATATCGACGCCACAATGTAGGTTGGTGTTGTTATCATCCTTCATATTTTTTCTTTGACGTGTGCTTACATGCTCACAGGGGGTGTGTATTCGCTGATATTTCCCGCTCGCAACGAGAAAATATCTGGTCACGTGACGCATTCAACCAATCACGCGCAAGGGAAATTTTTGATGGATTATAATTTAAGTTAATATAGATAAAAAGTTAAAACAGAAATACGTATTTAAGAATACGGCCTATACAATGTAGATAACAGCATGTTCTATTCACCTTAACGATTCTATCGCCACCACAAGTTAACATCCTGGCTTTTGTTAGGTCGAGGTGTATGGATTTGATGGCATGTTTACCATCATGGTAGGACGCTAAAGGAATACGACTAGGAGAACAGTATGAACACAAATTAGAGGATCGACACCTGCTGAGCACAGAACAACGTGCCAACAATGATTAAACTAGATGTAGCTATCACTAAATGCCAACGACGAAGATATTGATTGTGTTTTCACAACAGATGTGAAGATCATTTTCCTCTATCAAGCTCTGTAGTCATGTCAGATAATGCAATTACAATACCAAACAAAGTCCCACATTGGTTGAATTGTCCCTTTTATTCCACTTTCATGTTGTACATTACCATTTGCATTATTATAAAATGTGCACCTTGTAACGCAAATGAAAACAAATTATGCATTCTCCATTTCCTCCCCAAACTGTTTGAAAAGGCGCACGCATATTTAACACTAATAATGTCACTTAATATACAACCATAATCAGTGTAGTTATTTGCATTTCACCTGATCATCATGACTTACTCTTCATCCGTTATGGTCTCATAACACTCGTTACAAATACGGACGGAATACTCAAATCCCATGATAGGAAGAGTGGACTGCTTTTCACTGCAACCATTGCACACTGCACGACCACATTTTCTACAATGATGCTGCAATAAACAGAAATATCTCCTTTACTTACATTTATAGAGGATATTACACAGTGGTGCGAAGATGTGAAGTTTATCCTCGAGAGTCAAAATATTTCATGAGCGTAGCAAACGAGTAGTAGTAGTAGTATTTTTTTTAACCACGTAGTCACTAATGAGCATAAGCTCGTTTACAATGTTTAGATTGTACGTGCAGTCAACTAATTAAGATACAATGTAGATAAATAGAGGATGAAAATTTGATATTAATTTCTAAGAATACAATCAATGTTTGCTTATTTACAATTACATAATAATAGTAATATTAATGATAACACTATTAATAATGATATCAACAACAACAACAATAACAAATAATAATAAATGTAAAGTATTTCTAAATATCGCGCTTGCTAAGGTAAAATATGTGAGATGTTTAGGACTCGTTCTTCAAACCACCATGTAATGTTCTTTTTATTATATGGACAAATAAACTGCTCTAAGAACTCTGCTCTAATCGTTTTACTTAATACTATCAGCACAAACTTCTTCGTCATATTTTAAAGCCCTACTGGGAGAATTTCGCGAGGTTCTATTGTCTCTTCACTGCAGTCGAGAAAATCCTTAGAGTTTTAGACCCTATTTTGCTTTTTCTGCCCAGAATGTTAATTTTCTTGTTGCTCATTTAATGTTTACATCTTCCTCTGAGATTTTCACAAACTTGCAGTCATCTTTGTTATTCAAACAACCACAACCAACAACCAAAATATTTGCAATAGAGCATTAACAATGGACTTTTCCAACAGCTTGTTGTTAATTGCATTTTACCAGGGAAATTATGATGAATGATTTGCTTAACAATGGTTATCATTGAGCTCATTGTATGCATTCTGTATTTTGTTTAGAAACCTTCCTAACAATGAACGAAGCTTGTTAATTACTCAAAAGTTGATCTAAATCGCTGAATCATTTCGGATCAAGTAACTAAGTAAACCCTTACTTATCAGTTATAGGCCCAGGGTTAATGCAACCGGCCCCAGGCTATAAGCGCTTTACAAACTGAACTGGACCAAAAGGTCAGTATCCTGTTTATGGTCACAACCAATAGAGTCATTGTTATAATTCATAATTAATATACCTGTCTCACGCCAACAGCCTTCCTGCTCCACATGTCTTTAAAGTTCCAGAAAAATGGGCCACCACATCTTTCACACACGTCACATTGGGACCACTCTGGGGTCTGAAAGGAATGGCATAAATATTCACTGTCTGTAGTTAGCATAGGCCTTTTGCAGGAAACAGTCACGTGCTGATATATCACTTCAATAACGAATGGATTGAGCTCATGATCCCATGGGAAAGGCTTTACTGGAAACAGTCACGTGCTGATATATCACTTCAATAACGAATGGATTGAGCTCGTGATCCCATGGGAAAGGCTTTACTGGAAACAGTCACGTGCTGATATATCACTTCAATAACGAATGGATTGAGCTCGTGATCCCATGGGAAAGGCTTTACTGGAAACAATCACGTGCTGATGTATCACTTCAATAACGAATGGATTGAGCTCGTGATCCCATGGGAAAGGCTTTACTGGAAACAGTCACGTGCTGATATATCACTTCAATAACGAATGGATTGAGCTCGTGATCCCATGGGAAAGGCTTTACTGGAAACAATCACGTGCTGATATATCACTTCAATAACGAATGGATTGAGCTCGTGATCCCATGGGAAAGGCTTTACTGGAAACAGTCACGTGCTGATATATCACTTCAATAACGAATGGATTGAGCTCGTGAACCCATGGGAAAGGCTTTACTGGAAACAGTCACGTGCTGATATATCACTTCATAACGAATGGATTGAGCTCGTGATCCCATGGAAAGGCTTTACTGGAAACAATCACGTGCTGATATATCACTTCAATAACGAATGGATTGAGCTCGTGATCCCATGGGAAAGGCTTTACTGGAAACAGTCACGTGCTGATATATCACTTCAATAACGAATGGATTGAGCTCATGATCCCATGGGAAAGGCTTTACTGGAAACAGTCACGTGCTGATATATCACTTCAATAACCAATGAATTGAGCTCATGATCCCATGGGAAAGGCTTTACTGGAAACAGTCACGTGCTGATATATCACTTCAATAACGAATGGATTGAGCTCATGATCCCATGGGAAAGGCTTTTCTGGATAGCAAACAAACTTCAAAAATGCAGTTTAAGAAAGATCGACAATGGTTGGAGGTGGAAAATGCATTTACATACAGGTTTTGCTAATAAAACTACTAATCTTGTACAAGTGCTTTAAATATTCGAAATGAAGTCGGATATTTTTTACCACCAGTACAACGACGTGGTTGTATCCTGCAAAAGCGCCATTACATTATTACTGTGGAACTAGAAGGGTATACAAATTGATTTAAGTTGTCTATAACTCTGAATTTCTAACAAGACCTGAAACAACTATAAGGGCTGATCAAAATCAGGACCCGGCTAAACCACAGATCGAATTGGAATTTAGCGTGTTGGTTTTTGTGGAGGGAGGAAAACCGGAGAACCCGGAGAAAAATTCGTAAAGCCTTGGAGCCTCGGAGCAATGGCGAGATACCAACAAACTCAACTCACATATGGTGCCGCATACATGTAGATGTAACAAAGGTGCACAAATTAATTTCATTGGTCAAAGTGTCAGGTTTGACTAGACAAATGTGATGTTTGTAATGTATTGTAATATAATGTATCAGGGATGATGAACCTCTTGTCTCGTGACTGTCATGTCCCAGACCATTATAGCCCCATCTTCACTGCAAGAGATAAGTTTCTTGGCATGTGCCGCATAGGAAAGTGCCTGAACCTTGGACCTGAACAAGAAATTAGCAAACTTTTATAAAGTGAAACCATATAACTGAAATATAATACAAATTAATGTTCAGTGACTCCTTATTGCAAAAGAACCTGTACATTTGTACAAGTTTATCAATTATTCCAATAACTTAGTAGGAGGTTAACTGGAGAAAAAGTAGGCTGATTGAAAAAGTGTGCCAAAGGCACAAGCCTCTTAAATGGGTCGAGACTGCTAGCAAGTCCCTTATATTCCGCTTTTTTATAATGGCTAAGCATGGATCAAAAACTCATGAATAATTAATGAGCATTTTGTCCAATCAGATGAAGCGAATCACTCACGTGCATGCTCCTTTATACCTGATAAAACGCAAGAGTCTTTTCACTGTACGAGTGTGGCCCTATATAAAACTTCATGGTTGAGGCCTTTTTCCTTTGTTCAACAAAGGGCCACACTCGTACAGTGAAAATCGTATAAAGACCCTCCTAGTCAATCCTCGTGAAACCAAGGGCTTAACCGTGAATCTTTATAAAGACCTTCACTCGTACAGTGAAAGTCCTTAAAAAGACCCTTACCGGAAATCTCAGTTCATAAGATGAGACTCAGGGTTGCTCAACCAATGGTCTAAGTGCAATGACTTGAAGAGCTCAAGACAAAGGCCCCTTGGCTCAGTTATTCATACGCAACCGGCCTAATATTATGGGACCCAAATTTTCGCTCCATATTTCAACTGCGCATGTCAGTGACGCACAACGTAGCTATAAACAAATAATTATTCGCTTTTCATCTAAATTTCTGAAAATTATTATCTTTTAGAAGTAATGTTTTTGAAGCTGTTTAATAAACTCACAGCACGTGTTTTATCAGATCTAAAAACTCTCGGGCTGCCCCCTCGAGTTTTTATATCTGATATAAAACACTGCTGCTCGTTTATTAAACTATACTTCAACATGGCTGTGTATAGCTCTAAACCCAGTCATGTTGAACTATGTCTAGTCATCTTGAACCATGTTTCGCCATCTTGAACCATGTTTAGCCATCTTGAACCATGTTTAGCCATCTTGAACCATGTTTAGCCATTCTAAAAAAATACTCTTATGCTAGCTATACGTTCACAATATCACTTTAATTCATTAGAAGTACATAAATACAAGAACATATTTTATATAATTCATAATTTACACTGCTATACTACATGTACACTACTAAGGTTCTTCGTACTTTTAATCATGCATCAGGTAAGAATTAGACTTATCAGGGCTCAACATGGCGACCTACTGGTAGCCCATTGGTACCCAATGTGACTAAGATTTTTGCCCCAGTTGGCGACCAAACTTTCAAAACTGGTCGCAAGCTGGCAACTTATTCATTGGTACTACTAATAAAAAAACTATCTAGACTGCATTACTCCATAACCAGTTTCCTATAAAAAATCATCCCAAACGAAGTCCCAATCGGATCGTCATGTTCGGCTAGGCACCATTTTATTTTAGCGTGGGTGCAACATTGATTCAGTGGTGACCAAAAATTATGATTTGGCAACCAAATATTTATGTTTAGTCACTAGTTGGCGCCTTGAGGAAAAAGTTAATGCCAAGCCCTGCTTATAAACTCTTGTAGAAATGCCATTTTCGTTCTAGTAGTCTTTCAGACTACCTTAACAAACCTTAAAGAAAAATCGACTTGCAGAGTTTTGCTAGTGAACAATTTTTTCACTGACAAATTAAAAAAATTGCGATCATTTTTCGAGTTTGCAAGCGTTAATTTTGGTTCCTGAATAGTAATGTACATGTGGGTTTAATTTGGTAACAGTTATAACAATAATAATATCATTAACAGTCGATATAGTACAAATGTACATGTAATAGTAGTGGAAATAGTGATGATAATATCATTATTATTAATAAAAGTAAACACTGAAGTAAGTTCTTACATGTGCCCTTGGAGTTCAAATGCTGTTCCTTGTTGTCCTCCAATGTCCCAAATAATGATTGACTGATCAAAACTACCTGAGAACAACAACTTTCTTTCTGCATCCCATGCAAGGCCACCTACACTTCCTGTTAATAACAATCATTATTATTATTCGTTTTTTCAAAAAATAAGGTTTGGAGCTCTGGGGGCAGGGATCTTCACCTGATTTTAATGCACTGGTTTTCATGGTTACATTAGGTGAATGTCCCCACTATGCCCTGGATTTGGGGGGGGGAGGGATTTCAAATGACTGGTGCATATAAGCGGTACGCAAATTTCCGCCGAAACTTCACAAAGTATGAACATATGCGCAACAATGTTGTCTCCTGACTGCCCCCCTCCCCCCCCACCCCCTCCCCATAGAAACAAAACAATAAGCAATCTTTTCACTGCAGAAATAGCTTGATTACTTGCTTGTTTGAAGTCCTTATAAATTCCCTTTTTAATTTCAAGTGATATCTTATCTGGCTAGCAGAAAAAGTACAGGTTTTCATAATCTGCAAGCGAAGTTCACTTTCAAGATGTTTAAATCGTCACTTACACCCTGTTTTGCACACAGCCCTTCAATTATAATAAATTATCATTAACTCTTTACTATTAATTTTATAAATTCGTGAAGGAAAATCAAAGGAAATCATTATGTGCGATAAGTGATACATGTATGTAAATGTAATACAGATTTCGTCTTGATTTGCGTAAACTTTTGCTTTGATTTTCTCAGCCAAAATAGATTGTCTCAGCCAAAATAGATTGTCTCACCAAAATAACTGAAAAACACGACTCTATACAAGTCATTTAGATATTTAATAAGCCATAATTATACAGAATTTGTGTCAGTGCTTTATCGTATTTACACACTCTCACCTCCGGCTAGCTTAAGCCTCCTAAAGCAGACCCCGCGTGATTGCCGTTACTAGAAATTACTTGAACTAAATCCCTTATTATATTGATTTTTTAAGACTTATAATTCATTTAATATACATGTAACTGTTTTTTTTGTATCTTTATGTAGTATTTGTGATTGTTACATAGCCATAAGTTTTCCAGACACAACGCATGCTCTCATTGGCAGAGGGTCACGTGGGAGGGTCACGAGGGTCACGTGGGTCACGTGGCAGTCATCAAATTTCAATGTTTCCCGCACGGGCAACAATTAAAAAATTGTTGCCTGCGACATGATCACATCGTGACAGAAGATGGTGTAATTGTCGCGCGTGCCACTGGCTAGCTAAAGGTGGGAAATATTTGTTTACCAAAATGTTTAGATATTCATCAAAAGCTGACCATTTTTCGTCGAAAGAAAGCGTTCAAAATGGAACCAGCTCCAAAGAAACAATTTACATCTTTATCAAGCGCGAGAGTGAGAAATTGGAGCTAAAAAAGGATGCACGAAAGACACAAAACGATGCTAAAAATGCTGTAGTGATGCAGGCAGTTTTTTTGTGTTGAAAAACAGCTTCACGAAGAGAAGACGACAAACCACGCTCGTATCAGGTAGGTCCTGTATTTATGCACACCTTTGCCTCTAGAAAAACTTATGTCTATATAACAAATCACTTAATGACTGTCCCCTCGGGAATCAGTGAGTTTTGTTTCCCCTCGATCCTCGATGTTCGAGGATCTCGGGGAAACAAAACTCACAGTTTTCCTCGGGGCCAGTCATTAAGTGTTTATTGTTATATCATTAGGGAAAATGTTAATAAATAAATCTAAAAAAATAAAAAAAAATAAAAAATAAAAAATAAAAAATAAAAAATCTAGACAGGGGAGCTGTTAATGTGGAATGGGATTTGCAGTAAATTTTGTATTTTTGATGCTCACTTAGTGTTCTTTTCCTTAAAATTAATAAATTCCAATTCTACAAGTAAAATGTATATTTACTTACTGGTTATTTCATGGTTTTCTATGGAATACAGGTGAATATTTTATGAGAAATTTATACTTTGCTTATACATGTATACAATGTACATTGTACAACATGTAAAATATATGCCCATATTCCATAAGAAAACCATGAAATAACCATATTATCCTATAAAATACTTTTGTCTTCAAAAAGAGAGGGTAGATTTCAAGCTATAATATAAATTATCATAAAAAAATTTGAGTGACAAGTCTGCATTTCAATATTATGTATTCAACTTTCTAGATTCCGATTGGCTGGAAAATAGCATGAAATTTCCTGCATAATTTGATTGGCTTTATCTAGCCATGGGTGACTGTTCTGTATTTCATAGAAAAACTATGAAATACCACCCTGTATTTCATAGAAATACTGAGCTCTGATTCACTGGTTGAAATATATAGTATTAATTTTATAGGATAAACTCCAAGTACTACTGACAGCCATTATAGCAACATGTATGGCTGAAGTTCATTGATCACCTGTGCCAAACCAGGAGGTGGCACCACGTAACCAGGACTTGCCTGTGTGTCCCTTGAGTGTGGTAACCAAGGACAATGAATTACTGTCCAGCTTGATGACACTAATGTGGCCTGCATAGTCACCCACAAATACATGCTTCGATTCTGCATCAAATCTTTGTCTTGGTTAAGCAGCATGCACATTAAGCACACATTCAAAACAACATTTATTATACCAAGAAAAAAGGAATATTATAATCAATACATAATTAACATCATAACTATACATACAATTTCATATGGCCAACTACGGGTAACTATAAGGTAGTTAATCAACCCAGGTGAAATGAAGTTCATGATGTCATGAACTATGGTGAACATTCATGAACAATTCATGAACATTTTGAAGAACTTTCATGGACGTTCATGAACAGTCGTTCATGAATGTTCATGAATATATTCATGAAAATTCATGAACAGTTCATGATCATTTCACCTGGGAACTTTTTGATTGTGTTTTATTGACAAATATATACAGACACTAAATGCTGATTCAGAATAATGAACTCAAATTTCTTCATACTGCATTCAGCCTCATGTAGTACTCTGTGTTTGTCAATAAGACAATTGCACTCCAGTCCCTAACCCTAAAATATTGTACATCACATTGAACATGTTATACATTGCATGAAGATAATATTACTAAAGGATACTGCATTGCAGTGCACCACGCTTCAGCCTGGTAACCACCAAGTCTCTTGCCACTTGTTGAGTCATGCCACTGGAAGTACTTATCTCTACTGATACTCAATAACCACTCATACTCCAGTGAGAAAATTATTTCTGTCACTCTATTCATGTGTGCTATGACAAATAAAACAGGAACATTGCTAGTAACTTTGTACAAAAAGAATACTAGGGCTACAAAGAGAACATATCACCATACACACATGACTTGTACATGTATTTTAACAAACAGTCTAGACTGTGTGACATCGTGATGGTATATTTATGTACATGTAGAACCACATACATCACTGTCATACTGCAACTCAGTGGTATTTTAGCAAGTATGGTTTCATTGAAGAAAATCTTGGGGATATACATAAATTATATGTTAGGAATCTGTAAGCCCAGGAATGCTTTGTTTTCATTCTGCAATGTGATTTATTCTTGTTGTGTAAGTAGTGGACCCAGTTGTACTGTACATGTAGTTGCACAGTAACAAAGGAGGACACACTTTTAATATATGCATGTAAGGTACACATATTGTGTGACAAGGACATGGCATCTGACAGGATGCAAGGATGCAATTTTGTGTAATTGACCGAAAATCACATCGGATCGCGTAATTTCACAATTTCCGCATAATACTATAAAAAAAACAAATAAATCATAAAATTTAAGTACTTATCCTATATTATCCACATTCCTATGAATACTTGACAATTTCAGGCAAAAATATACACCACTCAGCATTTATTTCCTTTCCAAAATATGGTTTATTGAACTGTCTTGTAGGGCAAAAATTCCAAGGCGTTATATGCACAATGCTGCAAGGACCCGGGTACTAGTTTTCATATTTACGCGATTAATTAATGGCCAAAAGTAAGTGAATAGAAGATAGCGATAGAGATGGTAATTGATCATGTGCTGTAAGCATTTCTTTTTTGCTGATTCCAGGTTTGCAATTTCAGTACACATTTCTTTTTCGCCAATTCAAGCTAAATAAGATGGATTGCTGTGTGCAAAAAGGGCGTAAGTGACTCTTCGTCATGTTCTAAATTCTCCATTTTTAAATAGAAAAAAGACATTGAAGGAGTATTTAGAATGTGATCAGGAGACACTTAATTGTGCCCTTTTCGCACACATGTTCTTGTTTGGGGCATTATTTTCTGGTTTTCCCAGTCCCTTTTCATATTTCACCAGTTTATTCAGCTACATGTAGCTGGGGGCCAGTTCAAATATTCTTACCTAGGTAATTCCGTTTGTGCTGCAACCTGTTGAGGTCTTCAGAGATTTCAAATTCCTGCATTGGATATAAGTGTTATTTTTAACTATCACACATGTATATGTTGTAGGTAAAAAAAAACAATTCAAACTACAGTAGGTCCAAAATTTTCAACTAGGTCAAAAATTTTCAGCTACCGGTAAGTCAAAAAATTTCAACTAGGTAATTTTTTCCTGCCAAAGTATTTTTTTCTATCAAAGATTCTAAAAAGGGATTCCATTTTTTTGGGGATTCATAAAAAAAGTGGTTTAGTTTTTTTGGGTGAGGGGGGTTTTAAAAATAAAAATAAATCACCAACCCCTCCCCTACAAAATATATTTTGACAACCCACCCCTCCCCTCTACTTCCTCTCACTTCCCTCCCATTGCCATCTCCATTTTTCCCTTCTCCCCTGACACACTGTACCACTTACGGTCACCCATCCACTTACTAACCTTGCCCGATCTGGCTTAACTTGGGCCAGGATTACAAGGAACACCTGGTAGATATTAATCCAGTGGATTTTCGCATGCCACGTACAGAAGCGCTTGTTGATTTGAACACCACCGTTTATTCTATAAGTGACTAATCGTCGAACCCAGTCGCTCTCATTATGCGCGCATGTGTACTACTAACAAAATCGGACTTGGAAATAAAATTAACATGGACAACAACATGGGCGAGCTATTATACAGACGAAGTCTGTGTTGACTCTGCATAATTTCTTTTATGAAAACTGCAGCAACTCAGGTGAAGTAAGAAAGCTAATTCCAGAAAAAATATATTGTTTATAGATGATCAGTACTTTTCGGCTCCAATCGTACTTCGAAACAATCTGTGTCAACCGAACCGACTTTTACAGAGTAACTGAGCTAAAATAAAGGCAAAAGAAAAGCGAAATCACCTAACATTGTATCTAGAAGAAAACTTATACGAAAGACCTAAAGAATATCTTAAAGTAACAAGTGCAGAGGATCTTGAAGTAACCCTCATACTCGTTTAATAGACTCAGCTTTCCAAATGGAATAAAACACTGACTAGAAGAAAATGGTAAGTATGCAAATAAACAAACTTATAACTCCTGACAACAAAGAGGTTTGCTAAAAACAACTTTCACTTCCTATTTGGGACCTGAAACAACCATTGGGCTGATCAAAGTCAGGACCCAGCTAATCTACAGATCGAATTGGAATTTTGAGTGTTGGCTTTTGTAGAAGGAGGAAAACCAGAGAAGCCGGAGAAAAACCCTCGGAGAAAGGGCGAGATAATATGGAACACTGAGTGTGCCACCCCAGCTCAAAGAAATACTACTATTCTCTTGTTCTCTCATCAAAGAATCGCCCACAGAGGATGTCAAAAGGCACAAAAATAGATAAATGATCGAGAACTGCAAAGAAATACAAATCAAGTGAACGTAACTCAAAAAGTTATAAACATTTCTGCTTCGCTTTGCCATTTCGATGTGGAACAAGAGCCAAATGAATAACAAGCAGATTTTTTAAAGCCACTAACACTCCACTCCAAGCAAACTCATTCCAAACACAATCCAAGCCCTAACCCAACATAACAAACTAACCTGCTCACTAATTTAGGGTTTTTAGGGCTTAAGATCACTGAACAACACAGAAAAATGATTCTTCAATGGTCCTGTGAACTATATAATCCAAACCCTACCCTACATTTAAAAAATACCCTAACTGTCAACAACGGGTGTTTAGTAGTTAACTTAGGGTTTTTAGAGCTATACATGTAGTCACTACATTTGGGTTCTTAGGGCTAGATCACTGAACAACACAGAAGAATAATGATTCTTCAATGGTCCTGTGAACTACATTTGTAATCCAAACCCTAACCCAACATTTAAATAAACCTAACTATAGTAACCCCAGTAAACATAAGTCGATCGAGACAGATTTTTATAAAAAAATTGAAGTTTTCTCAATGGCTTGCTTTTGTTCATCCTTTAAAATTAAACCACCAAGCTGACGAGAAAGCTTCAAAAATTTGATAAAAATCCAAAGCGCTGTCTCTCTCAAGCGAAATGGGATATCTTTCTGACATATCTATTGTTTAATTGACCAATCGTGATTGGTCTAACGCGCACCAGTATGGAAAGGCTGCAGTCCCTTTATTTTTCTTTTGTCCCTCACCCTCCTACACTCCAGGGAGTTCGTTCGCACCCAATCCGCGCTCGGCCAAAACATTGTTTTTCGAGTTTTTCATGACCAGAGACCAAGACAAATAAAGGGACTGTTCACAGTCTAGCTGAGTGCTTTCTTTATGGTTTCATGTAGTTTATTTATTAGTATTGCTTACAAAGTCATTTTCCTTAAAAATTTTCATTTATGGAAATTTATCAAACCTTTCCCAGATGTTCTTGCAGATAAGCCACACCCCCAATTTGGAACAAGGATTTCGGGTAAAATGATACAGCTTATCTGCAAGTGTTTATGATAATTAGTGTGTGCCCTCAAGAATAGAGTCTAAAATGACCCTTGCCAATTAAATACTTACGGTAATAGTGCCATTAGCAAGACCTACAAACAGTCGTCTGCTGGTGCCATGGTACTCAATACTTGAACAACAATCTATAATATGTCAAAATAATAATGGAGAATGGGTCATTTATATATTAAATAAAAAGAGATACAAATAATATAATAGAGAATAGCTAGACTTTAATGTAATGCTTTAAAATGTAATATTTCTCTCACTTAATGTTTGAGCAGGGAAAGAATATAAAACTTCAACAACCAGACTCATTGAGAAGTTATTACGAGTACCGCCGAGATTTAATTATGTCTAGGCGGTACACCTTTGGAAGCTTTTTGTGACAGCAGACGTACATACTCCACATTTGATTGATGGTCAGCTAAATGCAATTTTCAAAATGCAACTTGAAACTTCCAGGGTCACACTTTAATGAAAACCGTAAATAACAGGTTTTTCAGACTCAGTGGTATTTATACAGTTGCTGCTTGATTTTCCCAACAAATTTGCATTATTTAGCTTATTGACTTTATTCATAACGGCATCAAAGCAAATTTTATTTTTTGTCCAGGCTTGTCACAGGAAGAGAAAACAATCGACTACAATCAATGGTGGAAAATGACATTAATTTCCATATTACACAAAAGAACACAACAGCTAGTACAACAGAAACTAAAACATTTCTGACCAGCTCCAATTTTGCATTATTTAGAACAACTGATCTTGCTCTGGTACCATCATTATGTCATGCCAGTGCTTGAAGAAGTCAACTGGTATAAATAGGTGAATGAAATATATATCTGGTCTTTCAGAAAGTGGTTAACATAAATTTATAGTAAGCAGTGTGATGTTCAAATGATATTTTATGTTTCCACATTAATAATGCAGTAAGAAAATTGCCCAGAAATTATTCCAGTGCTGGCTATAGATCCAAATATATTGTACCATCATTTGCACCTAGCCATGAATGCACATGATGGAAACATGTCTTGTCATGATGTCAAACATTAATGTTATGCCCACTTACTTGTCAAGTTTTCGCAACAGTCTCACCGAGAGCATTTAAAGATATAGTTGTGCTGTTTATGTGTATGTACATGTACGTGTCTGAATGCTATGAATCCTGGTGAGATTTGCATCAAAACTTGACAAGTACATGTACATGTAGGCAAGCAAAATTGAAGTCTTGGTGAACATATTTCAATCATGTGCTTTAATGGCTACATAGGTACAAATGATTGTATAATCATGTCTAATAATTATGTCCAGCTTTCATCTGTCTGGTACATGTATGGTTCATTTAAACAAATCATTTCTAAAGGTCGATGGATTATCCTGGTTCCAGAGGTTTTCTAGAGAGAACAGCCATGGAGAAAGAGCTGCAAAGTGGCGATCAGCGAGCTGCGATAGCAGTAGGAATTAAGAGAAAACCTCTGGTATCACTGGGTGCGAATCTCACTTTAATGTCTTGAAAACTGTCAAACATATTAACGGAGTAATATAATAATAATAATAAAGTTTTTATTTCATGAGGGTAGAAAGTCTTTATTTCATGAGGGTAGCATATAATAGTTAAAAACTAACAAGCCTGTGGCCCTCTATATATAGCTAATAGATTACATAAATATACTTAATACAATAGAATAATAACAATATAAATACATGGATCATAGATGGATAACTTTAAAAAAAAAATTATGATAAGCAAATCAATTGTTTAAAATTCAAATTGAAACCCTAACAACAAAATAGTACCTGATAAAAATTTGATAAAATCGAATAAAAAATGGCTTCTAAATGTAGCATAAGAGTTAATATTTCTACTTTCTAAAGATAAACTGTTCCATACTTAATGGCATGTTGTTACTATAAAAGTACGACCACCTTCAGTCTTATTGCGAGTAAACTTTGGACAAACTAAGTTAAGTTTACTGTACCAAGTGTTACGTTTGTGCCGTTCACTGTTAAGAAAGTAATTAATAAATCGACCAATCAGGAGAGAGATACCAGGTGCACATCACATTATAATTGTGTTAAGTAGGCTGGTAGTCAGAGTAAAACAATTAATACTGTGCTAGAAGTTTTTGTACTGAGATTTGTATGTACATACATGTACATATCAAAAATAAACTACATGTACATGTGATTCACAAGACCAGGGGATGTTTCCACAGCAGAGATTTACTCCCTATAAAATTAAAACACCACTCAAAGCCATAACAATTCAAACAAATGAACATTGCATAGTCTGCAGAATAAACATTAAAGTATGTAGGGCAGATAACTAAACCCTCTCAATGATAATTCTTTGCTTATATCTGCATGTAGCACCTGAAAAAATATTGACTTGCCAATTGACCTGTCGGTAGGATGGCGAACACGCCTTTCCAATTTATAATGCCAAATAACGTTTTGTCTTGCTCATCAGTCAGTGATGTTATCTTGGTACAGATGATATGATGTTTTCATAGATGCTTTGAGGAATCAGCATACGAATACTACATTTTTTTGCTACGTGCAAGATTGAGCGGACTAATCAATCGAAGCCAAATAATTCTCCTCCCCTCTCTAGTTGACCATACGATATCTACAATGATTACTTACCCTTCTGTCCCTGAGAACAATATATCTAACTAATCACAGCTCTTGTTGAGCTCATTAAATATTCCTCCAATCAGAAAAGACAGTCAGATCTTGACCATAATAATCAAGATTTGCACCCAGCGATACCAGAGGTTTTCTCTTCTAACTGCTAAAGCAGCTCGATGATCGCCACTTCACGGCTCTTTCTCCATGGCTATTCTCTCTAGGTAACCTCTGGAACCAGGGTATCGATGGATTAACAAAATATCCCAAATTAATTATGCTGCATATTTATATAAAAGTTAAAGTTTTCTGGCTTTGACAAAAAATATGTTGTTCACTTGCATCATGAAAAAATCAAACTTTGGCCGAGTTTGGGACTTGGATGCTTTAATAAAAACAGTACATACCATTTATAAAATCATTTACCAAATAAAAGTCATTCGTCGTCACCTGTGTGACTCAACAATTTTTCATTGCACGCAAAATTTACGGTTGATTTGGTTTGATTAGTGTAAAATTAATACAAAAAGGATTGACGGGAATTCTCTTGTATCCTTAGTTCTTAAGAATCAAAGTAGAAGCAAGTCGAGGTATAAACAAATTGTTTAATTAAAAAAAAAATTATACATGAAGGAAGCGAATCATCGACGCTGCGTAGAATAAATAAATACAACTACAAGCTAAGATTATGACAATGATACATGTATATCAAATTCAAAGTGCTTGCACCAAGAATCAAAGGATCAAAAGCGCTTTAAAAAATTGAATAAAACTGGATCCACAAACCATTATGCAAACGAAAAGCTATAGTATATATATGCTTGCAGTTGCACGGAACTATTAGGACATGCATACTAACTTTAATTTATTTTAAATACTGTATATCTTTATATAAATTTATGCATAAGAAGTAGAACGAAATAAGAACTTTACCAGCCATCGTGTGGCATATACTCGGCCAGTACTGCCCGCTTTCACGTTTGATCCAGAGCCTGACACTGCTGCAAGAGGAAAGAGAGAGCGAGTTTAGTCAGAAGCCTGCAGGAAATACTGTAAACAATTAACTTACAAAGTGATGTCACGAACGGTCTTCGCGATTCGAGGACCATTTCTTGACACCTACCAGTCGTCTGAGACGCTTATTATTGCATCCTCATATGGAATAGTTACTGCCATATTTACTACATCGCTGCATCCCTCGAGTTTGTTAACTAGCACGGGTTTAGGGATCTTTTTCCGTGAATGTTCTTCTTCTGTTTCCTTAATAGTGGCCGCCATCTTGAATTCTGAATATCAGTGCATACCATATTAGTCACGTGAATACGGTGACCCACAATACTATGCACACCGACCAGGATCTTTCATGCATGATAAGTTGACTGACAGTAAACTTTATTGCGAGAAGGACCGCTGGGTTACTAACTTTATCCAACGGGCCTATAGGCTCTGAGTTACGCCGGCCTGCCCTGGCTAGAGGTTAATAGAAAACATCTCAGAAATCAGCATATCGACACCCGGCTGAGGAGATTGATCAATTCGCGGGATAATCCGTGACTTTCGATGTCTCAACTCTTGAAACGAAAACTGAAAGCGAATTTCACGTCAGCTGAGCAAGCAATTTAGTGAAGCAGATGCATTTCAGGCAAACAAGGGACTATTAATTACAATTAACAAACCAAGTTAAAACTCGAAAAGTTGAATGTGAAGTTAGGAATGTTGCATACTATGCCGTCCCGTTATATTTGTTTCTAGGTCTTAGTAATTTCTCGACTGGAGGTCTTTATAACTTTAACACCTTCCAAACTGGCCAAAAAATAGAAACAAAGGTTTATTATACATTCAGTAGCTTTAAGTACAGTGGTGCCTTCCCGGGGGGGGGGGGGGGGGGGGGGGGACTCCCTTATGTGAGGGTACATGGATGCTCGTCGTACCTTTTAGGGGTCAAAATCAAGAGTTTGGTACCACTTAGGGTATCCACCATCAAACACAGACATTTCTATGTAAAGCGGTACCTTTTAGGGGTCGGGTGTCAATTGAACAAAAAAGCTGTTATCAATTTACATTTATATTATCTTTTAGGGGTCAAAATAAGCTTGAGCCACGCCCATTTTAGTACCTCTTAGGGGTCAAATCGAAAATGTCCGACGAGCATCCCTACCCCTTTTATATGGGGGTGGGGTGCCGTGCTCTGCAATAATCTTCCGGAAGCCATCATAAAAATCGCACAAAAATTATCCAGCCGTGTATTTTTCAATGCATGCAACTACCAAAAGTTGAAAACACTAGTAAAGTGTTCGATCACAAATGTCATAAGGCAACAGTTATTGAAAGAAATGTTCATTGGAAACCAGTTCATATTTTCTGTCTACGAAGTTTCGCCGAAGAAAAATAACAGCTCGCTGCAAAGAATGCCAAAAAGAAAAGAAAAATTGGATGGAGTATGGAATATGAGGAGTATGGAACGGTGAGGAGTGTGGAGATTGGAAAACGCGGAGTGTGGAAAATGAGTAGTGGAGAGAAAATGAAGAGAAATAATCAAATAATTATCCTGGATGAACACGAACACGGTTGCGTAAACAATCGAATGAAAGAATGAGAGTGTATCAGGATATGAAAACTCACTATACGCAAAAACTAAAAAGAGTATTGACATGGGCAAATACCCGTAATTTTCGGCCTATTACCCGCGGGATATTTGTTATTTGTTATTTGATATTTGAAAAGCAGTCTGTACAGGTCCGCAAATGATCCCGGCCCGCAAATAATGATCCCAGGCCCGCAAATGATCCCAAAAATGGACCGCAAATGATCCCGTTCCGCAATTGATCCCCAATCGGGGACCGCAAATGATCCCGTGAAAAAACATGGAATGGCAGGGAGTTTTGCCGCTGGATAGTGGATCTAAAATATGAATGAAAGAAAAATGAAGAACAGATTTTAATAATGATGTGGTGATTTTTAACCATTGGCTTCGGCAGGGAACCCCCTTTAAATCTCCATGACGTCACGCTTTCGACCAATCAGAGGGCGAACTCATTTCTATAATTCCCGGATCACACCTGTCCATAAAAATCGTATGTCGTCAGCAACATGTCCAATCTTGACAGCCTTCGTAGTGTCTGTAATTGACACTCGTGAACAAGGCACGATTATGTTGGTATTGCTTTGAAATTGTCTCCTTGTGTGTTGTAAATAGGAGATACTGATCATGACAAGCAGGATGAGATATCTGGAAATGAAAACAAAATTGACCCGATGATTAAAAAAAGTCTAACCGGTTTCTGGTAATAAGAACGGTCGACGAAGGACTCGGGATTAAGAACTCTGGATTACTGAGGAACTCGGGATTAAGAAAAAAATTCTCAAAAAATAACAAATTGGTAAACTAAAATTTACGTTGTGTCGGTTTTGCTATTTTTAGTTTTATGTGTTCAGCCGATTAGATCAATCACTGATCCAACGTACACCAGCAGGATCGTCGTCCACGGTTGCTTGCATTCTATTTGTAAACTATCAGTACCCGAAGCAAATAATTTTTTTTTTCCCAAAAAAATGCTTTGCGTCAGGAGCCCATTACCAGGAGCGTCCATCTTCCCCACTGTGTCTGTACCCCAGCACAGAGGTAGATGAGGCTATTTTTAGCATTGCGTTTCGCGCGAAAAAGAACAAAGGTAGGCTATTCTTAGCCAATCAGATAGCTAACGTTACTTCTCATTATCATTCTTCTCACTTTCAACGCGGGAATTCGAATTGCTGGTTTTCACTCAATCCCCAGAGATTCAAATGTTGGTGCCCCAACAAAAGAAGCTAACGAGGGATCTATTGTTTAAGGGCACCAACATGGCGGCGACCTCTTTTCGCGGGAATTTCGAATCTAAAAATAGCCTCATCTACCTCTGTGCTGGGGACCCAACCCATAACAGAGGAACGCTCCTGGTAATGGGCTCCTGTTTGTGTTTGAAAAAATAACTCGGGTTTAAAAAAAATCTTTTTGAATGGGCCAAACAAGCCACCATACTACGGGTTATGTATTATTAACTTTAATTTCTTTAATTTTAACTTAGAGTCAGTACACTTCCGATTAAGAAAAACTCGGGATCATTAACAAAAAACATCTAAAAATTAATGAATTTACCCAGGATTTGATAAATAAAAGAAATTCGTCCTTACGAGCCACCCGAACTTTATGCGAATATTTTGATTTCTAAAACATTGAATCCAACGACCAGATTCCATTCCACATAGCATGGAATTCCAATGGGGATCATTTGCGAGCCGGGATCATTTGCGGACCTGTACGGTGGCCAACTCGGAAGCTTATGCTACTTTGGCAACCGTACACCCTCTACAAGTATCTCTCTATTTATTCTGTATGTATATCAATTATTTGTTTTAAATTTATTCTCTCAAAAATGCAAAACCTATAAATAAGTGTGTAATAAAATTGAACTTGAACAGATCCACTATCCAGTGGCAAAAATCCATGCCATTCCATGATTTTTCACGGGATCATTTGCGGTCCCAATGCATGGGGATCATTTGCGGAGCGGGATCATTTGCGGTCCATTTTGGGGATCATTTGCGGGCCTGGGATCATTTGCGGGCCTGGGATCATTTGCGGACCTGTACAGGTCGCCTTTCGCTGTCGAAAATTTCGCCTCACTTGTGAAAAAAAATCGCTGTTCAGTCTCTTTAAAAAATTGTTGCCAAACTGAAAAGCCGCCGACGATTTTTTCGCAATGATAACAATGATCGCCGTTAGTTTCCGTGCTTATTTCGTCCAAATCTTCTTAGCTTTGTATAAAACCAAAACATATATTAACTGAAACCGTTTCTGATCAGTAACAAACACTGAGGACATCAGTGCCGTAACGAGAAACAAGAATAGGCCCTTTGCAGCTAACAGTCACGTGCTGATATAATACTTCATTAACGAATGAATTGAGCTCATGATCCCCATGGGAAAGGCGTTGCCATGGATGCTGGAGAGCAAGCTATCTTTAAAATCGCTATTTTAGAAAGATCGACAATCGATTAGAGGTTAAAAATAGCATTTGCAAATAGGTTTTGCTAATAGCAATACCGATCTCGTACAAGGCCATTAAATAAATGAAGTCAGATAGTTGTGCTCTCCAGTACAACCACGTGATGTGTTAGCTGCAAAGGGCCTATTGCGTTACTACAGTGTATAAACACCGCCCTCTCAAGCATGTTAAGGCATGGCTTGAACATGAAAACGAGGCTACAGCTATTTTGTTGAATAGAGTCACTTGAATTTGCTCAAATCCTTGAACAATGGTCGTTATAACTAATCTCAGCGTTTTCAGTCGTCCTAATATAAAATTTTGGTTAAATGTATATCACGTGACCAACCACGTGATCACAAAAAGTTGAAAATTAAACTAAAAACGGAGTGGTGCATTTTATATTTTAAGTAACGATTTTGTGTTTATCTGATTACACTTCTGGTTGACTTTAAAGATCAGTTCGGAATGGTTGACCCTGATAAACTGTTAAGGCGAAAATATAGAAAACAGGTCACGTGACCAATTCTTGGAACCATTTTTCGCCATTTATGTCGTCTTCAGTGATAAAAAGTCAACCATTCCGGACACAGTCTCATTTCCCATAACAAGCTTAACATTTCCAACCGAAAATCTGAAACAAAACAATAACCTCCGCCACCCCATTTTGATTTCTTTGTTTTATCAGCCTAAAGGTCACGTGACCTTCAAAACACCAAAATACCGATACTTAAATATTAAGACACACGATTACCGTATTATTCCAAAGTTATAGGGTATTTCATACATAAATAACAAAGATAACGAATTTTGAATGTTTTATCAGAACTGCTCAAAAACCATGCCTTAACATGCTTGAGCTCTAGTCTTATTTCATCTGATAAACTTTATATACCTTCTGTACGATGTAGTTTCACACTTGATCCGTTAATCCTTCAGGATTTTAGCTGAAATAATTGCCTATGTTTCAAGAAGCCAGCTTATCAAAAGATCCCATTCTTGGAGTTGACATGTGAATTCTCTCGACATTGTCTGGTTTCAACACTTGAGTGTCACGCTCTGTGAACTTAGCGGGTAGCGTATAAAGTGTGGCTTATTTACCACACAGCTTCTCAACTTTTTTGTGAAAATGTAAAAGGTCCATCAAAGAAAATATTCTGGAGTTCTTTTTGTTAATGTGGAATCCATTTTCAAAGATGAGGAGGTTCGAGTCTCTCGAATGCGTGAATTTTTCTACGAACTGATTTGAATATAGTGTTTGTTTCGCTTTGCGATACATGCAGTAGTATAGTCGGCGTCAGATAAATACCACTTTTTCTTGCACAACAAAACTCAAACTAGTGACCACTAAAATCGAAAATATTCTTGCACAAGGGGCGTCATAAAGCGAATTCAGAAATCCACTTCATGACGCCCCTTGTGCAAGAATATTTTCGATTTTAGTGGTCACTAGTTTGAGTTTTGTTGCACAAGCAAAAGTTGTATTTATCTGACGCCGACTATACTACTAGGGGTAACTAAGGGTCATTCAAAGTGTCACTAGACATTCTTGTACGTAAAATCCAACTTGATAATCCTATTAGAGATATGATTACATATAGTTATATCGATCTCTTCCACTATGGATTATATATCGTGCCTCCCTCTAGAAATTCTGACTAGGATCGTAGAGCATGCAGAGCCTTGGTCATTCGCAAGCCTCTCAAGGACATCGAAACGCCTAAACGGTGCTGCATCTCTTGCGCGCTACAAAAACGTAGACCAAGTGTTCCGTAAACTAGCACTATGCTTTGGTTTGAGGTCTACTCATAGTGACGACGATCGAGACGAATTGGCTCGAACTTTCGGTATTTCCGCAAGCTCCATCGACGATAGCTTTTCTCTTCTCTACGCCAGCGAATATGGTGATCTTAATGCTGTTAAGTGGCTCATAAAATCCGTCCCCGATGTGTTTGGGTTTCAACTACCTTGTTTCAACTACCTTTTTCTGGAGACCTGCAACACCAAGGAAAGCGTATGTAGTTGGAACGTATGCAACTCCAAACCAACCCAGCTCTACTCGAGAGACCTATACTGCTACGGACTCTACAGCTTGGCGCAACCAAGACCAAGAACAAAGCTATGCGGCTTGCACTCGAACAGGCTCCCTAGTTGCCCACTATACATGCAACATATGCATCGACTATCTCTTTGGACATCTTCTCTATGGCAACGTTGGGCACTCCCTCTCTTTGGCACGCCTTTCTAATTTCGTGCTGGCAACAGAAGCGCAGCATACCCTACTTCCACCTTTCGGCGTCTGGCGAATGGTCTACTGCCTCCTGCATCCACTTCCTATTTCGGGCTATAGCACACGGTTCGAAACACGGTAGAGCAGCACGAAGTTTCTCGATATCCATGGGGGGAGATATACCTATAGAAAGGCGAGTATCCAAATGGAGCAAAAAAAAAAAAAAAAAAAAAAGTAGAAGACAAGTAGCAAGGCAAAGCAAAAGTAGAAAGCAGTAGCATTGCCAAAAGAAGAAAAAAAAAAAAGTAGAAGACAAGTAGCAAAGCAAATAAAAGTAGAAGACAAGTAGCAAAGCAAATAAAAGTAGAAGACAAGTAGCAAAGCAAATAAAAGTAGAAGACAAGTAGCAAAGCAAATCAAAAGTAGAAGACAAGTAGCAAAGCAAATCAAAAGTAGAAGACAAGTAGCAAAGCAAATCAAAAGTAGAAGACAAGTAGCAAAGCAAATCAAAAGTAGAAGACAAGTAGCAAAGCAAATCAAAAGTAGAAGACAAGTAGCAAAGCAAATCAAAAGTAGAAGACAAGTAGCAAAGCAAATCAAAAGTAGAAGACAAGTAGCAAAGCAAATCAAAAGTAGAAGACAAGTAGCAAAGCAAATCAAAAGTAGAAGACAAGAGATAGAAAGCAAAACACAATTGCAAAGAAGGGATGGAAAGCAAAACACAGTTGCAAAGAAGAGATAGAAAGCAAAACACAATTGCAAAGAAGAGATGGAAAGCAAAACACAGTTGCAAAGAAGAGATAGAAAGCAAAACACAATTGCAAAGGCTCCAGACAAGAGATAGAAAGCAAAACACAATTGCAAAGAAGAGATAGAAAGCAAAACACAATTGCAAAGAAGAGATAGAAAGCAAAACACAATTGCAAAGAAGAGATAGAAAGCAAAACACAATTGCAAAGAAGGGATGGAAAGCAAAACACAGTTGCAAAGAAGAGATAGAAAGCAAAACACAATTGCAAAGAAGAGATAGAAAGCGAAACACAGTTGCAAAGAAGAGATAGAAAGCAAAACACAATTGCAAAGAAGAGAGGGAAAGCGAAACACAGTTGCAAAGAAGAGATAGAAAGCAAAACACAATTGCAAAGAAGAGATAGAAAGCGAAACACAATTGCAAAGGCTCCAGACAAGAGAGGAAAGCAAAACACAGTTGCAAAGAAGAGATAGAAAGCAAAACACAATTGCAAAGAAGAGATAGAAAGCAAAACACAATTGCAAAGAAGAGATAGAAAGCAAAACACAATTGCAAAGAAGAGATAGAAAGCAAAACACAATTGCAAAGAAGAGATAGAAAGCAAAACACAATTGCAAAGAAGAGATAGAAAGCGAAACACAATTGCAAAGAAGAGATAGAAAGCGAAACACAATTGCAAAGAAGGGGTGGAAAGCGAAACACAGTTGCAAAGAAGAGATGGAAAGCAAAACGCAATTGCAAAGACTCCACAGCAAACGAAAGCAAAGCAACGGACAAAGCAACAAACGAAAGCAAAGCAATGAACAGGAGCAAAGCAACAGACAAAGCAACGAACAGAGCAAAGCAACGGACGAAGCAACGAAAGAATGCAAGACCAACGAACGATTGCTACGACTATAGATACTACATGTTGAAGCTACGGCTACATATAGAGATACCACGATACGATACTATACGATGACAAACAAAAAAGTTCTTTCACCAGACCAGATCCAAAGTATTGCTTCGGGAGAGGTTGGTATTCGAGAGGCAATTCGACTCTACGGCATAGGACAAGGTAGAGCCTACAGAATCCAGAAAGGTTTGGAAACGCCTCCCATTGCTCCGACTATACAACCCGAGACCGAAATCCAAAAGCCAACGCAGGATATAGCAATCCTAGATCGTATACTGGAGCTAGAAGAAAAAGTACAAATCCTAGAGGAAAACCAACGATCCCCTATCCTAGAGTTGGATGTAGCCCAAACCCCAACCGAGCCAATGCAGGATGTAGACCAACAAATACTGGAGTACATACAAAAACTGGAGACAGATCTAGACGCTGCAACCCTGCGAGCCGATATGGCAGAATCGAAAACCAAAGGAGTAGTATGGCTATTTGTGCTTCTCGACATCCTTGCTATATCATCCTTTGCATTCTTAGCGTATCGAATGGAAGAAAAGAGCACCGACATAGGTTCCACCAAATTGAAAGAAGAAAAGAGTAGACACGTTGGTTCCACCAAATTGAAAGAAAAAAGTAGACCAACCCCACATAGACCACCACTCGAAATGGAATAGAAATTGCCGATGTAGACAACCACAAACGAAGTGCAAATGAACACGACATACAGATATAGATGTAGACGACCACAAGCAAAAATAGAAAACAAGTAGCATCGCAAAAAGAAAAAAAGAAAAAGAAATGAGTATAGAAAACAAGTAGCATTGCCTAGTAGCTTACTAGTATCGTATCGTATTGTATCGTATCGTATCGTCGTATTTTATGCATGTAGCTGTATCTTCAACGCGTACCTAGGGACGATACGATACGATACAATACGATACGATACTAGTAAGCTACTAGGCAATGCTACTTGTTTTCTATACTCATTTCTTTTTCTTTTTTTCTTTTTGCGATGCTACTTGTTTTCTATTTTTGCTTGTGGTCGTCTACATCTATATCTGTATGTCGTGTTCATTTGCACTTCGTTTGTGGTTGTCTACATCGGCAATTTCTATTCCATTTCGAGTGGTGGTCTATGTGGGGTTGGTCTACTTTTTTCTTTCAATTTGGTGGAACCAACGTGTCTACTCTTTTCTTCTTTCAATTTGGTGGAACCTATGTCGGTGCTCTTTTCTTCCATTCGATACGCTAAGAATGCAAAGGATGATATAGCAAGGATGTCGAGAAGCACAAATAGCCATACTACTCCTTTGGTTTTCGATTCTGCCATATCGGCTCGCAGGGTTGCAGCGTCTAGATCTGTCTCCAGTTTTTGTATGTACTCCAGTATTTGTTGGTCTACATCCTGCATTGGCTCGGTTGGGGTTTGGGCTACATCCAACTCTAGGATAGGGGATCGTTGGTTTTCCTCTAGGATTTGTACTTTTTCTTCTAGCTCCAGTATACGATCTAGGATTGCTATATCCTGCGTTGGCTTTTGGATTTCGGTCTCGGGTTGTATAGTCGGAGCAATGGGAGGCGTTTCCAAACCTTTCTGGATTCTGTAGGCTCTACCTTGTCCTATGCCGTAGAGTCGAATTGCCTCTCGAATACCAACCTCTCCCGAAGCAATACTTTGGATCTGGTCTGGTGAAAGAACTTTTTTGTTTGTCATCGTATAGTATCGTATCGTGGTATCTCTATATGTAGCCGTAGCTTCAACATGTAGTATCTATAGTCGTAGCAATCGTTCGTTGGTCTTGCATTCTTTCGTTGCTTCGTCCGTTGCTTTGCTCTGTTCGTTGCTTTGTCTGTTGCTTTGCTCCTGTTCATTGCTTTGCTTTCGTTTGTTGCTTTGTCCGTTGCTTTGCTTTCGTTTGCTGTGGAGTCTTTGCAATTGCGTTTTGCTTTCCATCTCTTCTTTGCAACTGTGTTTCGCTTTCCACCCCTTCTTTGCAATTGTGTTTCGCTTTCTATCTCTTCTTTGCAATTGTGTTTCGCTTTCTATCTCTTCTTTGCAATTGTGTTTTGCTTTCTATCTCTTCTTTGCAATTGTGTTTTGCTTTCTATCTCTTCTTTGCAATTGTGTTTTGCTTTCTATCTCTTCTTTGCAATTGTGTTTTGCTTTCTATCTCTTCTTTGCAATTGTGTTTTGCTTTCTATCTCTTCTTTGCAACTGTGTTTTGCTTTCCCTCTCTTGTCTGGAGCCTTTGCAATTGTGTTTCGCTTTCTATCTCTTCTTTGCAATTGTGTTTTGCTTTCTATCTCTTCTTTGCAACTGTGTTTCGCTTTCCCTCTCTTCTTTGCAATTGTGTTTTGCTTTCTATCTCTTCTTTGCAACTGTGTTTCGCTTTCTATCTCTTCTTTGCAATTGTGTTTTGCTTTCTATCTCTTCTTTGCAACTGTGTTTTGCTTTCCATCCCTTCTTTGCAATTGTGTTTTGCTTTCTATCTCTTCTTTGCAATTGTGTTTTGCTTTCTATCTCTTCTTTGCAATTGTGTTTTGCTTTCTATCTCTTCTTTGCAATTGTGTTTTGCTTTCTATCTCTTGTCTGGAGCCTTTGCAATTGTGTTTTGCTTTCTATCTCTTCTTTGCAACTGTGTTTTGCTTTCCATCTCTTCTTTGCAATTGTGTTTTGCTTTCTATCTCTTCTTTGCAACTGTGTTTTGCTTTCCATCCCTTCTTTGCAATTGTGTTTTGCTTTCTATCTCTTCTTTGCAATTGTGTTTTGCTTTCTATCTCTTCTTTGCAATTGTGTTTTGCTTTCTATCTCTTCTTTGCAATTGTGTTTTGCTTTCTATCTCTTGTCTGGAGCCTTTGCAATTGTGTTTTGCTTTCTATCTCTTCTTTGCAACTGTGTTTTGCTTTCCATCTCTTCTTTGCAATTGTGTTTTGCTTTCTATCTCTTCTTTGCAACTGTGTTTTGCTTTCCATCCCTTCTTTGCAATTGTGTTTTGCTTTCTATCTCTTCTTTGCAATTGTGTTTTGCTTTCTATCTCTTCTTTGCAATTGTGTTTTGCTTTCTATCTCTTCTTTGCAATTGTGTTTTGCTTTCTATCTCTTGTCTGGAGCCTTTGCAATTGTGTTTTGCTTTCTATCTCTTCTTTGCAACTGTGTTTTGCTTTCCATCTCTTCTTTGCAACTGTGTTTTGCTTTCCATCTCTTCTTTGCAATTGTGTTTTGCTTTCTATCTCTTCTTTGCAACTGTGTTTCGCTTTCTATCTCTTCTTTGCAATTGTGTTTTGCTTTCTATCTCTTCTTTGCAATTGTGTTTTGCTTTCTATCTCTTCTTTGCAATTGTGTTTTGCTTTCTATCTCTTCTTTGCAATTGTGTTTTGCTTTCTATCTCTTCTTTGCAATTGTGTTTTGCTTTCTATCTCTTCTTTGCAACTGTGTTTTGCTTTCTATCTCTTCTTTGCAATTGTGTTTTGCTTTCTATCTCTTCTTTGCAATTGTGTTTTGCTTTCTATCTCTTCTTTGCAATTGTGTTTTGCTTTCTATCTCTTCTTTGCAATTGTGTTTTGCTTTCTATCTCTTCTTTGCAATTGTGTTTTGCTTTCTATCTCTTCTTTGCAACTGTGTTTTGCTTTCCATCCCTTCTTTGCAATTGTGTTTTGCTTTCTATCTCTTCTTTGCAATTGTGTTTTGCTTTCTATCTCTTCTTTGCAATTGTGTTTTGCTTTCTATCTCTTCTTTGCAATTGTGTTTTGCTTTCTATCTCTTGTCTGGAGCCTTTGCAATTGTGTTTTGCTTTCTATCTCTTCTTTGCAACTGTGTTTTGCTTTCCATCTCTTCTTTGCAACTGTGTTTTGCTTTCCATCTCTTCTTTGCAATTGTGTTTTGCTTTCTATCTCTTCTTTGCAACTGTGTTTCGCTTTCTATCTCTTCTTTGCAATTGTGTTTTGCTTTCTATCTCTTCTTTGCAATTGTGTTTTGCTTTCTATCTCTTCTTTGCAATTGTGTTTTGCTTTCTATCTCTTCTTTGCAATTGTGTTTTGCTTTCTATCTCTTGTCTGGAGCCTTTGCAATTGTGTTTTGCTTTCCATCTCTTCTTTGCAATTGTGTTTTGCTTTCCATCTCTTCTTTGCAACTGTGTTTTGCTTTCCATCTCTTCTTTGCAATTGTGTTTTGCTTTCTATCTCTTCTTTGCAACTGTGTTTCGCTTTCTATCTCTTCTTTGCAATTGTGTTTTGCTTTCTATCTCTTCTTTGCAATTGTGTTTCGCTTTCTATCTCTTCTTTGCAATTGTGTTTTGCTTTCTATCTCTTCTTTGCAATTGTGTTTTGCTTTCTATCTCTTGTCTGGAGCATTTGCAATTGTGTTTTGCTTTCCATCTCTTCTTTGCAATTGTGTTTTGCTTTCCATCTCTTCTTTGCAATTGTGTTTCGCTTTCTATCTCTTCTTTGCAATTGTGTTTTGTTTTCTATCTCTTCTTTGCAATTGTGTTTTGCTTTCTATCTCTTCTTTGCAATTGTGTTTTGCTTTCTATCTCTTCTTTGCAACTGTGTTTTGCTTTCCATCCCTTCTTTGCAATTGTGTTTCGCTTTCTATCTCTTCTTTGCAACTGTGTTTTGCTTTCTATCTCTTCTTTGCAATTGTGTTTTGCTTTCTATCTCTTCTTTGCAATTGTGTTTTGCTTTCTATCTCTTCTTTGCAATTGTGTTTTGCTTTCTATCTCTTCTTTGCAATTGTGTTTTGCTTTCCATCTCTTCTTTGCAATTGTGTTTTGCTTTCTATCTCTTCTTTGCAACTGTGTTTCGCTTTCTATCTCTTCTTTGCAATTGTGTTTTGCTTTCTATCTCTTCTTTGCAATTGTGTTTTGCTTTCTATCTCTTCTTTGCAATTGTGTTTTGCTTTCTATCTCTTCTTTGCAATTGTGTTTTGCTTTCTATCTCTTGTCTGGAGCCTTTGCAATTGTGTTTTGTTTTCTATCTCTTCTTTGCAATTGTGTTTTGCTTTCTATCTCTTCTTTGCAATTGTGTTTTGCTTTCTATCTCTTCTTTGCAACTGTGTTTTGCTTTCCATCCCTTCTTTGCAATTGTGTTTCGCTTTCTATCTCTTCTTTGCAACTGTGTTTTGCTTTCCATCCCTTCTTTGCAATTGTGTTTCGCTTTCTATCTCTTGTCTTCTACTTTTGATTTGCTTTGCTACTTGTCTTCTACTTTTGATTTGCTTTGCTACTTGTCTTCTACTTTTGATTTGCTTTGCTACTTGTCTTCTACTTTTGATTTGCTTTGCTACTTGTCTTCTACTTTTGATTTGCTTTGCTACTTGTCTTCTACTTTTGATTTGCTTTGCTACTTGTCTTCTACTTTTGATTTGCTTTGCTACTTGTCTTCTACTTTTGATTTGCTTTGCTACTTGTCTTCTACTTTTGATTTGCTTTGCTACTTGTCTTCTACTTTTATTTGCTTTGCTACTTGTCTTCTACTTTTATTTGCTTTGCTACTTGTCTTCTACTTTTATTTGCTTTGCTACTTGTCTTCTACTTTTTTTTTTTTTCTTTTTGCAATGCTACTGCTTTCTACTTTTGCTTTGCCTTGCTACTTGTCTTCTACTTTTTTTGTTTTTTTTTGTTTTGCTCCATTTGGATACTCGCCTTTCTATAGGTATATCTCCCCCCATGGATATCGAGAAACTTCGTGCTGCTCTACCGTGTTTCGAACCGTGTGCTATAGCCCGAAATAGGAAGTGGATGCAGGAGGCAGTAGACCATTCGCCAGACGCCGAAAGGTGGAAGTAGGGTATGCTGCGCTTCTGTTGCCAGCACGAAATTAGAAAGGCGTGCCAAAGAGAGGGAGTGCCCAACGTTGCCATAGAGAAGATGTCCAAAGAGATAGTCGATGCATATGTTGCATGTATAGTGGGCAACTAGGGAGCCTGTTCGAGTGCAAGCCGCATAGCTTTGTTCTTGGTCTTGGTTGCGCCAAGCTGTAGAGTCCGTAGCAGTATAGGTCTCTCGAGTAGAGCTGGGTTGGTTTGGAGTTGCATACGTTCCAACTACATACGCTTTCCTTGGTGTGGCACAAAAAAAAAAAAAGAAGTGCTCTACTGTTGGTTGCAGGTCTCCAGAAAAAGGTAGTTGAAACAAGGTAGTTGAAACCCAAACACATCGGGGACGGATTTTATGAGCCACTTAACAGCATTAAGATCACCATATTCGCTGGCGTAGAGAAGAGAAAAGCTATCGTCGATGGAGCTTGCGGAAATACCGAAAGTTCGAGCCAATTCGTCTCGATCGTCGTCACTATGAGTAGACCTCAAACCAAAGCATAGTGCTAGTTTACGGAACACTTGGTCTACGTTTTTGTAGCGCGCAAGAGATGCAGCACCGTTTAGGCGTTTCGATGTCCTTGAGAGGCTTGCGAATGACCAAGGCTCTGCATGCTCTACGATCCTAGTCAGAATTTCTAGAGGGAGGCACGATATATAATCCATAGTGGAAGAGATCGATATAACTATATGTAATCATATCTCTAATATAGGATTATCAAGTTGGATTTTACGTACAAGAATGTCTAGTGACACTTTGAATGACCCTTAGTTACCCCACAGGAAACCCAAGCTCTGTTTGTTGTTTTAAATTATAAGGGTTTGTATGAGATTTTGAACGAGTATTTGGTTGTATACCGTTAGGCCAGAAATACTGAAATAAAATCAATGAAAACTTACCTGAAGTCTTTATCTGTTCTTTATTGGGTTCTGTATGCAATTTCAGCGAATTCTGTTGAATTGTTACCCCTCGCCCTCTCCAACTAAGAAAGATGGCAAGGACGGACGCAACCGCCATTTCTCGACCCCAATCACTCGAACATCGCGCTCGAATTTTCATCCAAAATCAATGCCAACCGCAACTAGACCTCAAATAATAGCACAACAGTATCTATTCCAAGAGCCTCGTGCCATTTCATTGAAGTAATCCCCATTTCTCGAGCCTAAATCGAACACAATGTCAAAGAAACTCGCCCGTTGGGGTTCGTGACTGGGAGAAGTTGGACACGCTTAGCAACGGCTAGCTGCCAAAAGTTCACGGGCTCAGAACGTAGGTATATATCTTATTTTGAACACGCCTCCGTGTAAGTTGGCTCTGTGGTGCAGTGGTTTAGAGCGCGCGCTTTCGATCCAACGACCGGGGTTCGAGTCTTCGCAAGGCGCTAGAATTTTTTTTTTTTTTTACTTCTTTTTCTCCTTTCCCAGTTTTATTTCATCTTTTCCTCTATTTTAAACAATTAGAGCCGCCTTCTACATGAAAAACATTGTTGTCTATTGGCTCTCAAGCCCCAACCGTGCACGCTCATGACCTCGATTTTCAGTAGTGCGATGATGAGAAAGATATAACATATTCCCTCGTTATTACATTATTAAAATCTTGTGAAAATATTGAACACAGCAGTTTAAATAAATTAAGGTACGGTACTTTACATGCGATCATTCGAACCCGGATTTGAATCAACAGAAAGCCCGTTAAAATTAACTGGTACATCAATTTGCTTATAAACTTAATTAACCAGGCTCGAATCGAAGAATAAAAGGAAACAGATATCCCAGCCTTTCTCTTCTACGCAGCGAGCTTTCCTTCTAGCTCTTATGATCTCTTGAACGTCGATAACATGTTTATAAAGTAACCAGAAAAGTAACTTCACAGTATCATGGGTTTTTAATAGTTGAGGCAATGGGCTCCTGGACCCTGGTTGGGGCTTGAGAGCAATAGACAACAATGTTTTTCATGTAGAAGGCGGCTCTAATTGTTTAAAATAGAGGAAAAGATGAAATAAAACTGAGAAAGGAGAAAAAGAAGTAAAAAAAAAAAATTCTAGCGCCTTGCGAAGACTCGAACCCCGGTTGTTGGATCGAAAGCGCGCGCTCTAAACCACTGCACCACAGAGCCAACTTACATGGACGCGTGTTCAAAATAAGATATATACCTACGTTCTGAGCCCGTGAACTTTTGGCAGCTAGCCGTTGCTAAGCGTGTCCAACTTCTCCCAGTCACGAACCCCAACGGGCGAGTTTCTTTGACATTGTGTTCGATTTAGGCTCGAGAAATGGGGATTACTTCAATGAAATGGCACGAGGCTCTTGGAATAGATACTGTTGTGCTATTATTTGAGGTCTAGTTGCGGTTGGCATTGATTTTGGATGAAAATTCGAGCGCGATGTTCGAGTGATTGGGGTCGAGAAATGGCGGTTGCGTCCGTCCTTGCCATCTTTCTTAGTTGGAGAGGGCGAGGGGTAAAAATTCAACAGAATTCGCTGAAATTGCATACAGAACCCAATGAAGAACAGATAAAGACTTCAGGTAAGTTTTCATTGATTTTATTTCAGTATTTCTGGCCTAACGGTATACAACCAAATACTCGTTCAAAATCTCATACAAACCCTTATGATTTAAAACACAAACAGAGCTTGGGTTTCCTGTGGTTACCCCTAGTAGTATAGTCGGCGTCAGATAAATACAACTTTTTCTTGTGCAACAAAACTCAAACTAGTGACCACTAAAATCGAAAATATTCTTGCACAAGGGGCGTCATGAAGTGGATTTCTGAATTCGCTTTATGACGCCCCTTGTGCAAGAATATTTTCGATTTTAGTGGTCACTAGTTTGAGTTTTGTTGTGCAAGAAAAAGTGGTATTTATCTGACGCCGACTATACTACTCATGCACCAAACATTTCCTAAAGACACATTTTCGTTTAGAAATTGAGATACTTTCCGAATCGAACGTTTTGAAAGTTTTTATTTTATATTCGCAGTTTCGTGCCGTCTTCTCGCAAAACAAAACTCCTTCGGGAATCAAAACTCCTTCGATCGCGGAGCATTACAGTATATCCGTATCTGAGCACCTCTGGAACCAGGGTAACTCTAAAATGCCGAGGTGAGTCGATTAGTTTCTAAATTGCTGTGAAATCGCACTGTATCGTATACGAATGGATTTACGACTTCTATCGATATCTATCTATCAAGAACGTACACAGTCATGTTGATGTTCCTACCTCTACAAAGACACAACAATTAAAAACCTACTACAGTGGAACCTCGATTTAACGAAGTCTGACAAGGGATCGTTAAAAAGAAAACCTCGTTATAACAAATTTTCGGAAAAACAACCAAAATGTTCGTTATATCGAGGTATAGTTAATAATTGTTTTGTAGCGAAGTTAATGAGAACTAATAAGAGACAAAGAGGATAAAGCGGATCTGTAGATGTCTCGATAGTGCCAGTCTCTGCCGGTACTGTATATACACATCTAATGAGCTGTTGACCGAGAGGTTGTTCTCTTGTTATAGGATTATATTTTTAAAGGATTTTCATCGCTGTTGGTCTGTTCCGCATTCATCTTTTGTCGCGTGTTGACGTTTATTCGTTATATCGGGGTAGATTTTACGTTTGGACTGCCGGATTGTGTTCGTTATAACGAGGATTTCGTTATATCGAGGTTCGTTATATCGAGGTTCTGTTACATACATTTTACTTGTAATTTTGCTGGGCTGAAGAATATCGTTCGTTATACCGAGGACTTCGTTATATAGAGGTTCGTTAAATCGAGGTTCCACTGTATGAGGTACGTATACCGGTATTGTTACCTAAATTTACATTGAGAGGTGCGGGTAATCTGTCGGTGCAGGTAATCTTCTTTGAGACTCTAAAATCAGCGGGTGCGGGTAATACGCTTTGCCTACCATAAAAGGTTTCTGCGTAAATTTTCAAACTTTACGCCTATAACTTTTTCGATATGCAATTATTCGTCCATTTCAATACGCTTTTTCAAGTAGTGGGATTAGTTTTTGCCTATGGTGAGTTTTCATATCCTGATACACCCTCATTCTTTCATTCGATTGTTTACGCAACCGTGTTCGTGTTCATCCAGGGTAATTATTTGATTATTTCTCCTCATTTTCTTCCACACTCCTCATTTTCCACACTCCTCATTTTCCACACTCCTCATCTTCCACACTCCTCATTTTCCACACTCCTCATTTTCCACACTCCTCATTTTCCACACTCCTCATTTTCCACACTCCTCATTTTCCAATTTCCACATTCTCCATTTTCCAATTTCCACATTCTCCAATTTCCACATTCTCCATTTTCCAATTTCCACATTCTCCATTTTCCAATTTCCACACTCCACACTTTCCATACTCCGCACTTTCCATACTCCTTATATTCCATACTCCGCACTCCGCACCTCCATTTTCCATCCAACCGTTTTCAGAGGGGTAAATAAAAACTCGAGGCAAAAACTAATTCCATGGCTTGACAGAGCATATTAGCATCTGTGTAATTTTTTTTTTTGCAAATTGCAGAAACCTACTACTGGTAGGCTAGGCTTCTGCATAAATTTTCAAACTTTACGCCTATAACTTTTTCAATATGCAAGAAGGTAAACTTTGCATAATTATTTGTCCATTTCAATACGGTTTTTCAAGTAGTGGGATTAGTTTTTGCCTATGGTGAGTTTTCATATCCTGATACACTCTCATTCTTTCATTCGATTGTTTACGCAAACGTGTTCGTGTTCATCCAGGGTAATTATTTGATTATTTCTCCTCATTTTCTCCCCACTCCGCATTTTTTACACGCATTTTCCACAATCCTCATATTCCATACTCCGCACTCCGCACTCCGCACTCCGCACTCATTTTCCATCCAACCATTTTAAAGAGTTCAGCTACAATTTGTAAGAGCTCCATTAATTTAGCTTTTTAAAAGCTTTCCTCAAAGTTCTCACTCAACAATTTAGTGCGCTGCAGAAGTTCCTTTTCCCCGAACATTTTCTCGGCTTTATTAGAGTGGTAAAGTGATGACGTCACAAAACATAAATGATTTGAACATTGAATCTGAAAGACCGCCGTGAAATAACTTTACACAACAAAAATGAGGCGAATTGGTTAAAATGTGACTGAGTTATGAGCAGCTGAATACATAATTTACTTTAACAAATCACTGTATTTTCAGCTCAGTTCTAAACTTTTGGTGTGCAACATTCGTTTGAGTTGGTCTTTCAATATCGATGGACCAAAAGTTAAAATTCAGAAATTTGCAAATTCGTGACGTCACATTTTACCACTCCGGGGCCCCTCCCTGTTAACTTATGTTTTATAATACGGACTTGTTTGAAAGCAATTTGAGTTTTTAGTATTTTACCATTTTCCCGCCTAGTACACGGGCAAACAAAAAGGGAATCAGTTCGTGTATAAATGACATTCACATCAATCACGGTACCGTCTAGCCTGCGTCGCATCCGACATCCGAACTGAATCAGTTCGGATGCGACACAGGCTTAGCCTGCTATGCAGACGTATTTTTTCTTTCTCATAAATTCGAAGAAAAAAGTAACGTCTGCTTACCCGAGCGCTTAATTAGTTTCCAATATGTACACCTCATTGTACATGTGTTATGGACCAATCAGATTTTACCTTCCATATTCTGGAAAGTGACGTAATGTTGCATTCAGACAGTACATTTGCCATTGACCAATCATAGGAGAGTGTTCACTGGCGCGCCAATTCACTAAAATTCTAACAATGGCTTTGATTGGGCAGGAAAATAAAACAACGTGCTGACGTCTGCTTGCATATTGGAAACTAATTAAGCGCTCGGGTAAGCAGACGTTACCTTTTCCTTCGAATTTATGAGAGTGAAAAAATACGTCTGCATAGCAGGCTAACGCAGGCTAGGTACATCGAGAAAATAAATCTTTGAGCAATTCTACGACAATTTGCCATGTTTCTCACGGTTTCGCAATCATTGTGGTTTTGTTTATTTGACGAGCCCCATACCTTTGTATGTGATTATATAATTATACATTTCTGGGAAATCCTGACGGTAGTCTAGAAACCTAAGACCTAAGACCTAAGACCTAAGACCTAAGACCTAGAAACCTAAGACCTAGAAACCTAAGACCTAAGACCTAGAAACCTAAGACCTAGAAACCTAAGACCTAAGACCTAGAAACCTAAGACCTAGAAACCTAAGACCTAGAAACCTAAGACCTAAGACCTAGAAACCTAAGACCTAAGACCTAGAAACCTAAGACCTAGAAACCTAAGACCTAGAAACCTAAGACCTAGAAACCTAAGACCTAGAAACTTTATTTGTATTCGAGTGTTTGGCAAGCGAAATTCGTGAATCGCCGAGTTCCATTTAATAGGTCATTAACTAGTCTGTTCGTGTTTACATTTTTGAAATTACAAACTCATCTCTTGAAAGCCTTGCGTTTTGTCACTGAAATATCCATCTTTGCATAAATGAAAGAATGATCACAATTTAATGGTGGGCTGTGCGTACCAGAGTAAACAAAATAACCAGGAGCATTGGTAATAATAAGGAAAGACTTATTTGTATGGCGAAATATTGTACTAGACTTAGATAATACTTCCCTAAGATGCCGTCGCTAGCTTTTATTCCACTCAGTTCGGTGGAGAAATGAGCTTACGGTAAAAGACCTAGAAACCATCTAATAAGGAATATATTTATACAACTGCTTTTTTGTTTTGGTATTTTTTTCTTGTTTTTGTGCAAAAATTTACGTTGTCTACAATCTCTCGGGTACAACGTAGGCTTACCCACTGAGTGCGAATAAAATATTAGTGTTGCAGTCACATTGAGCATGCATCAATCTCCTTCAGACAGTACATTTGCCACTGGCCAATCAAAAGAGACTGTTCCCACGCTTAAGCCAAGACTAAGTTGTATATTTCATATTATTTCTGATAAAAAAAACTGTTTCTGGACGAGAATCGCCTTTCCAATGAAAGTCACTCTTTGTTGATGTTTCCACAGGGGCCCGGTCAATTTTATAATTTCCACTCACAGTTCAGTTTCGTTCGATTTTCTTGTTCTGTCATTCTTTTTCCGGTTCAATATAATTCTTCTTTGTCCTCCTAGTTTGTTCATGTCATTTCCTGTTCGATAAATTGTTTCGACAAATGTATGGAACTGACTGAAAACACGATTGCACGCTTCCAGCATGGATCTTAAAAAGATGACCCATGCTTTCGGTCAGAAATCCGATTTTACGGAAATTATTTGGCATCGAATTCCTGTGAACTGGTCTTAGATATACAAAATACAGTTTGCAAAGTACAGTAAGCCCCAACAGTTAAGGTCTTAGGTTTCTAGGTCTTTATAGGTTTCTAGGTCTTTATAGGTTTCTAGGTCTTTATAGGTTTCTAGGTCTTAGGTTTCTAGGTGCTCAATTTACAGCCATCCGGAAACGCAAACCAATTTACATAAATTACATAAACTTTCTCGTTTTAATTTGTAACAGAATTATTCACTTAATAAAACAGACGAGACGTAATAGCTCGTTAGATTTTTTATGGGCTTTTGAACAGCTTTTAAAATCATTTTCTCAACTATAAATACTGTTACATGTATCCAAGTCAGACTTCAATTTCATCCAATCAGACTGAAGCATTGTTTTGGCTTCCCGCGCGTTGATCTGCTACCTGAGTATTTTCATCTTTTGTGGGAGCTCGCTCGAAAACGTATATCATGCTAGCAGAGGATTAGCAGAGCCTTATTTTCTTTGGTTTTCTAATCTCTCTCCAATGAGAGCGAAGAAAATAAGATATTCGTGTTACCGTCGTCCAGAAACAGTTTTTATTAATCAGAAATACTATGAAATATACAACTTAGTCTTGGCTCAAGCGTGGGAACAGTCTCTTTTGATTGGTCAGTGGCAAATGTACTGTCTGAAGGAGATTGTTCTGATGCATGCTCAATGTGACTGCAACCGCACTAATATTTTCTTCGCACGGGTAAGCCTACGTTGTATCCGCCTCTTTTCTGCCAGTTCACTGACCCACCCGAGAGATTGTAACAAAAAAGCAGTTGTATAAATATATCCCTTATTTATAGATGGTTTCTAGGTCTTTTAAGCTCATTTCTCCACCGAACTGAGTGGAATAAAAGCTAGCGACGGCATCTTAGGGAAGTATTATCTAAGTCTAGTACAATATTTCGCCATACAAATAAGTCTTTCCTTATTATTACCAATGCTCCTGGTTATTTTGTTTACTCTGGTACGCACAGCCCACCATTAAATTGTGATCATTCTTTCATTTATGCAAAGATGGATATTTCAGTGACAAAACGCAAGGCTTTCAAGAGATGAGTTTGTAATTTCAAAAATGTAAACACGAACAGACTAGTTAATGACCTATTAAATGGAACTCGGCGATTCACGAATTTCGCTTGCCAAACACTCGAATACAAATAAAGTTTCTAGGTCTTAGGTTTCTAGGTCTTAGGTTTCTAGGTCTTAGGTTTCTAGGTCTTAGGTCTTAGGTTTCTAGGTCTTAGGTTTCTAGGTCTTAGGTCTTAGGTTTCTAGGTCTTAGGTTTCTAGGTCTTAGGTCTTAGGTTTCTAGGTCTTAGGTCTTAGGTCTTAGGTTTCTAGACTACCAAATCCTGACTCCCTGGCTCGGCTCCTAACTCCAATCTGACTCGAATCCTGACTCGGATCCTGACTCGAGATCCTGACTAGAGACTAACTAAATATATGCGTTACAACGTATAGCTGGTATTTGTATTCTGTGCGTTGCTTATTTAGCTGAGTGCCGCGGTAAGCGCGTTAATTAGGTGTAAGTTCATTAGTAGGGTATTTAAAGTGCCTATCACCCTTTTGCAATTTTGATAGCTTATGAACCTCCGAAAAGTTTTGAGTACTTCTGTGAAGAAAGTTTTGGTTTAAAGTGAATAATTTATGTTCTACGCTTGTTTGAAATCGTGTAAATGTGACCTTTCCTGACACATGACCGCGTTAGTAAAAGCCTGGATCGAAACCTGGGTAGACGTCATCTCATTAATGCATTATTCTCCATGGCGCCTTTTTATCACAACAACATCGATGCATAGAAAATATACACAGTTTTTGAGTTGTTGGTAAAGAAAAAAGTCATTTTAGTCAACATGTTAAGCATTTCTTCAAATGATTGCAAAGCCGAATTAATTATATGATGTCAAGATGACGTCTACCCAGGTTTCGACCCAGGCTTTTACTTGCGCGGTCATGGGTCAGGAAAGGTCACATTTACACGACTTCAAACAAGCATAGAACATAAAGTATTCACTTTATACCAAAACTTTCTTGACAGAAGTACTCAAAACTTTTCGGAGGTTCATAAGCTATCAAAATTGCAAAAGGGTGATAGGCACTTTAAGGTACACGCTGTTAGCGTCTTAAGCTTTCTCTTCAGCCGGTACCACAATCATGCGGCACACTTCTCTTAGTTTTTGTAAGCTACTAGCATGGCCCGGATTTATTTTTTGTCCAGTTGTCATATCTTAAAGTGCAACTAACCCCTTTTGCAATTTTTATACATATGAATCTTTGAAAGGTTTTGGGTACTTCTGCGAAGAAATTGTTGGCTTACATAGAATACTCTATGTTCTATGCTTGTTTGAAATGGTGAAAATTTGACCTTTCCTGACCAATGACCGCGTAAGAAAAAGACTGGGTCGATTCTTGATCTTACGTCATCTAATTCATTCCACTTTGCAATAATTTTAATAAATATTTAGCAGCTTGTCTAAAATAACTGTTTTCTTTACTAACAACTCACAGACTGTGTATATTATCTATATATCGATGTTGTTGCGATAGAAAGGCGACATGGAGAATAATGCATTAATGAGGTGACGTAAGATCAAGATTCGACCCAGTCTTTTTCTTACGCGGTCATGGGTCAGGAAAGGTCAAATTTTCACCATTTCAAACAAGCATAGAACATAGAGTATTCTATGTAAGCCAAAAATTTCTTCGCAGAAGTACCCAATACCTGTCAAAGATTCATATGTATAAAAATTGCAAAAGGGGTTAGTTGCACTTTAATCACTAATCCTCGTATGTTCCCCCATGTGAGACTTGTCGTTTTGTCTGTTTTTCGTCCATTTTAGGCTTCACATTAATTCATATTTATTTTCATTTATCCTTTAGTGCTGGGAGTTTGGCCATACAGCACAAGCTCATTGTCCGAGGGTTGTTCCTGCAAAGCCTGTAACCCGTGGACCCAGCCGAGAATGACTACAAATCGATTTCCCTACAGGCCAAGAAGAGGATCAATTACTTGACCCTCTAATCTTCCTTCAATCTTGTGAAGTTAGCCAAGGGCGTGCAGTAGTAGTGTTAAAAGGCGTCTTAAACAGAATTTGAATTTTTCGCAGACTCGCCTAGAATCTCCCGATTTCGTTCTGCAAATTGCGCCTGTAAATTCCTACTTAATACACCAGTTCGCGGTAAATTCCGACATTTTGAAAGGGGTTCAAACATGGCGCGAAATACAGTGTTTGTATGGGAATAAATGGGAATCCGATGCCAAATAAAATCCGTAAAATCGAATTTCTGAAATATTCTTCAGATACAAACATAAGATATCAGGTAAAAGATTAACATATCGAAATTTGAGGGATGTAGCTGTGCTGGGAAGCGTGCAATCATGTTTTCAGTTTTCCATACATTGTAAATTTTCACGCGGAATTCGACTCGTTTTTACAGACAATGTATGGAAAACTGAAAACACGATTGCAGGCTTCCCAGCACAGCTATATCCCTCAAATTTCGATATGTTAATATTTACCTGGTATCTTACGTTTGTATCTGAAGAATATTTCATAAATGCGATTTTACGGATTTTATTTGGCATCGGATTCCCATCTTTTCCCATACAAACACTGTATTTCGCCCTTTCAAAATGTCGGAATTTACCGCGAACTGGTCTATTGCCTTGTCCTGTGGAGGGACGGAATGACATCTGGCTCCACCCAGATTTCCTAACCTTTTTTCCCTTACAAGGGTTTTGGTAGGTTTTTTCTGGCCACCCTGATGTCTTCCCCTTTTTTGTTTATATATATAATATGTATATAACATAGTTATTCTCTTGTTACACGCATTATACGATATTGTGCCTGTTTACCGGGCTGTATCCAGTTTTCACCGTATATCTGTCTTATTGTTATTATTCTGTCAGTGTGTTTGTACTTAGCACAGAATTAGTTTCTCTCTTTTTCCAGGGATTTACGTAAATTTACGCTAGCTTTGACCTCATTAAGACCTTTGAAAAATGAGAAAATGCAGACAATGCTGACAGGACGTGTGGTAAAAAATGTTTCAAACGTCAACATGCCTCTGCCCCTCCCCTGACGTGCGGATTTTGAAACCGTTGTTGAAACGCATCTACTTTTCAAGGTACGCCAAAACTATATTTCGTTTTGATGCAGATATCGAGGAGCAAGTGCATTAAATGGCAATGCAAATCATCAGGAATGTATTGGACTAAGGTTTTCCGCAATAAATTTGGCGTTATCTCGATTTTCGAGAGATTTACGAGCATTTTAGCGGGACCTTTTGAACTCGCTGGAGGTTGGCCCGTTGGGATGACCTACCCAGTTCCTTCTTTTGAACTGGTGGAATTAGAACAAAAAACGTCAAACCGCTCTAACTATCTCAATTTCTGGCGAAATTGCTTTAAATTTTCTTCAGAGATAAAGAACAACACCAAGAACAAGTGAGTAAAGTTTCAAGATCGATTTTATTTCTTTATTACGAAAAATCTTATATTTGAATTACAATTTCTATACCACTCATAGTGAGCTTGGGGCACCTGTGGTAAAATTAACTAAATAGCCCAGACTGGACATCTCTTTTAGCTCTCCTTTCCTCGTTCTGGTATTTTTCTTTCTTACGGCCAAATTATCATTTTAATAATAACCCCAAAAATCATTCTTTCAAAGCAATCGATCGAAAAACTTGATTCAACCTGTCTGAAATCTCTTAGCCTGATTTTCAGACTGTACGAGGTTGTCCGCCCACTTCCTCCCCACTTCGTACCGTCTGAAAATCAGGCTAGAAATCTCTCAGCTAGCGGCAATAAACCACACTGAATTACTAGAAATTACGGCCGACAGAAAGCACAAGTCTAGCCGTGATCTGAAAAATTGGAGCTCCGCCTTTGGCTTGCCAATATATATATATTACGTGTAGCAAATCAAAAGTCAAGTCATACCAGAACTTAAAAGTGAATTTCATTACTCGGACCGCTTGAGCGAGTCAGAGTCTTCGTCGCAAATGGAAAATTGAATATATAATAGTTCATGACCGTTTTGTCGATGTGGGCCTGATGATTACACGGCTATCGCGCCGACGCGTGTACTACGCGAAAGCAAAAGTGCTCAAAGTGAAACTAGATAAAGCGAAACTGCTCAATTACAAAGTGAAACTCGATAAAGAGAAAGTGCTTAAAGGGAAAATCGATAAAGTGAAAGTGTTCAAAGTGAAACTCGATAACCGAAAATTGCGCAAAGTGAGACTCGATAAAGCGAAAGTGCTCAAAGCGGATCTTGATAATGGGAACTCCCGTGCTCAAAGTACAAGTGAACTGACTCGATAACAGGAAATTGAGGTAATGGGCTCCTGCTCAAAGTGAAACTCGATAAAGCGAAAGTGCTCAAAGTGAAGCCAGTTTGAATTTCCGCCTAATGCAATTTGACTTGGTTGGATGGAAAATGTAGATGCGGAGTATGGAATATGAGGAGTATGGAATATGAGGAGTATGGAAAGTGTGGAGTGTGGAAATGACGAAGTATGGAAAGTGGGGAAATTGGAAAATGAGTAGTATGAAAAGTCAGGAGTGTGAAAATTGGAAAATGTGGAGTGTGAAAAATGCGGAGTGGGGAGAAAATGAGAAATAATCATTCAAATAATTATCCTGGATGAACACGAACACGGTTGCGTACACAATCGAATGAAATAATGAGGGTGTATCAGGATGTGAAAACTCACCATAGGCATTTTCTTGCATATCGAAAAAGTTATAGGCGTAAAGTTTGAAAATGTATGCAGAAACCTTTTATGGTATAGGTTTCTGCTTAAATTTTCAAATTTTGCAAGGCCACAACTTTACACAACAGTTATCTATCTCCCTAAAAATTACACAGATGCTAATATGCTCTACAAGCCATGGAATTAGTTTTTGCCTCGAGTTTTATTTACCCCTCTGAAAAACCCTCATACGTCACAGTGCATGCCTTCAGTTATCTCGGTACTGAGCCACTCGACACAGAGGCCACAATAAAAAATCGATTTCGTTACGCCAAATACCTGAAATACCTTGTCCAAACCAAAACGTCCAAAACCATAAAAGGTTTCTGCATACATTTTCAAACTTTACGCCTATAACTTTTTCGATATGCAAGAAGGTAAACCTTTGCATATTGGCCCATGTCAATACGCTTTTTCAAGTCGTGGGATTGGTTTCTGCCTATATATATATATATATTTCAGTTATCGTACAGTCAGCGCGTGCCAGTATTTGTCAATAAAACACACGTCTCTAATCTTAAATAATACATAAGGATTATTTATGTTGAATATTTTCATTTGGGCATATTTTGTGTCACATGCATGACCAGCCTGTACTACAAACTCACCCGAATAGAGCGGTTTTGAATGTCGAAAGTAATTCGTCGATGGCTTTGGTTTCGCGTTTGCTTAGCTTTTCTATTGGCTGGAAAAATGTTTCGTTCACGGTAAATTCCGACATTTTGAAAGGGTACAAACATGGCGCGAAATACAGTGTTTAATTTCTGAAATATTCACTGTCTGCAAACTAAGATACCAGGTAAAAGATTAACTGATCAAAATTTGAGGGATGTAGCTGTGCTGGTAAGCGTGCAATCATATCGTGTTTTCAGTTTTCCTGTCGAGTGGACGAGTGTACACCCCCTTATGATTTTTTAGGTAGAGGTGAACTAAAAATAAATTCTCGCCGAAATGCGGCTTGAGGGCTCCAAGACAGTCAACAAACAACAGATGGACGATATTTGATGTGGTATGTAAACTTTAATAGCTGTTAATTATCATTTGCCATCAGCTATATATACTAGCGATAAAGTTTTATACAAATCCTTATATTTTCCTCATTGTGTTGTGAGCCTGGGTTCCCTGCGCATTCACCAGGGGCTAATTCACTCTTTTCACCTGGTGGTCGGATCTTGAATTCAAAGCGAGGCAATCCTTTGTTTTTTGTCAGGTTAGCTTCGTTTTGACTATCCCTCACTACGAGGCTAACCTGGCAAAAACAAAGGATTGCCTCACTTTGAATCCATGATGGCCACCAGGTGAAAAGAGTGAATTCAATAAAACCTTTACACGTGTATTGTACAAGCCTCTAGGCATTGTTCAAACGCGGAAAACAATAGCCAGACTAGTAAAATACACGTGTATATACAAGCCGGTTTATTGTGTTGCCCCAGGTTTTTTTAAATGAAAACACAAAAACAATGTGCTATTTCCAAATATTATTATTGTTCACATTTCAAGTCATGAACGAATTGTACTATTTATTGTTTTTATATTATCATGTGGTCGCCTTTTCAAGCTTTGAAAAGGAGTCTGCGTATTGGAACTGGTCTCCTCTTTCGTAATCACACATGTCTAACGCCACGACGCAGCTCTCCTGTGAGAAGTTAAAAATTAACGTGTTAGCCATAACTGGCCACTAAGGGTCGTTCATTAATTAGAGGAGGACTGGTGCAAATAAAAAACACCACACTAAAACAAGATGCAAGGCTGATTATACGGTTTGGGAGAAATATATAATTTGATATTTGTCCCAACTCGTATAATTGGCCCTAACCTGAGGAAATCAGACGACTGACGAGAGGCGTCTGATTTCCTCAGGCTACTTTGGCCCCCATTTTTTGCTGCATAAAAATCGGTGCTTTACCCCCTTCCCCCCCCCCCCCCCCCCCCCCCCACACCCCAATTAAGGACCGGTCCTTCAGTAAAGCAACACGCCTAACCCTAACCCCTAGGCTACTTTGGCCCCCAATTTTTGCTGCATAAAAGTTGGTGCTGTACCCCCTCCCCCCCCCCTAATTAAGGGCCGGTCCCTCAGTAAACCAACACGCCAAATTCCAATTCGATCTGTGGATTAGCCGGGACCTGGCTTTGATCAGCCCCCATGGTTGTGTCAGGTCTCGTTAGAAATTCTTGTTTTTCAGAGTAATACGCGACATATCATGGTCGGACTACATGTACAAAGTCTACTTGAAAACTTATTATTGACACGCACCTTGACGACTCGTTCTTGGTCTCTGGCGAACTTCTCCAAAATGTTTACACAATCATCCTACCAAAATCACAACGAAAGGTACATGACTACAACGTAAGTCCTCAGATAAGCGCGCTCTGAATGCCTATTTCATCGTGTTAACTGGCTAAGCTGATTTAGAAAACATATTTTTACAATGGACATTATTCATAAAGGCATCAAAGCGAGGCTAGTCGCCCCAACTTGTCACAGGATAAGAAAAAGCTACCGAGTCGATGGTGGAAAATAACGTTAATTTCCTTATGACCAAAAGAACACAACAGTGTGGTACGACAGAAACGAAAAACATTCTGACCGGCTACAATTTTGCGATCTCTGGGACAACTGGCCTCGCTCTGATACCATTGTTACCAGACTTCTTCCCGCGCGGTGTATGCACACTATTACGTATGTACGGTCCCAATTGCGATTGCGTCCGAGTTTTACATCTCTTGTACGTTTTTCGTCTTTGCCTCAAGTAATTCTCCATTAGTGAATGTTTAAATTATTTAAGTTCAAACCTTACCTTTGCTATTGAGCCAAGCGCTTCTGCACACTCGTGTCTAACCATTGGGTTTTCGTCCAAGTCTTCGAGATTCTGCGCGAAAGACGAGACAATGGCATTTATTTTAATCAACATTTATTTTAATCAACATTGATTTCCCGCCAGTTTCGTTTTTAAGTTTTCAAGGGTTATGAAACAGATATTATCTAATCCAGACCTCAAAAGTGTAATCTATGTTTCATTAATTTGCATTAAATGTAAACATCAATAAGGTAACCTTAGCTAGTTGTTCGATGGCTGCGGCGTGTTGCATCTGGCCCAGGACATATGCTGTAGATTTAAAAAAAAAACTTTCTTTTTAAAAAAGTTCACAAGAAATTATACTTAGAATTTTGACATTTTCGGTTTTGACAAATCCTTACCGACTTCATGCCTGAAAAGTGCACTTTGACACTTAAGACCTTCAGAGAGAGCCTAAGGACAAACAACACTTGTCAAACTCATTAGTAATTCATGAAGTCAAAACAAAGGAAATTACCGAGCGATAAGTGATTTGTAAATCTGATACAGATTTCGTCCCCGGGGGGAGGGGGGCTACAATGGGGAGGCTCCGCCCGATAGAAGTACCTTTTCAGGCTGGAGGTATTAAAAGGGTAGGGATTTCACGAGTTGAAGTATAGAAAAGGGTAGGGAATACTGTCATTTAGGAGTATCTTGACTCCAGCCACAACGTGAACTGAATAAATAATATTGTTGTTTGATTAACATCTCTACTGGTAACGCTTGATGTTTTCCGGGGATATCGTTCATTAAGTTCATTCCAAGCGTATATAGAAAAGGGATGCAGTGTTTCTACTGTGGGTACGTGAAAGGGGTAGCATTTTTAATGGCATGAGGTATATGAAAGGGTTACCTTTTCTGTCAAAACCATTTCAACGTCACGGCCTTATACGGCATGCCGTATGGTAACCGTGCTGTAGTTTGTCCCACTCATACGAAAGCTGCTCTAGTGGAATTGATTTACAGTAGGACATTCTTGCTACATGTACTTGCTAATGCACGATTGAACAGTTTGAGCGTGCAATATCTACTGGAACCTCTTCCCCCGCGACCTTCCAGTCTACGGAGCAGTTGAAAGAGAGGCCTGGTGAGGACTAGATATAATGGAGATACATACATCATGGATGAATCAGCAAGAAAACCCATTGATTGCTTCATTGATTGATTGATTGCGTAGACACAGGTTTATAAAAGAAAACCTCTCTCAGAGGCCTACCATCATTACAAAGAACTCACCAAAACAGCTTCTCTACCTCCCGTGTTTCTCAATGAAAACATTGCCCTAGAAAACGTAAAGTAACATACCAAGGTGTAAAAATTACAGATCAGTTTGCAACTTTTACAATTTCATAAAGCTCGGTTTACAGCCTGCAGAAACAACCGCCAGTCTATTCGGGCCAAAGCCGCAAAAGTGCAAACTCTGAGAGGCTTTGCACTTTTAGACGCCTCTCTCGGGGTATGCATTTTTGCTTTGGCCTGAATAGAGGCGGCTGTTTTCGCTAACATATTTCTCACCCCTTAAAAATTAATACACAGAAACATAAAACGCAATGTGATAAGAGAAAGCCTTATGGCGTTGAGAGAGATCAATCCAGTGCCCTGCTGCCTTCTTTCTTTGAACAATGCATAATGCATCAGTTGCTTAAGAAATTTTTTTGTGTGGCTTAGTGCTTGCAGGAATTTTTTGGGGACATTTAGCCTTTCAGGAAATTTTTTTGGGCTACCCCTCTCCTCCTCCTCCCCCCCCCCGCCCCCCCCCCCCCCCCCCCCCCCCCCCCCCCCCAGGATTTCTGATGGTCCACCCCCACTGTACTACACGCAAAGGGTTACGAGTTCGAAACCCAGTATGATCGCTTGAAAAAAACTTTTCCTCTTCTTCACGTTCTCTTCTTGTTTACCTGTGAACCCTAGCTCTAGGTGAGTGTACTCGTCCGATGGTTAGGGTTAGTTTTATGGTTCGGGTTAGGATGTCAGTAGAATTACGATTATCGTAATAACAATAACAATTTACGATAATCGTAATTCTAAACCTCGAGAACACGTTGGGCCCTTTGCACTGTCTCTGATCCTTCCCGTCGTCCTTTGCGCTGTCTCTGATCCTTCACGTCGTCCTTTGCGCTGTCTCTGATCCTTCCTGTGGTCCTTTGCACTATCTCTGATCCATTCCATGGTCCTTTGCACTGTCTCTGATCCTTCCCATGGTCCTTTGGTATCTAATATCTCTTCTGGGTGCGAGGCAGCTGAATCCCTGGTATTCTATATTTAGTTTATCTAAAGTGATAGAATCGTTAATTAAGTAACAACAAACCTGTATCTGTCAAAGAGTGGTAGTGCTTCATCCAGGAGAACATCTTTTAATCTTGAAATGTCACTGATAACTGATGGAGGAGCTGGATCAACTGAGTTGTAGGGATTAGAACTAAAGAGAACATTTACAGTTAATGTCAATTGTTTATAATTATAGCAGAGCTCCTCGTGGGCTTTGGCCTGCATCAGTGGAGCACCCTAGATACAGGATGGGGGCAAAAACTGGATGACTTCCGCTTTCCCTCACACCCGATGAGCAAGACTTCCGGTTTCCCTCCTGCCCGAACCCCGACACGCGGCGAGCGACGTGCCAATCTCGTACCCAGATCCCATTTGTTTCTTACTGCGCATGCTCGACGAAATAATAGGGCTCTGGAAGAATCCGATTCCGGAAGTCCGCGAATCACGGACTTCCGGCAACTCTGCGCATGCTTATCATACGTCACCTGAGAAGTCGTTTCTTCGGGTTCGATTCTCGCTCAGCGCCTCAGGCCTATGTTTTGGTTTAGATTTGGAAGTTCGCCCGGTATTTTGATAGTGATATTTTGCTTGCTAGTGTCAGGGCAACCCTTAGGGAGTCTCTTTCATCTTCTGCCGTTTTCAGTTTGGATTTTAAGGCTTTATTTTCATACATCAGGCTCGTGTTTCGGTATCGGTGGATTCATCAGACATAATTTACAGATTCCAGTACACGTGAAGAGGATTCATGGGGATCGAAACCTGATCGCTGAAATCACCTTACCTGAGCCCGATGACCACACAAACAGCAACTGAATACACCATAGAAGCAAGTCAAGGCATTTTTACTTGCCATTCTCTCGTATTTTAGCTCCTTGAAGGCTGGAGTTCGTTGCATTCTCATCAGTACAAACGCTTATATTTAAGCGATCAGTGCCAGTTCACAAGTTTAAGAGATCGAAAAATGCCACTTCTGCCTATAGAGCACTTACGAACAATGTTGTTAAAATGGGAATGCGTAGTATTACCTATCTGTTACGGTAAATCCCTCGGCTATATCAACTGTTACTGCTGGTTGGGTTCGATTTCGAATTCATGTACCGTATGATTTGAGTTTGCCGCTGAAGTGATTTGAACTCCCGATAGGATGCAAGCAAATATCTAAGAATCCCTGAAGAGATCGACAACCGTTTAGGTAAAATCAAACGGTTTTTAGCGTTTAGATACCCCCCACCCCCCCCCCCCCCCCCCCAATTTCCAATGCATTTGTCCAAATAAATTACTTTATGTTTGACTTCCGGTAAAATTGCATTGTTCAGAACAGCCAATCAGAATACACAAAAATCGGATTCTTCCAGAGCCCTATTATTTCGTCGAGCATGCGCAGTAAGAAACAAATGGGATCTGGGTACGAGATTGGCGACGTGCCTGTAAAAGTGCTGCACCTGCGCATGCGCTGTTGAAACCAGGCGGTTTACATGTCGTTTTAGCCTTTATATACAATTGTAATTAGTATAGCTATACACGTACGTATTTTGAACGAGCTTTATCTTCCTTGGCTACGTGTCTAAATAAACTATTGTATTGTATTTGTTTTCTTTATATAATCGTTTTTATGGGTCGTTACCTCAGTTCAGATAATTGGGATCTCTGCTTTTATAAGCTTGTCTAAATATACATGTATATATTATATATACGTGTACAGTTCTTCTTCTTACTAAATACGAGCTCTCCCTCTCCTCAAGGCTCGATGTGCTCGATGCACAGTCAGCGGTGCACTAAGATATTAATTTGTATTGAATTGTAATGTCTGCTAACGCCTAGTTCACAGTACAGTAAGAAAATGAAATTTATAACCGAGTTAAAGTGCATTTAAGCCCTTGCCATTTATCTTTGATATCGATTGTACATGAAGTGGATAGTCCAACGATAGAATATTACTTAATTTGGGTGTTGCATCTACAAGACAAAGGTTTATATTTCCAATATGCTAATGATGTGATGTCATCACCGACATTTGCTTAATTTCTTTGTGCTTGTGAATTAAGCTATTTTCTGATTTAGAATTCTTTTTTTGTAAAATCACTTTGATAAGCTTCAAATATAACTTAGAATTTAAAAATAGGTAATTTGTCTCTTCCAGCATGCTTTTGTACAAATACACTTGTTCCCCTTTGATATGTCTTCATAGTTCACAGCAATTCAATTGTGAAGTGAGAAGAAAATTGGCTGTTTTAACTGTAACGTCCATGACATTTTTTTCATTTCAGATGTTTTTTTTTACATTCCAAAAAGTTAAAATTAATTTAGGTACCTAAATTGTGGATTTTTAGTTCCATTCACTTTTTGCACACTGTAGCATCCATGACAGAGGCTGTAACATCCATGACACTGTTTTTTTACTGAGCATGGCAAACACAGAAGATAAAATTAAATTATGGCAACATATAATTTAACTGTCATCATAACCCTAAATAGAAATACCCCTTGTTCATTTGGTAGGTGTTCATAGTTCACATCAATTCAGTCATGAAAATAGCACATAAAAAGATTGGGTGTTTTGACAATGTTCCTTTTTCATTGAAGATCATTGAAGATTTCTTTAAAACAATGAAAATTCATATTCTTTCCACAAAACACACAAGTACATCCTTATAACCAATACCAAAGGGGAAAACTTCGTCTTTTTGACTTCTTCTATTTTTTAAAGAAATCGTTAAGGTCAATGATTCCTCCAAATGTAACATCCATGATGGTGGAATTACCCATTTATTATATACATGTACATGTATATATGTTTTTTACTTGTCATAGTTGACAGCTACTCCAAGTTTTGTACTTACAATTTCATCCCTATCTACCTAATATACACTGTATGTACATATTGGCACATATAACTTAAATAAACACAATTCGGCTGATTCACTTTATATTAAACTACATGTACATATATTTTTATTTAGTTTAATTACTTAATTAGTAAATATGGGGCATCCTCCAGATTAGCTTTATATGCTACTAGGGTGCTCTGTACTCATATAATTCCATATATTATTACATACTTTTATTTCTATATAGCATATTAACACTATATTCCTACTATTTTCCACATTTATAATAACTACAATATTAAATTTCACTATTTTATTACTATCTACAGGTATGTACATATCTTCCTTGTTATTACTTGTATAAACAACATAATGTAGTATGGTAATTTCTCCATGTCATTCCCTTGAGATGTTCGTAATCGCAGGCGGTAATTACTCAAATATTTTGCATGGCGCTGTGAATACAAAGGTTCAATGGTTCATAAAGCAACGATTATAAGTTTTTGAAGCCGTTTAATAAACTCGCAGCACATGTTTTATCAGGTCTAAAACTCTCGGGCTACGCCCTCAAGTTTTAAACCTGATAAAACACTGCTGCTCGTTTATTAAACAGTACATACCTTAACTGATCTTTCTCTGTCTCTTGTTGCCTTTGTAACCACTCTATTCTCTGCAATGCAAGCTGACAAGTTTCTGCAACCTGCAATTACATTAGACAATAAATGAGTCATTTTATTATAGAATCCTATAATCTAAATACAGGTAGATAGAAGTTCTATTAAAGCAGATGACATGTACATTGTCATAGTAGGCAATGCCAGCTGCTTGGATGACTAGCTAACTCAGTTTATGATGTACTCCCATATAAAAGCTATACAGGCGATTGTGCCGCTGGATGGGGTCAGATTTGTTACCTTCTAGGTCTGAGATGGGGTCCCAGTTTCACCCTTTAAGATGGATATACTTTTTCTGCTCAATTTTGAAAGGCAATGTTTTGGCATTTTTTCCTCTTTACATTTGCCCAGTCTATTAGTGTTTTGGGAAGATGAAAGTTTTACAGGGTTCAGTGATCATGTGATGCAGGTAATAATATAGTACAGTATCTATTACATGCATGCAGTGGAAAACCTATCTTATCAAAAGGCTGTGCTGCATCAGCACTGATCTTAATGCCATGATAAGATTGATATTTCAGCTTGCATAATGCACTGTTATTCCCAGTACTATTGCTTGCAAGAGCCTTCATTTCTGGTCTGAAATGGGGTACCAAATTTAACCCTTTAGTATGAGATAAGTACTATGGATCACAGTCCATCGCTGTTGGAAATACGGATGGCTTATCGACCATGGTTGATCACTGTCACCAACAGTCAATATTTTTCTACAGATGCTCAGACCCTACATTCCGAAGATCCGTATAAATTACAGTATATGGCAAATTCAGCCTAAGATTTTGTGGTCCTAAATTACGGAATTCTATTCCTGTTGAGCTCAAAGCATTCAAATCTAAAAATAGTTTCAAATTTTCTCTCAAACAGCATATCCTACATTTCCTATATGTACTAGCCTCTTCATCCCTATAATTATATGTATTTTTTTCTCTTCTTTTCTCTTTTTCTTTCTACATACATGTACATGTAGCTGTCATTCTTGTTATTATTACAACTTAAATTGACTTAACTAGGTATTTCTTGCACATTACTTCTATATATACAATGTAGTCTTAGCTCTGTCTATGTGTTTTCTCAACTTGTATTTGTATTTGTTTCTCTCGCATGTGTGATTATTATCTTATATTAAACTTACTAAATTCTTCAGGGAACCTAACTCAATTAGGTTTATACAAAGATATTTCAGGTATCCTGACACCCTCCCTAATCTAATTAGATGTTTTAGCACGATTCGTTTGTAAAATACAGGTGTGAAATAAAGTATTTGTTGTGTTGTTGCTGTTGTTAATCACTGTCAATCTTCAGCAAAACAGTGATCCTTTGATGGCACAGGCTAAATCAATCATCTTGACATACATGTATCAGTTATTATCACACTTGACCAATGTTTGATCAGTAAATGTAAGTCAATCAAATGACACTCTGTCAATGCTGTCATACCTCAGGAAGAGGATCATTTGCATATTGCTTCAGCACATTTAATGCATCTGGTGAGCCAATAGCACCAAGAGCTTCGCCAGCCTGGTGAACCCAAACAAATTATGAGTATATAATATCGTCAATAAACATACATGTAAATAAGATTCAAGGGCAGCCAAATTACATTAATTACTATTGTTAGATCATTAAAAAGATAATTATGCAAACGTCAGTCATCAATCATTGACAGCTGTCTTTAAAAATTGAAAAATGAAAACACTCAAAAAACCTTTAAAATGTCTTTAAGTACATGTATGTTAATTAGTTTATGCTGGTACAGTATCTCTTTTTATATGCAAACATATACAGTCACACACAAAATTATCATATCATGATTATTAAATTAGCATACAAACCTCCCTAATATAGCTAGGCAACTACATGTACATAATATTATGTACAGTACTTACAAATGTATTTACTGTGTGACTATACTCTATCCTGCATGCAGGGCCACTTAGACAACAACAACTAAAAACATTGGAAAATGAAGCATTCCAGAAAATACAAATCCTAGCATATCCATGCAATTTTCTTCATTCACAAGACTTCATTCAATTTTCTTCATTCACAAGACTGTCTTTTACCAGATTGAAGCTTGAGCAAGTTGAAATGCTATATATATTGTCTTGTACTCAATTGACCCTGATTGGCTCAAATAACAGCAAATTGAAATGCTATTATCTTGTACTCAACACTGACTGTCTCAAATAGAGCTCTGCAAGTTGAAATGCTATTGTCTTGTACTCAACCCTGATTGGCTCAAATAACTGCAAATTGAAATGCTATTATCTTGCACTCATGAACACTGACTGGCTCAAATAGATCAGCACTGCAAGTTGAAATGCTATTCTCTTTTACTCGACAACCCTGATTGGCTCAAATAGATGCAAGTTGAAATGCTTTTATTTCGTTCTGCAGTGTGATTGGTCCTCGTTGTCCAAGTGGCCTTAATTAATTTAAGCTTGGTTACAGTAGTCGCACTGTAAAAATGGCATATATTACAGCAATCAAACAAATCAAAGATACCTCATGTCTGACCATAGCCTCCTGGTTCTTGTCTTTCAGAACACTAGTAAGAGAAAGATATGCATGTACAATTACACAGTTTTTAAATATAATCAAACTGTTAGTAACAGTTACAGAGGCATAAGGTGTGACGAAAATCAAACAAGCAGCTTGCCCAAAAGTTGCTTGGGTTTAGTAGCCTGAAGCACAACCTGTGAACAGGAATCACTAGCCCGACAAGCCAACATGACGAGCTTAACCCGGTTCAGGAATGCGGGTTCTCCATCGTTTTCTAACATTGAATACTAGAAATCTCACAGCAGTGTCCGATACATGTATGCGAGAAGGAGCTCTGCTTCAAGAGTTATATCTTTAAGATTCTTTTAGGTGTGAAATAGGTGTCTGGTATACACCTACAGAAAACATATGGATATCGGATCCTGTAAAATTTCCGTTTAGTTATTAAAGACTAGGACCAAATTGCATGCTAAAAATAAACCACACTAAACACACCGTGGCCTGCGCGTAGACGTCTGCCGCACGCAGGCGAAATACATCATTAACATGTATTCTAATGCACGTTTGCGCTAAACAACACTTCCAAATAACTTGTTTACTGGCATTCGAAAGTAAAAAAGTAAAGAACACGTCGTGACACTTAATTCTAATCAGAACATTTCATGGAACAAAGTTTGCGTTAAAAACTTCCAACATCTTTCGAATTTCGCTAATAAGATTCACGGCATTCTGGTGAATTGAATCAAGCTACGCTGCCAGGACTTCCCGAACTTGAAATCAATCTTATTTTGGTAAACTTAAATGCCGGAGTCACTAGAACTGAAGAAATAAGTTCCATCCCGGCAACACTCAGGCAGCGAAAAGCCGCCTTTTTAGCTGTAAGCTATCCAACTGTGTCATATTTCTCGCTTCAACCCTTCAGCGAAATCAGAGTTAGCAATAGCGAAGGGCATGTCGGCTTGAGTCGGTCAATCAGTGGCTTGAGCTTGTTCATTTCGTCTTGCAGGTCAAGGTTTTCTGGCGTGGCTGTTTTCAGTCCAAACTTTACGGTTCTGATTCTGTTTTGGCGGGAATTATTACCATGTAGATTTACGCCACCTTTTAGCACATGCAGCTAGCTTCGCAAAGTCACCAACGTTTAATCCAGGCTATAAATCCAAATTGTTTGGTCAAAATTGAACTGACTACCCAAGGAAAATCAGAATGATATTACTGGTATTCTACTTCCAGATAACAACAGTTCAAAATGAATTCAGACTACCCAAGGAATTCAGAATGCGTTTAAAATTATATTACTGGTAATTTCTAGTTCCAGATAACAACAGTTCAAAATGAACTGACTACCCAAGGAAGACAGAATGCGTTTAAAATTATATTACTGGTATTCTACTTCCAGATAACAACAGTTCAAAATGAACTGACTACCCAAGGAAGACAGAATGCATTAAAAATTATATTACTGGTATTCTACTTCCAGATAACAACAGTTCAAAATGAACTGACTACCCAAGGAAGACAGAATGCGTTTAAAATTATATTACTGGTATTCTACTTCCAGATAACAACAGTTCAAAATGAATTCAGACTACCCAAGGAATTCAGAATGCGTTTAAAATTATATTACTGGTATTCTACTTCCAGATAACAACAGTTCAAAATGAACTGACTACCCAAGGAAGACAGAATGCGTTTAAAATTATATTACTGGTATTCTACTTCCAGATAACAACAATTCAAAATGAACTGACTACCCAAGGAAGAAAGAATGCGTTAAAATTATATTACTGGTATTCTACTTCCAGATATTAAACAACAGTTCAAAATGAACTGACTACCCAAGGAAGACAGAACGCGTTAAAAATTATATTACTGGTATTCTACTTCCAGATAACAACAGTTCAAAATGAACTGACTACCCAAGGAAGACAGAATGCGATTAAAACATGATATATTACTGGTAATCTACTTCCAGATAACAACAAATTATTCAATATGAACTGACTACCAAAGGAGCTTACAGAATGAGTTAAGTTATCATTGATATTATTATTGATATTCTATTCGGAGTCTAAAGTAATACGAAAACTTTTCCATTGAAGAATTAGCTCAGAAACTGGTCTTGAAGACTGCGAATCGTTGGTGTTAGCTCACGATTTCCGGTGTGATTGCCGTCAGAATCTTTTGTTTCGTTGTTCAAGTCATCCGCACAGAGTCTACATCTCGGCTAATAAACGCGAAAAGGAAGGAATTAAGCGAACCTTCCCAGAACAAATACCAATTCAAACGATGTACCTGACCAACCACGTAGTACGTGTTAACGTAGAAGTACTTCGTACTGAGTTCTTGCGGCCAGCCGGAGTCGAAGAACTTTGAAGTCTTGTTCTGGCCTTTTAGTCCAGTCAATCTATGAATTTTTATAGGGGAAGATCAAACTAATTGCAACAGAATTTATTTCTCTGTTCTGAGGTTCAGAGTAGTTAGTTAAACATCATACTGAAAGTTCGCCAAAATTCGCATGGTGGAACATGGCTAAAATTAGCTCTTTGAAATCGTACGCTTCTACCACAGGGTACCCAAGCCACGAAAACCTGATAATTAATAAGACTTTAATTTCCCCCCAATTTTTTTCATTTGAAACAATTGTTTTGTGTATTTAAACAATAATAAAAAATAAAGATATTTTATCTAGCCATTTTTCGAGGACAAAATGGATGTTTTCGTGTACCACAGGGATCCCGATAAGATATTCGTTTGTTTTGCATTTTCACAAATTTGTATCGTTATCCATCTGCAATAATTTTAGTCTTTAACATATACTATATCAATGTAAATAGACAATATGCAGCAAACAGCGTTTGTAATTTGAAGTAGATAGGCCATAAAAATGATAAAAAGCTGCTAAATTCGTCCCTAGGACCTCTCGTTTCTTGCAAGGGATGCCTTGTTCATTTTACAGTACTACGTTGTATGTAAGTTTAGCGAGCAGTTTTCTCGTGATTGAATTGTATTTTATATTCTTATTTCTTTGTTCACGGAGAATGTAACGCCAAAGGGTAAGTCATCTATCCTTTTATGTATGTTTTCTTGATCAATGAGTTTCTTTTAGCCTTTGTTTTGACTTATGTCCATATTTGTCAACCAATTCTAGCTTAGACGAGAGTGAATGTCACATGGAGAGTTGTTGTATCTGTGGAGGAGATTTTAAAGATGAAAACCCATTTTCAGTACTGACTCAGAAGGGATGTGATACCATCAATCGCGTAGACAGTTCACTTGATGCTCAAACTGGCCGTAGAGTTCATCGGAAATGCCGTGTTGAGGTTGTAAGGCCACTTAAAAAGCTGAATTCAAGACCAGATGACGAAGCACCTAAGGACGCTGTTAGACGCCGCTCAACGCAGTTCAAATTCAATTCCAATGAACATTGCATTTTCTGTGGCCAATCTGCGAAGTACGATGGGAAAAAGAAGGGGTTTGATGTTATTCCTGTACGAACGATAGACTTTCAAGAAACGATCACGATAACGTGCAAAGAAAGAAATGATGATTGGTCGCAAACTGTATTGGGTCGACTTGAATACCTCCGGGATCTACATGCAGCAGATGCTGTGTACCACCAGCCATGCAGTATTAATTTTCGCACGGGCAAGAACGTACCAAAGCAGTACAGTAATGACGTGGATAATGACGCAAAGCGATGTAAGCTACAAGGACGACCAGTCGACACGGTGAAAATTTCTGCATTCATGAAAGTTGCACAATACCTTCAGGAAAATGAGGAAGAGCCACTAACAGTTGCAGATCTCATTAAGAAGATGGAAGGATATCTTGAAGGAACCAAGGAGGAGGCCTATAGTGTCGTATACATGAAAAGAAGGTTACAAGAACATTTTGGAGACAAAGTTCTGATCACCACCACGAAGAAAAGGCCAAACGTCGTTACATTTCAAGATACAGTAGCGTCGATCGTCAATGAATTTTATATTCAACCGAGAAATGAAGATCTTGAACAAGATAAATCTAGAATAGTTGACGCAGCTGCCAGATTAGTCAAGAGTGACATTATGAGCAAAAAGGTTTCAAATGAGAACTATCCAGCAAGCACGGAAATGTCTTCAATTGAAGATGCACTAGAATTTGTTCCAAACCTGTTGCAGACATTCTTAAAGGCCTTGTTTTCTGGTAAAGATGTCCGTCTAAAGCTCGCTTCTCTTGGACAAGCAATTGTACAAGCAACCCGCCCAAGAGCAATTGTGGCCCCTTTACAGCTTGGACTTGGTGTTCAGATGCATCACCACTTTGCATCAAAATTTCTTATCGACTCCCTCAACTCGCACGGATTCTGTTCATCTTACAGCACGATACAGAAATATGAACGCAGTGCAGCAGCCACGCAAGGGACGGACATTCCAGGCTGGATTCCAGGTCGTTTCGTCCAGTATGTTGCTGATAACGTTGACCATAACACCAGAACGTTAGACGGAGCTGATACATTCCATGGAATGGGAATCATCGCTACTATAACTCCCGGAACAAAGACCACCACATTTATCCCAAAGAGAGACATTACAGCTGATGAAATAGCTCAAACTGGATGTATAGCTATTCGTCCTTATAACGGACCAAGAGAAGACACCCCTAGACTGCAGTACAGGGAATTGCAGAACTTGAAAGTCAAAGATCCCACTGCAAATCTAGACCTTCTTTGGAAGCTGACTCTACCACTATTGCGATCGCCTCGGCCAGCTTGGTCAGGCATGATGCAGAGTGTATGCGACGGGACCCATCCTGGAAAGTCTTCAATAATGTTCCTTCCAATGATCGATATGGATCCAAGCAACATGACGTGTATATATTCCACACTTTCCTTCATTTGTGAACAAGCTAGCCGCTACAGCGTCACGCCGATTGTAACCTTTGATCAGCCGTTGTGGTGGAAGGCCCTCACACTCATCCAAGAGGAACCCCAAGGAAGCAAGATGAAATCTATAGTCTTAAGACTGGGAGGTCTACACACAGAAATGAGTTTCTTAGGATGCATCGGCCATTTGATGGCGGGATCAGGAATAGAAGATCTTCTCGAGTTAGTGTATGCCAAAAACGCTGTCAGTCATATGCTTAGTGGGAAAGCTGTAGCTCGAGCAGTTAGAGGTCATTTCCTCGTTGATAGTGCTCTTAATGCATTACTTGTGTGTGACACGTTTAACCTGCCTCTACCTTTCACCGCTGGCCAATCTACCGATGAAAACCAAGTCCAGGCTGACGAAAATGATGAATCACAAGCAGAACCACGTTCAGATATTGATCTAGAACTTGTGAAAGTGTTGTATGAAGAGCTCACGAGAAACCCGCAAATAGCAAACCAAGTGTGCTCCACCGAAGTACTTGGTTCTGTAGCTAAAGAAATAGAAGACAAGAAGGTATCTATGGCGGGTAAACGCACAGCTGTTTTATGGATGGCATATATGAAGATGGTGGACATCCTCAGAACGTTTATTAAAGGGGAACGAACGGGAAACTGGAAACTCCACCTACAGGCTGTGTACGATATGTTACCCTACTTTGCTGCTGCAGGTCATAACCTTTATGCAAAATCGGCATATGTTTATCTTCAGCTGATGCAAGACCTACAGAAGACACAACCGGCTGTGTATAAGAGCTTTGTGGATGGGTTACATGTTGTGCGTCGCAGTGAGCGCTTCTGGGCTGGGCTATCTTCTGATTTGATCATTGAGCAGGTAATTTCAAATGTAAGGCAATTTAATTCATTTGCCTACGAAAAAGCAAACGTAATTTGTATTGCTCGCGCGCTTTTTTAATTTCGAGACATTTACGCTGACAGATTTTACGTGGCTTCAAAGTTCGCGCTGAAAACGCAAATCGCTACCTGCGGGCAGAGTGTTTGTGTTGTTGGTCGCATGGTCATACTAAATAATACTATATCAATGATCGTTTTTAAATAAAGCTGACATAGGTTTGGTCTATTTTCCTTACGCTGGCTAGGTATTAATGCGAAGTGTAAAGACAAGTGGTGGGCTGACCAGAGGACGAGGAATGTCGGAGACGCAGCGTTTGGTCTGGGTGATGTCCATGCCTGCCTGTGCAGATATAAATAACGCCATGCAGAGTCTCACTGACACTAACTACAATACGAGTGAGCAGCATACCAGTACAAGTGAACGGCACAGGGACACCACCAAGTCAAGGAAGGAGAGGGATCACAGCGACACCAAGAAGATTGTAGATTACCTGTCCCAGCGAAGCCCATTCAGCTGTGACAGATCCCTGCGCAACATCGCAACAGGCGTAGTGGGCGAAGAGGGCGTGAATTGCGACAAGGCAAAAGAAGCGGGAGATAATATACTAAAGTCGATGGTTGGAAAAGATGTTTATGAGTATTCTTTTAAGAAGAAACACCAAGTGTTAACTCTGGCATCTAAGACAGCAGTACAATTTAGTGATGGCAAAGTCCAAATAGACCCGCAACTATTGTTCCAAAGGCTCAGTCTTGTTGCCACCGGTGGTCGATATGACAATCCCGAGGAACTGTTTAAGTATGAAATGTCCAGCTATCCCACCGCTTTATTTGATGCTTCACTTCTGCCCAGGCAAGCTAACAAGCCACCGTTAGCAGACGCAATTTGGACCGAGACGGAAGGCAGTCAGACGGCAAGTACTAGAGATGCCCAATTTGTCCTTGATGGGGGTGCTTTACTTCATCGAGTAATCTGGCCTCGTGGCTTGACGTACGACGCTATCTACTCTATGTACGTTCAGTATGTAGAGAGAAGATATGGGAAAGCCACAGTGGTATTCGATGGCTATGGTGATGGCCCATCTACCAAGGGATGTACTCATCTGAGACGAACCACGTCCTGCGCGCCACCAATCCTGTTTGACTCTGACATGCTCATCCCTCTGAAGAAGAAGGAGTTCCTTTCAAATCAAGAAAACAAGCAGAGGTTCATTAATCAACTCGCAGACAAGCTAAGACTTGCAGGATGCACTGTTCTTCAAGCTACTGGAGATGCCGATCTCTTGATCGTCCAGACGGCAGTCCAGGCCGCACGATCCCACAACACTGTTCTTGTTGGTGATGATACTGATCTTCTTGTGCTGATGTTATATCATGGCGAGATGAACACCAACGATCTCTTTTTTAAGCCAGAACCGAAGCAAAGATCAAAGACGCGCCGGGAATGGAACATCACGAAGACCAAGTCTGCACTAGGGCTTGATGTTTGCTCAAACATCTTATTCGTACATGCGCTTCTTGGCTGCGATACAACCTCTCGTATTCATGGTATTGGGAAAGCAGTAGCTCTTAGGAAGCTGAAGACCAATGCACAGTTTCTAGATCAAGCGACGGTCTTTGGCAGCACAGACGCTGCTAAGGATGACGTCATAGCAGCCGGCGAGAAGGCATTGGTGTGCGTGTACAATGGCGGTTCCGGTGAAAGTCTCGACTCCTTACGATACACCAGGTACTGCCAGAAAGTAGCCACTGGTAACGCTTTTGTGCAACCAGAAAGTCTTCCGCCGACATGTGCTGCTGCTAGCTACCACAGCCTGAGGGTGTATATCCAAGTGCAGGAATGGAAAGGCATCAAGCTTCAACCTCAAGAATGGGGATGGGAGCTAAGCAGTGGAAAACTTCTTCCGGCGCGCACATACTTGCCCCCAGCACATTCGTCACTGCTTGATATAATTCGATGCAGCTGCAAGGCCGATTGTAGCACTCAGAGATGTTCCTGCCGGAAAAATGGCTTGGACTGCTCTGCAGCATGTGGAGTGTGTAAAGGAGTGAGCTGTACTAACTCACCTAAGCCAGACCTCGTGTACGGAGATGGCGAAGATACAGAATATAACTAGCTCACATCAAATCGGAAAGTGTTGACTTGTCAAGGACAAAACTACAGTCATTACAGGATATGTCAGCTCGTTCTGAGTTCAATAAAGAGAGAACTATTCCAACAAATCCTTTCTCAATTACAAAGTCTTGCACCATCCTCTTTCAACTCAAAAAGTAGAAATTCTAATAATTGTGGTGATAAATGTGTAAACAAAACAGGTTTTAATATGTTCTGTTAACATTTTATCAATTTACTCCAAAAAATCAAGGTAGAAAAACAAAAGAAGCCTTTCATTTTATTTTCTCAGCGCGGGTAACCTGTGGTATCAATAAAGTTAAAAAAACATGTAAATTCAGATTTTTGAGGTCCTTAAGCAAATTTATTTTTACGTATCACTTATCTTACCGCTTTTGGTCTGTTAACGTTGAATTATAATGCTTAATTGCTTTCTATTGTACTTATTTGATATTTTCCAGACTCGGGTACCCTGTGGTAAACAATGAAAATCTTTAACGCTAAATTTCGAGACGTTCCACCAAAGGAATGTTGGCAAACTTTTAGTATGTTGTTTAGGTCACTTCCCTCTTTCATATAACGTTGAAATAAATTCTGTTGCAATTAGTTTGATGTTAAACCATAGATTGACTGGACTATTTTGCCTGCCACAGCTCTTTGATCTTCATATAAGCAATTTCGTAGCCAGATCAAGGTCGTAGAATTAAAGGGGATACCATCGCCTTTTACTATCGACTGCTGTCCGAAAGACGACTTGACCTTGCGAAGTTGCCCGCCAAAACTTGAAATTCATGCGCCTATTTCGGCGGTAAATTGAATATTAACTATTATTCTAATTCTCAGTAGGGAACTACACAAGGTGAACGGTGTCCTGCCGATGACAGATCAGGCGATTTATTTTTCACTACCCGAACACTCTTAAAACCACAAGGTGCGAGTGTTGACGAGATTTGCGGTTTACAAAATGAATTAATCCTGACATCCAGCAGCGCATTCCTGAACCGGGTTAAGCTCGTCATGTACTAGCCCTGGGCTATTCAGGACAGCACTTCCATCACACCCTGAGATGGTACGACTACTGAAACCAAGGTCACTTAGACAGTGAGAACGAAACACATTGTCATTTGCAAAACGAAAATGCAAGTAAAGCATTACAAAGTATAAATCCTACCATATCCATGCGATTTTCTTCATTTGAAAGACTTTGTCTTCAGAACTTAAGCTAGTACACCAAATTTGCCTTTTACCAGATAGAAGCTTGATCAAGTTGAAATGCTATTGTCTTGTAATCAATACTGATTGGCTCAAACAACTGTAAGTTGGAATGATTTGTTTTCTTTCTGTCATGTGATTGTTTCTCATTTTCTAAGTACATGTACATGTAGCCCCAGTTTCAGTAGTCTGCACACTGTAACTAAGATGTTGAAGCATGCATTCATGTCTGCAATGTTCTGCCATATTCATGTTTTGCTAAACAAAGAAACAATTTAAGTGACTCCTCGATTCATTTGAATTACTCTATGATAAGCTTACCTTATTAAAATAGGTAGGGCATATGTGTCCTAGAGTTTCAAAATGAAAAAGTTGAATTTGAAAATATATTCATAAAGTGAAGTTCGTTGTTACTTTTAGATGGATGTGTGCACCAGTTTCCTGTACATACAATTGTACATGTTCATTTATACACAAGCCTGTGCATGATACCCAGGGGTGTATATGTAGCTACATGTAGGTGGAGGTCCTAGGGTACCTGTGATCCCCCCTTTGGTTAAAAAAATGTGTATAGAATGAATGGAATCAAACAATGCCAATACTATCTACAAAACCTACCTCAGAATGACTACAATGTAGGAGATTAGATTTCAGTGAAACTTTCACAAATTGCTGGGGGATACAATCATGCCCCCATCCCCCCTAGATGCAAGCAATAGGAGCCTCTACTGCATAGCACTCGTGTCAGGACCCGACCCACCTCCCCCCCCCCCCCCCCCCCCACAACTCCCCTTAGTAAAATGCTGTCTATTACCCTGCATATACATGTACAGTGTACATCATAAATATGTCACTCTAGATTACATTATATTTAAAGTTGAATGGGAAGATGTAGACTGTGACAAACTGCTGCACAGCTACAATAATATTATTGTAGCCAACAGATGATGATGGAAATATTGATGTACAATTTATTGTAACAATATTTTGCACATGTTCTTTTAGTCTAAAATTTATTAATATGGCAATTATACATACACAGTACTTTACTATGTTTAGAGTGTACCTGCATTTGTCCCAGGCAGTAAGCCAATTCATGCTTGAGTAATGCTGAAGGATCATCAAAACCTTAATCAAGAACATAAATGAAGGCAGTACAGGTTGAAATATTGGTCAGATAGAATGAATAAAGTACATTACTCCTTGGAAAACATACCAGTATTAGTACATGTAAATAAATATAATGTATGTATTTACTTATAGCATTGAGATACAGTCATGGGCAAACCTTTTTTGTATTTTACACATTGTTTTTAACTCACATAAACAATAACAACAACAAAATAACACTAACAATATTATAATAATTACAACAAAATATTTGCAGTAAAGTAACACATTAAAATTCAATTTCACTACAACAATGAACATCGCTGATTACTATTTGATTTGTATTAAGTAATATTTTTTCCCTTATACTGTATGAAGTTAATATATATATATACATCATATGTATTTAGCCAATAGACCCATTTTGCATTCAAGAATAACCACTGGATGCAATGACTACAGATGTAATTGCTCAACAATAGTCTCATTCTGATGTAAAATATTCACAAATACATGTGTATACCAGCAAGAAGATGCAGAAGTTCAAACTACAACAATTTGCTGCTGGTATTTATGAATATTTAACATCAGAATGAAACTAACATTGAGTACATGTACATGCATCTGTAGTCATCACATCCAGACTGGTAATTCTGGAATGCAAAACTGCAGGACTATTCTTGTGTTTAATATACATGTACATGTAGGTCATGATTTTACCTCTGAGTGTGATATGAGCTAGCTTACTTACATTTTGATATATGATCAATAGCCTGATTTCCACCTAAATTTTTCAGGGTGAAAAGGGCTCTGAAGCGCTCTGTAAGAGATCTGCAAAATTATACAGATTTTAACACCATCTGATATTGATTCTAACATTTTCAATAATTATTGTCACATTTCACAAGCACATGAGCTTAATTTTCTGCAAAATCAAAGTCGGTTATGCAACAGTTAACTACCTCAAAGTTTATACTTCCTTATTATTCGGGTGGTTATAATATATAACCAGTATTGTTGCATGTATTCAATGCATTATTTAATTTTTCAGTAGCTGGTCCTTTAGGTTAGAAAAAAAAAAAAACCATTAATTTTGACCAAACGAACCAATGTGATCTTGGAAGAGCCTCATTTACACGCACACTGAGTAAGGTAAAGGAGCCTGGGAGGCAACCTGGGTGAAACACACATGTATCATATATTGCTAAACTCACCAAATCATAGCCTGCAAAAATAGCTCACTTCTTTGCACTCGCTTTGTGATCGACCCCCTAGCTCGGCTAGCAGATTTTCATAAAATGACTGTTTACTGTTTCATTGCATGATTCTCAGATCAATGCCTGAAGTGAAACAGAAAAAATGCTTGTAATATACATGTTTGCACCTTTATCTCACTCAGGGTACAGTGGAACCTCTCTGTGCGACCACCTCTCGTAGGCGACCACCTCTCGTAGGAGACCACCTCTCGTAGGCGACCACCTCTCTTAAGTGACCATTTACCAAAAGACCATTTACCAAAAGCCCATTTTGTCTCTCAGTCAAATCACTGCATTGAATACCTCTCGTAAGCGGCCACCTCTCGTAAGCGACCGCGACCACCTTTTGGGCTTGGGAGTTGGATTTTTCTTTGTTATTTTACCTCCGGTAAGCAACCGTACAACTGAAATCGTTCACACAATCCTCGATTAAAAGGTTTTTCAAGACATAAACTGTAAATATTTTTTGACACTATCAAACCCCGTTTATCTGTCGAAGTTCATGTTTGCTGAAAATTGTAAAGATTTTGAGGTTGGAGCACTACAAACCCATAATAATAAACTGTAGTGATAAAATATGTTGTTGCATTGATATTCCCTGTCCCTAGAGACCAGATATCATATTACTAAAATTTGGGCTTCCTGTGCTGGTTACTCTCGTAAGCGACCACCTCTTGTAAGCAACCACTTTTCCAGGTCCTGAGGGTGGTCGCTTACGGGAGGTTCAACTGTATGTGGAAATGAGGCTCTTCCAAGATGGCATCGCCGTCGGTTCATGAGGTCAAACACTTTACAACAATGCATTAAATACACACAACAAATAGTAGTTTTATATTTTAGCAGTCAAAAATACTGTTTCTAAGGTCACGTCCCTGCATCCCCATGCACTTTACCCGGTCTGGTCATTCCATAAAACCAATAATCAATTTTTTTTAATTGAAAAGGGGATATCTTGTGAGTAATCGATAATTATTGATTTTTCAATCTCAAACTTTTCGTTACCTATTGATAAGATTCTAGTGATATGGATCGATAAAATCGGTAGTAATCGACATCAGCCGATAAAATCGATAAAATCAATCATGTTAAATACTAGCTGGGAAAGTTGTGATATCGATTGATTGATAAAATTCAATATCATTTAGGTTATGATTATCGATTTAACGAATGGTTTTGCAATATTGATTTTTATCCATTGACAAGACTGTGCACTTTACGACCATCTACCCCTCATACTCATTAACTTATATTAGTATATACCACACCAGTGAATATCACTTTTCATGTGCTCTGATTGGCTACTCAAACAGTGAATATAATTTCATATTCACCTCCGAGCGAAGCAGCAATCACCTCGCACAAGTTTTTGTCAATTTGACAAAAATAAAATAATTATTTGGTGCTGGCTATTCACCTGTAGTGTGGTACATACTAAAACAATTATTCACCGAAGCAGAGGTGAAAAAATAAGTGGTGGATATATACCGAGCCACTTCGGTGAATAATGGACCCTTTCAGCTTGCCTGTTTCCGTTGTTGTCCCATGTCAGACCACGTGGCTATTTCCTTGAATAATGCGTTTTTGCTTTTCTGTATCCCACAGGAAATGTACCATTTTCTATAATTGGAAAACAAAGCACTGAATCCTCTGGAGAACTATCACGTAGTCTGAAATGGGGCAACAGGCTATCCGAAAGGGACTATTGTTAAGTCACAAGTCTTTTGTTTTACTTCAGCCAGCGTCAAATTGTATGAGCTGATATTTAAAAGGAAAACGTAAAGAAATCGCTAGGCTATAGCTTGGCTTTAAACTAGGTTTAAGGATGTACACGTGACAAACTCACCTCGAAGAATCGAGAAGCTGATTGCCAATTTCTTGCACTGACGAGTCCATCATATTGTTTTATACCGTAGCATATACACTGCTATCCTTATTTAGTTTATATTACCTAGAAGGCTAGATAACATGTACATGCACAGTTTAGATTTATCTTAAAATACCACTTTCCGACCACTTTTTCGACCGCTGGTTAACCATACTGTTGGCTCGACCCAATTTATCGAGGAGGCACTGGGAACGAGGATGCAAAATGGCGGGAAATCGAGCATGTACTCGCGCGCGCGTGCATGAATATATGGCGGGAAAAAGTTGAAAAGCTACAAATCTTTTCAGGATCAAAATATTTTTAGTTTGAAAGGCTTTACTTAGCAAGGCCAAGCTAAGGTTTTCTAACATGGCTGGTTCGCCGAAATTTCGAGTAGATGTGATATTTCACTCACTGAGAGAGCTTCAACAAGGTAAGAGGAGTACAGTAATTAGTTATTAATTATTTTAGTTAACTTATCTTTTATTTTAAGCTTAGTTTATTTATAAAACTGCCAAGCAAAAGGGAACCACATTCCACAACAATGCAACATGGACAAATATGAGGTAACTCAACCTAATATCGGACAGAACGGGTAAACATGTAAACAAATATCACTATCTTCCTAGAGCCAGTAAGAGGAAGCACACAAAAAGGTTTTCACGCCTGTCCGAGACTAGCTCTTCACTTTATAATTATATCGATACTAACCAATATCATCTTGTTTCATGACTCTCAACATACAACTCCACCAGAACACTTTTAGTTTAACGGTCATCCTTTATCTCGTGAATATTTAACAATTATTGACCGAAGTGGAGGTGAATTGAAATACAATAACCTATTTATGTTGTGGTGTCTCAATATGCCCTCATAATTATCTGATGCGAGGTGAATATCCACCACTGTTCACCGACACTGAAGGTGAATAATTGTTTTAGTATATACCATACAGGCGTATAGCCAGCACCAAATAGTTATTTTGTTTTCTAGTTATTCTGTCAAATGGACAAAAAGTAAAAACTTGCTGCTTCGCTCGGAGGTAGGTGAATAGATAGCAAACATGGCACTAACATGGGCTCCTGAGAGCAAAGGATTATCCAATCAGAGCACGTGAAAAGCACCGATTCACTGGTACCTGTCGTCGAAACATGACGAACTGGCGTGCGAGCGCTTGCTACGAAGGCTACTTTTTGCCCAGATTGTAAACCAGGTAAGTTAATATCGCAAAGAAACGGTCTATTATAAGAATGTGAAAACTCGAGGCACTCTTTTAATATAGCACAGAGATTTTAGAAGCTATAAAACAACTAAATGCAACGAGGCAACAACAACGCTTTATATTCCCGCCAGGCTTGCCCGAAATAAAGTACATTTTCAGACCTAAATAGTCGCTGAATAATCTAGCTCAACCCAAACATGTTTTAAAGGTTTTCCCATGGTTACATCGAGTGTCCGATAACAGGTATTGACTGTCCGATATTTGATCGATGATTCCGATAATGGGTTTGTCAACAACGGATTAGGGTCAGCCGGATTATGCCTGCATAATTTTGGGCATAATGCTATGGTCAGAGCATCGAGCATAATGCCGGCATAATGATGAAATTTTGCAGCATAAAAGTCTCATATTTCTCGTTAAAAAAGCCTTTGGCGCGTTTCTAGTACTGTTTTGCATATTTGGAGGCTTGGTTACCTTATTCGAGGCCTGGTTGCCTCATTATGCCAGATTCCTAAGGCTTGGCTGTTACTTTTACTGTGTTCCATCGCAGTTTGGACTTTGTCCATTTTGGTTCATTAAAAGTTTGAATAATAATCATAAGTTGTGTCTTTTTTTTTGGTGTGTGTGTGGGGGGGATTGTGAAATTCAACCGCCATCAATGGAGCATAATGCTGAACCACGAGCATAATTTTGAGCATAATGCTCTGTATTGAGAGGTGACGCTCAAAAGCATAAATGTTTCGAGCATAATCCGGCTGACCCTACAACGAATATGTTAGTCGTTTTTCAGGGATAATAGTGAAATTTGTAGTACCAACTATTAAAGATCACGAAGGAAGAAAAACATTTGCAATAGCCCTCTTCATTATACGACTGGAACTGTCCGATAATAGGTTGTGTTACCTTAAGTTATATCGGTCGAAGCTATATAAGTATGTTATGGAGTTTTCATCAGTTATAGGAGTTTCAATGCATCATTAAGTTACTATCTTTATACTTTTTAGAGAAAGAGCTTCTCGAGACTCGATTGCATGAACAAAGGAATCAATGTAAAGCCCTGGAAGGAATGCTAGACGCAGGTATGATAAAACCATTCAACTTCTCTTTACACTTGGGGCTGTATATATACTGTAGCTATAGAGCCAGTTTTATCTGAAACATTTACATTATTTTGTACACCAATGATTTAAAATCAAAATAAGAGTTACTATAGCTTATTAAATAGTACTATTGTTGGTGACTATCAAAGTTTCGGCTAGAAAACGGTTTGTTTGTGGTTTTCCTTGTTCATTTGATAGGCCGTTCTCGTACGTGATTGGATGGTCGCGACGAAAGTATGCGAATACATTAAAAGTGGTTATAGAGCAGATTTCGTATCAATGGGACAAACTACGGCTTGTTCGTAACTAGCCTTACCGTAACCGTACTGTAACCATGCTACAACCGTGTTGTAACCATGCTGTAGTCAGTGCCGTAGTTTTTCCCACTCATACGAAATCTGCTGTACATTTGCGCGCCGTGCTGAGTCTGAGTCCGCCACGGAGCGCGCAAAGGGTTATTTGTCAAAACCAACAGTTTTAGATCCTTAGAGTACACTCAGTGACTTTTTCATTCAAGAAAGTAAATATGAACAATATTTCCCCATTTCCCGACGATAATCTCTGAGTACGCTTCTCCATCAGTTTAAAATTTGTGGAATCACACCGATAAATGGATTGGCTAAATCAGCTGGGTGCTATACGGCATTTATTAGCCTGCTTCAGTCCCTCTCTGCTCCCCCCCCCCCTCCCCCCGCGCTTCCCACGCATGCTAGGGATTTATGGGCACTGAGTGATTTTGAAAGTTCTAATAAAAGGCGCGAGTGCAATTTGAGAACTTTCAAAATATCACTCAGTGACCATAAATCACGTAGAGTACGAGCAGTTCATGCGATTTTTTTGTTTATAATATACCGAGCAAGCATTTGCTGAGAGCGTGTAACTGAGCACTCCGGCTATAACCTCTTTACGCACTTGTTATTCACCAATCAGAATGCAGAATAATATGTTGTTGAGTATATTAGTATAAACTACCATATCCAAGGGCCAAATCAATAAAAGTTTTACACGTGTATTCTCTTAATGGTAGCAGACATAAAGCACAAGCAATGCAATGAACGCAACATGAAAATGACAGGTAAGTCAGTGATAGTCAGCTGACTTATTATTTTCATCATCATTTTAGTATTATTATTATTAGCTATATTATCTATAGTCGAAGCCATAAACACAAGACAAACAAAAAAATAGCTAGCATGAAATCTACTCAAATATCTTTTTTAGTTCATGTAGAGCCAATACGTATATATACTGTGTTAATAAAGTGCACGACGTAGTTACACCATTAACATATTTACTGGCTGTAGTGTTGCAAGACCTATATGTTATTTTTAAATTGTAGAAACTGTCAACGTGGCTAGACAGAAAGTATTACAAACAGAGAATCAAGTAGAACGGTAAGATTGCGTGAGATGAAAATAAATACGAATAAGGGTGTACCGCCATGATAGGTTTCCTACTGACAGTTATCAATCCTCTTCATGACAGAAGACGACAATTACTACCGTCAGACTTACAGAGTATGCTTTCCAGATTTACTGGTAAAAAGTTTAGACAATTTTGATGAAGGATTGTAAATGTTCAAGTGGATGAAAAATACTGCTTTTCAGAGAAATCAAGTTTCTAGGATGAGCTTTTGTAATCCACTTTATTCTTGGGCATCCACTATCGAAAAAGTTTGGAAAGTATATAAGGAGATTCACGTGGTATTAATTTGTCTTCTATCTCAGGGTGATATTTTTGACTTTTGTTTTAAAGAAATGTGAAGGTTTAATTCGCGTGACAGTACCCCTTTAAACACAATATTGCATGAATAGACTCGTGGTGCGATTAAATTGGTTGTGCGCAATCGACTGCACCATAGTCCTGACCTGGCCTGTCTTTCGACCGCTCCAGAGACTAGCTGCGCCAAGCACGTCCTGGTGTGTTCGGTCCTTGCAGCACAATACCTAAGACTCTTAGATCACTTTGGGTATGAATCAGGTTGTGGAAAAAACTACTTGCACTTCCCCTTTTAAACATTATCCCTTTTTAGGAAGAAACCAGTAATCTTTTTAATATTGTCTTTTTGTTTTCAAAAATCTGCATCAGATTTAAAAGAATATAGTGTACATAAGGATGTCATTCTATAGATCTTATTTTCTCTTACGAGCCTCAAACAGCTTAGAGCCTATTTATGTTTATCATTTCTTATAAAATTTTACAAACAGGCTCAAGCAGCTGAATGAAGAGAAGCGCAGCAAGATAACAGAGATTCACGACAAGATAAAAGAGGAGGAGCAAAAGGAATGCGAAGAATAGTGAGTAAGATCAAACACTGTTAGTCAGCAGGCCATTTATTTGCGTTCCTTCCGGCTAGCTAGACCACGTGGAAGTTTACCAGGGCTGTTTTGGAGTCTTATTAAGAATTGAGGATTGGGAAAAGAGACCGTTACAATAATTATCATGAGAACGTTTCTTCTTTTTTTGCCCTGACTAGTAATATCTAACAACATACCTGGTGAGTCTACTTTAAAGTTGACTAGATTTCCTACTACTTTGAAGCTCAATGATTGAGATAGTTATAATAATAAATCAATGATAGGAAAGAATAGGCGACTAAAAACAATATGGTAATTATAATAATAACTATATAATAGAGAAACTAGGTAACTAATACGGTTAGTTTAGTGTTTCTATTTCCTTACTTTTTCTTTTGTTTCATTTTATTTTTAACCTGTTTTCTTTTTTCTTTTTCTCTATATCTTTTCTTTCTTTCTCTTTTGTTTTGATTTTAGTTCTGTTTATCTTTTGTTGGCAACAACTGACATAAACCTTAACTGTAATTATAATAATAGGCAACATATCATTAATACTCATGGTCTCTTGTAATAGGTCAATTGCATCAACTGGTCATGTGACCTAGCTTGTCAATCAGAAATATTTGCGTTACTACAAAACGGATGCCAGAAATGGAAAGAGCGTGCCAAAATTAGCAACTGATGCAAGTTTTTTTCTGTGATAACACTTGTAAAAAAGCTCAACAATAAACAAACTCAATGATATTCCATATATCAGCTTAAAATGCGTTATCTTGTTCTTGCTATTGCGCAGCAAATCGTTTGAAAATCAACTTGAAGACCTGGCAGATAAAATAAGGAACGGAAGGAATTATTACGTGAGTATAATATTGAACTCCACGGCTGTGTTTCAGCTCATAAAGAGTAAATACACGTGGCCAAACAAAAAAACTTGCCACTAGCCAAAAACTTGCCACCAAGGTTTTGCATACGTGGCCAAACAAGAAATTCTAAGTACTGTTTCAAAAACTCGCAGCAGTGTTTTATCAGAGGGCGCAGTCCGAGTGTTTGTAGATCTGATGAAACACTGCTGCGAGTTTTTTTAACGTACGGCTTCAAAAACGTCGATGTATAGAGTCATATAATTCAGTTATTTTGGTCTACGACCTATTTTGCCGGAGAAAATCGAAGCAAAAGTTTAGGCCGTAAATGATACCGTATCTATATCAGATTTAGAAACATCATTAAACATTCATTTCGTTTGTTCTATTAATGAGAGTTTGAAATGCATGCATCGTCATTTGCGGAAGATGCGCGGCGATCGATTGGTCAACACGGAGGACTTGTAATGAAAATTAACTAACTGACAAAATGCATGGCTGCACTACCATTCACAATGTAATGAGCTCGATTTCCCGTTACTGAGTAAATAGTCAGTCGACTAACCTCGTCGTTCTAGAAAAACTACAAGACCAAGGCCCGAGTCAAACGTCGAGCATGCGCCGAACGGCAAAAAAAGAAGGCGACTTATACTTTTACCCACAATCCTTTGCACGCGAAAAACGTTAAATATTAAGTAACAGTCCGCGCAAGAGGTAGGCACAATTCTATTGTTCAGATGCAATTTGCTTTTTCATACTGACAACTCATCAACCCTTAAATCATAAATTTCTGAAATTATAACCACTAAAAATGCATTTTAAAGGTAGAGTTCTTTTGTGTGAAAACATTTTGTCCAATCAGAAGAGTGCAAAACAATAACCAAGAAAACGTTCAATTTAAAAATGTTCCCCATATTGAAAGTTCGTCATATTGAAAGTTATGAGAGTTTTCACTGGATGCAATTCAAATCTGTTTACAAAATGAGAACAAATATTCTTCTTCTTCAATTTTAGATAGATTTTAATGTCTAAGCCAATGAGGTGGAAGATTGAAACAATACCACAATTAGCACCTTTTTACATTCCATGCATAACATATGCCTACCTCTTGCGCGGACCATTACTTAATTGTAAATCTTAATAACAAGCCAGTACAAATGTTGTTGCCAATCCACTGTTATTGAAGAGAATAGAGGATATCTACGTGTTATCTTAATAACAAGCCAGTACAAATGCTGTTGCCAATCCACTGTTATCGAAGAGAAGAGAGGATATCTACGTGTTATCTTAATAACAAGCCAGTACAAGTGCTGTTGCCAATCCACTGTTATCGAAGAGAATAGAGGATATCTACGTGTTATCTTAATAACAAGCCAGTACAAATGCTGTTGCCAATCCACTGTTATCGAAGAGAATAGAGGATATCTACGTGTTATCTTAATAACAAGCCAGTACAAGTGCTGTTGCCAATCCACTGTTATCGAAGAGAATAGAGGATATCTACGTGTTATCTTAATAACAAGCCAGTACAAGTGCTGTTGCCAATCCACTGTTATCGAAGAGAACAGAGGATATCTACGTATTATTTTGACCGTGTTAGGTTCGCAAGGAATTGTGGTCAAATGGACAGCTGCCATCTTTTTCGATACGGTGGGTTGAAACAAAAGATAATTAGGCGGCTTCTTTTCATCTAATTAACAAATCGCATACATTTTTCCATTGTCAGCACTCTTATTGATGATAGAAATTACGTCATCAAATGTTCAAAACTCAAGTCGAACAACGAGCGCAGTCTTACATGTGAACGTGTAATTACGATTATCGTAAATTGTTATTGGCCGCTGAAATTACGATAATCGTAATTCTACTGACATCCTAACCCGAACCACAAAACTAACTCTAACCATCGGATGAGTTCACGCTCATCTAGAGCTGGGGTTCACAGGTAAACAAGAAGAGAACGTGAAGAAGAGGAAAAGTTTGTTTCAAGCGATCCTACTGGGGTTCGAACTCATAAACCTTTGCGTGTAGTGCAGTGTAGCACAGAGGTCGTCACCACTACACTAAGCCCTCCTACCGCAAATCTTTATCTTTATCCTTGACTGGTCACGAGAATTACGATTATCGTAATATCAGCGGCCAATAACAATTTACGATAATCGTAATTTCAAACCCGAGATCATGTTGTACATTTTACTGGCTGCTGTAGACAACCTCGTTCCCAGGGGTCTTTACGCGCCTAATCCAAGATGGGGTCGAAAGAACGCCATCTTGGATTAGGCACGTAAAGGCCCCTGGGAACGAGGTTGCACTTTGGATACCTGCCTCGTACCCAGACGCGTTTGGTGGAATGGAGAAAGATGGTTCGCAATGAAGCACGGGAACGACGAAGAAGGTGCGCAAAGACCAAGGGAAGGGTGAACCCAGTGAGAGAAATTTCTTCCCCTACTTCGCCCTTCCCGTGCTACCTTGCGCCGCATCTCGTCAAACGCGAATCGGTACGTATGACAAGTTTATATGGACGATAATGCGATGATTAACAATCCTGCTTTTCATGAAGTATTGTTATGTCTATCAATCAGACAAAAGAGAATCTTCAAAGCGAGATAGGGCGCTGGAACCGGGTAAAGGATGTATCACAGAAAGAAGGTAAATACAAAAATATCCTGTAAAAAGGCCTGAATCTCTTTTTTTTTATTGCCACTTTTTCGGGGCCGCGCCAGTGAGTGGTGTAACCTATCCAGTGACTTACTATGGGCGTTCCAAATCATTTCGAGAGTTGTCAACACAAATAATATGTAGTGATGCATGTAGCCGATTTCAGGATCAACTTTAGGGGAGTTCCATTATCCTAAATTTAGTAAATAAATTTAATAAGAGAAGGTAAATAATTATACTTCTTTTCATAAGGATGACTGAATGCAACATAGCGGCACTACACAATTTAACTATTTAACTCACTATTTAACTCTCAACTTAACCATACTTATTTTATTTATATCCAAGCTGACACGCATGTAATAACAATGAATGAACTAGCGGACGCCCTGGAAAATATTGAGCTGGAGGAAGCCAAAATACGAGGTGCTTACTAGAGATGATGTTATGAAGATTTCTTCTATTCCTTTCACCAAAATATAACAAATGTGTATAGATCACTGCGTATGATGTTATCATATGAACATCTAAACTGGACCTTGTTCAAATTCGTCCGAGGGTAGGAGACCCATTGATTTTCCAATGCCATAGACCATATCGCAAGTCCGCCATGGCGGACTTGCGATGTGGTCTTTGGTCTCCGAGGATGGTTCAAATTGCCCGCTTGGAAGATCGTTGCCTGTCAAATTAAACGAGCTGTGCAGAACTACGAAAGAAGCAAACTTATATGGTGGTAATAGACTATCTTGACTGTATGAGTTATGACAGTCATTCACTACTACCAGAATTCTTTTTGCTGTTTCTTTTGTTGCTCTAATTTAGGCCTCTTGGTATTCTCAGAGTTCAAAATCTGAATAAGAACAAGAATTCGAAAAGGATTCTGGTAGTAGTATTCAAATGACGTCATAGTGCAAACGGTATATTGTGCGTTAAAATCCTTGCTTGAAATTACTGATCCATCGTTTTTGTATTTCAACAGAGCGAATGCAAGAAACATTGGAGTATGGCGTAACCCGTCAAGATCTTCAATCCGCACTGTAAGAAATGCTGCAGCGCCGCATGTCCACTGGATCATCGACGCGGTGTAATCCGGCTTCATGCGCAACTTACTCTTCTTTTGTCGAGAAAGCAATTTTTACATCAGGAGAATGAGGAACGTGTTCATTGAGGTGTAGATCCTCCATTTGTGCGTTGTGTTGCTAATAGTAAAGGAATGGAGTTGTCTACTGTACCATGAAGGAGAAATAATAGCTCCCACCCTCGAAAGCGTGATACAGTTCTAACGTAGTTATTTTCACAAGCTCCTAAGGAGAGGAATCGCTCACTTGATTAATTCATGAAATGACAATATAAACCAACTAAAATCCTACCCTGAAAAATAGAAAAACCCTAACCGGTCAGTAAACAAGATCTTACCCACCTAGAGCTAGGGTTCTCAAGAAAAACCTCTCAAGAAAATGGTGAGGTAAAAACAATTTGAGAGATTTTCTGGAACTCGAACCCCGCTCCGGCCTATTCGTAAGGTAAACGTCGCAACCACTACACTAAACAACCATAATAATAATAATAATAATAGTCTTTATTAACAAATATACCACATCAAACGTGCAATATTTACAAAAAAAACATGTAAAAGAAAAAAAGATATATATATATATATAAATATGAATCTAATAACAGTCAATTATGTTTTCACAAAATGAAAATACATTTATTAATACATAATTTCTTATCCCTAGAGTTTAAAATACTGCAAATACTATATTTCTCCAAACAATACCCTGATCTAAAAGCTCTAGCAAACATTCTATATATTCTACTGAGATATTTATTATAGAAACAGCATCCCCATACTTCGATGGCATAGGTGAATACAGAAATAATAAGGCTATGAAAGAGCAGATCTAGATGTTCAATTGGATACTTATTATATTTACATACTCTTAGTATATAAAGCCGATTACTAGCTTTACTCAATAGGAATTCTACATGAGTATCCCAATTAGTGGAACGGTCTTCAAAAGTAACTCCAAGTAGTTTCAATCAGTGATCTTTGCGCTCAATAATAGGAAGAGGGGCAGGTGGCTGCTTTGGACATCTACCCTTAAGCAACAGTTCCCATGTCTTACTAACATTAAACTTCATGTGGTTATTTTCTGACCACTGTATGATGGATTGTACTTCTAAGTCAGCTATATTACAATTTCTGTTGTTTTTAGTATTTACTGGAATGCTAAGAGTGAGGTCATCAGCATATTTAACAAGCAAATTAAACTGTTGGGACTTATGGTCTTAATATCATTAACCATGATGGAAAATAGTATGGGACCCAGTACAGTTCTGTAAGGTACCCCTCTATTGATGTTTAAATAATCGGTTGTAATGCCGTCAATAACAACGCGCTGCTTTCTGTCACTTAAAAACTAATTAGCCAATTAAAAATGTTGGGGTTTATGCCTATATTCCTTAATTTATTAAAAAGAACACTATGAGATACACTGTCAAAAGCTTTGCTAAAGTCAAAGGAGAAAATTCTTACAAAGTCGGCATTATGATCGAGCCATTTTAACCAGTAGTGTTGAGACTTGATCAGGGTCATAGTAGAATTATGTCCCTGTCGATAAGCGAATTAATCCAGGTCAATATAGCTATTACACATACTGGATAACTCACGCTTATACACCAGGCGCTCGAAAAGACGCATTATGATGTTGGTAAGAGATATAGGTCTGAGCTGATTACAGGAGCTTAAAGGTGACTCTTTAGGGAGGGGTCTGACATTTGCTTCCTTCCATATTAGAGAAACAGTGTGTAGCCTCAAGGATAAATTGAAAACATCAGCTACTATAGGGGCAAGGTGGTAAGTGAAGTCACGATAGAGCCAGTAAGGGAAGTTATCTGGAGCAGTGCAGTCCTTCTTACTCTAAGTAGGAACTGTGTGACGTCATGTACAGACAACTCAGGAATTCTAGTGCCTTCAGGTATAACAACAGCTTCAGGAGGAGAATATTGTGGATCAGTGTTAATGTCAGCAAAATACTTGTTTATGCTGGCAGGATCAATAATTGAACTGATGGACTGGTTATGTGATTTTCTCCCGGTAATAGAGTTCACAGTAGCCCACCATGATCTAGTCCCTTTATCATGCTTGTTGGATTCTTGTTTGACAGCACGTAGTTGGCTCTCTCTAATCAGTTTGTTGATCTTATCTTGAAGTATAGAAACAGAGCTATTATTCTCGGTTATGTCCCATTCTCATTAATTTGCGCCTATTGTTCAGAAGATGTTTTACAAGTGGTGACATGAAAGGGGGGTCTCTGGACAGACTTGATGGGAAAGCAGTCGTTGTACATGGACGAGAGCGCAGTTTGTAAGTTGTCTATTTTCACCTGAATGTTATCTCCCGAAGAGAGAACACTTTGCCAGTCATGTTCATCCAATAACTTGGACATCTTGATTTTATTGTGTTCTCTAACATCGTGAAATGCTCTAGTACAGCGTTTGGCTTTAACCTGGTCTTTTGGGACTGCGATAACCATCTTGTGATCTGTCCTTACAGAACTCTTAATGACTTGTGTCTTTTTCCATAGATAGGGCTTGTTAGTGATGAAGACATCTAGTATTTTGTTTTCCCTTGTGGGTTCCTTAACCAGTTGTACATTTGTACATTTTAAAACCACTGCTAATTTATGTTAGTTTATATGGTCATTTCATGAATTAATTAAGTGAGCGATTCCTCTCCTTAGTAACTCTAGTTATTTTCTGTTAGTTTCATAGAAGACATGTTGTATATAGCCTTTGCGTGGACTATTAAAATCATGCAGCGAGTTTATACAATTAATCTCTAACACATTATATTTATTTACTTATTTACTTATTTACTTATTTACTTAGTTACTTATTTACTTATTTACTTATTTACTTATTTACTTATTTACTTATTTACTTATTTACTTATTTACTTATTTACTTATTTATTTATTTATTACCACTCGAAGGTGGACGGAGAACCTCAACAGGCTTAGAGCCCAACTATGGAACTCTCCGACGGCCTACGATCCGAGAAGGCGTTAAGGTCTGACCATTTGCAGTTCGAATAGGAAATTGTTTCGCAAAGGCAGCACCTTCTACCTACTCAGTTATTTTTAAACGACCCTGAGTGTTAATTCGTCTGGCCGGGGTGTGGAACCCTCGCTGAGCTAACCGGGAGGCGGTTGCTCTCTTCGGTAATCCGAGTAGCTTGTATAGCTTTGAATTCCTTAATCGGGAGTTCTGATGTGGAAGGGGGTAAAGCCAGTGCACTGTCAACCTCCTGGGAGAAAACTCTGATAGATTGAAGGAGTTACCGACGTTAAATAAGGGACTTTAGTTTAGTTTACTTTTATTTTCAGAGCTGCTTTCACTGATATGAACAAGGAGGCATCTCAGCTCGCTTATGATTATCAGACCAAGATAGAGAAGGAGAGGCACAGGTTGGTGGGCATATACACTGATTGTTTACAATCGAGAGAATTTGAAAAAGACATCAGAATAAATTGTTATGTCGGTTTACGAGGATGGGAGGATGCCCTTCATATCGCAGTCTTGAACAAAAATGAAAAACTCTGAATTAGCGCGAAAATCTACGAGAATTTATGTTATGGAACAAGGCTTACTGAGTTTGATCCCGATCTCAATTCTGACTCATGCAGGTAAGCACTACACGCCCCTGATAAGTGTATGGGTGGTCTACTTTAGTTTGGTTTTACTCGAAAACCTTGATTTCACGATATATCATGTAAACCCATCTGTTACGGAAACTCTACCGCCATTAATAGCTCACTTTGTAAACCTTTGTAACATAGTCAAACGACCTTTTCCAGTTCTTGTCGCACTCTAAACGTTAACCGTATTTTACATTGCGAGTTGACGTGAGACTTTCGTTATAAAACTAAATGTTCCACAGAAAAGTCAAGAATAGAAAGGAAAAGCCTAGAAAGTTCGAGAAACAGCCTCCGCAGGCATCTCTAATTTTCGAAGAAATCAGATTATGGGCTCCCTGTTGGCAGGTGAAGAAAAGAGAGGAAAACTTACAAATAAATAACTCTTTGAACTTAAAGGTGTTCACAAATAGTCCACATGAAATACTTCATTAACAACATCCTTCGGTCATCTTTTTAAAGATCGTTGCCATGGCGACTGAAGCTGTGACCTTTGAACTCATTTTGCAAGGCTTCGGGAGGATAGTAAAGGGCACAAAAATCAGAATTATAAAGGCGGTAGAACTAAACAAGCTAACCATGTGGTTAATCCGTACAATTAGATATTGTGTAAAGTGGAAACTTGAGGATATCATATTTCACACTTGCCTTAATTAGCCATCCCCCTAATATATATTTTTTAAATTGGAAAGCAAAGTGTGCACTAACCTTGATTCACTTGCATGAAAATACTGACCCACCATATTAAAACCTTTCACCGTCCTCCAGGAGGCTTATATAAAATTTACTTCAAATTAGAGTTCAAAGGTCACATTACACGTTTCAATGGAAACTGTTACAACTTTATTTATCGAGTATGTTAAAGTATCAAGAATATATCTTACCAGAGGAATAGGTTGAGACCCATGCCTTAATGCCCCTGAGGATATCGGCTGATCTCAATTCCTTTCCTCGTCTTCTTCCCTTGTTCATCCCAAACTTGAATCCTCTCCTGTTCCAGGGATTGCACTCGATCTAGATCCCGTGTAATTATAAGTTATAGTTTAAAAGATTTGGATTCGCAGTATTTATTGTTTGTTTTGTGTCTTGAAAGACTTGCAGAACTCAAGTCGGCGCACCGTTTAGAGCAGACCAAGTACAACCAGCATATGCAGGTAGTCAAAACTATAATCGCGACAGAGTGCCGGGAATTCCTATGAGTGGCAACTTACGGCACGGTTGCCACGGTTACCAAATGCTGCGTGTCTTTCTATTCCAATAAAATTACAGAGTTATGGTTCGGCAATTTTCTATAGGCTAATGTACAGCTGTACATGTACTCATTTAAAAACCCTTGGATGCCAGTATACTCAAAACCCCTGGCCGACCCTGATATTTAGATATTTGCATTGATAACTTACATGTACTCATTTAAAAACCCTTGGATGCCAGTATACTCAAAACCCCTGGCCGACCCTGATATTTAGATATTTGCATTGATAACTTACATGTACTCATTTAAAAACCCTTGGATGCCAGTATACTCAAAACCCCTGGCCGACCCTGATATTTAGATATTTGCATTGATAACTTACATGTACTCATTTAAAAACCCTTGAATGCCAGTATACTCAAAACCCCTGGCCGACCCTGATATTTAGATATTTGCATTGATAACTTACATGTACTCATTTAAAAACCCTTGGATGCCAGTATACTCAAAACTCCTGGCCGACCCTGATATTTAGATATTTGCATTGATAACTTACATGTACTCATTTAAAAACCCTTGGATGCCAGTATACTCAAAACCCCTGGCCGACCCTGATATTTAGATATTTGCATTGATAACTTACATGTACTCATTTAAAAACCCTTGGATGCCAGTATACTCAAAACCCCTGGCCGACCCTGATATTTAGATATTTGCATTGATAACTTACATGTACTCATTTAAAAACCCTTGGATACCAGTATACTCAAAACTCCTGGCCGACCCTGATATTTAGATATTTGCATTGATAACTTACATGTACTCATTTAAAAACCCTTGGACGCCAGTATACTCAAAACCCCTGGCCGACCCCGATATTTAGATATTTGCATTGATAACTTACATGTACTCATTTAAAAACCCTTGGATACCAGTATACTCAAAACCCCTGGCCGACCCCGATATTTAGATATTTGCATTGATAACTTGGCCTTTTAAAGAATGCTTTTATTACTTATTGTAAGCAGGAAAACAACGAACCTGTTGAAATGAAAAGTACCCCGGGAATAACTTTTGAAACAACCACACAAAGTACTGTGGATCTTCAACCAGAACCCTTACACAGGCAACAAGTGACAACATACGGCCAGGAACTGCAAACAAGTAGATGTGTTCCCACAGATATTGGACCACAAGCAGAGGCAAAAGGTAACAATTGGATAGCTGCATGCATTCTACCTTTTTGGGTCTTTCTAGGTGTATCAACGTCCTGAAATTCAGGACAATGAACAACTCCGTATTGTGGGGTTAGGGTTCTTTGTATATCAGGGTATTGTTTTGCTGTTGTTCATTGTAGTCTGGGGTTAGGGTTCTTTGTATTTCAGAGTATTGTTTTGCTGTAGTTCATTGTCGTTGATAGACCTAGAAAGAGCCACCTTTTTGAACTCATTGGTATTGTTAGGACACGTTTCATGCGGACATATTGCGGGTTTAATAGCACAACAACAAAGTCCCAAACTCGTAATATAATAATAATAATAATATATACATATTAGGAGCATTATACTGTATCTCAATGCTCTTACATATAACTATTAAAAAAATACTACTATGTACATCGATTTAAGAATGTGGATAGATACATAAAATAGAGTTTCTATGGGACATAAAATAGTCAATTTCAGCAAGAAAGGTTTTCAGTTTGGATTTGAATTGTGTTAATGAGTTAAGTTGCCTAATATGTTCTGGAAGTAAGTTCCAGAGCCTAGTAGCCACAACTGAAAACGCTCTGTCACCATAATTACAAGTTCTTAGATCTTCTTCCAAGTACTTGTTGTCTGTTCCCAGATCACGTAAGTAGTAGGAGAGGCACCGAATTAAGCCCTTTTTGAAGTGGAATGTCATTAAATGAAGTGGAAATTGAAGTGGAAGGTATGGCGTCACTGTTCTATTGTCCTGGACTCATGAATAAAGTGTGGTGGTTTCTCATTATCTATTGTCTTTCCGCATGAATAAAATGCGGCGCTTCATGAATAAAATGTGGCGCGCTCATGAATAAAGTGTGGCGCTCTCATGAATAAAGTATGGCGCTCTCATGAATAAAGTGTGGCGCTCTCATGAATAAAATGTGGCGCGCTCATGAATAAAGTGTGGCGCTCTCATGAATAAAATGTGGCGCTCTCATGAATAAAGTGTGGCGCTCTCATTATCTATTATTTCTGTGAATGAGGTCATCGATCTATTCGGGCAGGTTTGGGCAAAGCTTATTGTTTGGGGTCGTCTATAAAACCAGGAGCGATCGGCCCTGAATACATTCGAAGTTGAATGAAAAAAGTAATAAATATCTCGCAATATCTAAACCCCTTTGTAGCGTAAATAGTAAGAACAAACTACTCGTGATAGGCTCTAAACTGTCTTTATTATTTTCCTTTACAGTTAATAACTCGTAAGATAATTGTATACAAAATCCGGTATGGTTCATTAGATCAACTCCGCTATTGTTCTTAGGGATTAGCGCTAACTGAAGGGCCTATTGTTTTGAGGAAAACTCTTGAGATGCAAATTCTTCTCTAAAACTGAACTATAATTACAATACGACTAAAAACAAACCACCAGATAAATTAAACAAAGTTTATTCAATCTAAAAAATACCAATTTACAGTTCGTTTTCCTTATAGTTCCTTTCTTAACTTCTTGTCGTCCTACCAAGAAGAACCTATTATTATTCAACCCACCACTAGACAGGAACTGGAGACCATCTCCAATTCTTTTAAACCCGACAAAACGCCTGGCTATGATAATGTTTCAATGAAGATAATCAAAGCATCGTTTGATTTAATTTCTGAACCATTGATGACCATTATTAACCTCTCCTTGGCCCAAGGAGTCTTTCCTGAAAAGATAAAACTTGCCAAAGTTATCCCAGTCTTCAAGAGCGAAGACCCCAATTTATTTAGTAACTACAGACCGATCTCTCTTCTCCCAAACTTTTCGAAATTCTTTGAAAAGATTATGCATAACCGTCTTTCTGCTTTTGTAGAAAAATTTGAAATCCTTCACCACAATCAATTTGGATTCCGTAAGAATCACTCTACATCTCTAGCCCTTATTCACCTCCTTAACAAACTTGCTACCTCAGCCGACCAAGGAGAATTAACTTTTGCTGTCTTTTTAGATCTTTCTAAAGCGTTTGATACGCTTGACCATGAAATTGTATTCAACAAACTCGAACACTATGGTATACGTGGACAGGCATTAAAATGGATCAAAAGTTACTTTAATAATCGAAAGCAATTTGTTCAAGTCAATGATACTATGTCTTCTGAGCATAGAGCGGTTTTCAGTTGAGTGTTGTGAAACCAAACGCAAACTACCCACAGCCAGCCAATCATAGCAGCGAGTAATCACAAGTAACTCATAAATGGCTTCCCTGTGAGCCAACGACAAACCAAAGCAAAACCAAAACCAATTTGCGTTTGGTTTTACTTTGGATTCTGATTGGTTGGTTTACCTTCTCAGCCAATAGGAGAGCTTAGTAAACGCAAAACCAAAACACTTCTCACATTCAATTGAAATCCGCTCTAACATCACATGTGGTGTACCACAGCATCCATACTGGGACCATTATTTTTTATCATTTATATTAACGATCCTCCTAACGCCTCCAAGTTAATTGACTCTCTACTCTTTGCGGATGACACAAGTATTTTTTATTCCCACAAAGATCCTAATCTATTGATATCCTTTTTAAATAGAGAACTAAAACAGATAGATGACTGGTTAAAAACAAATAAACTTACTGTCAATATAAAGAAAACCAATTATATCCTTTTCAAACCTAGACAAAAGCACATTTCGTGCAATGTTCCCCTCCTATTTAATTACCACCAGCTAGAACAAAAGCAAGTTACTAAATTCCTAGGAGTATTTATTGATGAAAACTTCACCTGGAAAACTCAAATAAGCCATGTTTGTAAGAAAATATCCAAATCTATAGGTATTATTTACAGATCTTCTAAATCTAAATTATCTATTTACTATACATTAGTTTACCGATACCTCTCCTACTGTAATATTGTCTGGTCAAACACATATCCCTCAAACTTAAACAGAGTATTTCTTCTTCAAAAGCGTGCTGTACGAATTCTAGCCTCCGATTATCGTGCCCATACTGCTCCAATTTTTGACAGCTTAAAAATACTAGACATTTTTATCTTGAACAGTTTCAACAATGCTAAATTTATGTTCTCCTATCATAATCAACTACTTCCCCCTCTATTCTCAAACTTATTTCCTAGAAATGATCAGATACACAGTTATAGTACCAGAATTGCAACTAATTATCGATCACACTCTTGTCGTACTAATATCAAACAATTTACTATTCTTCATCAAGGACCAAAAATATGGAACTCTCTGCCCTCTACATAACTAAGTCTTTAACACTACCGGAATTTAAAACAAACTTTTTCCACCACATTGTTACTAACAAATGAAACTTCATTCTTTACACCTTCACATCTCTAATTATCTTTAATTACATTGTTGTTCGCAATTGCTAACTCATTTTATTATATGAATCTTATGAGGAGGTATCTACTCTATAAGCCCTGTGGTTTCCAGAGACCTCCTCGCCATAATTGCCTAAGCTTCCACTTATTTAACTTGTAACTAATAGTAACTGTTCGTTGTATTTAGCACAATATTCTTAGTCAAATCAATTGTTAATACTAGTTAGTTAATTTCTCTGAATAAGAAATCTATTGTAACTATTCAAATACCTTAATTATTACCTGTCAATAATATTCCTGTACAAATCACACCGCTAGGCCGCTTTGTATTGTAGTCAGTATTACTATTGTTACTTTGTTACTCATATAAAAATATATGGCGAATAAAAAAATTGTGAAAAAAATAATATTTGTCGCGGAGTTGATAACTTTCTTATTTCTCAGTTCTTGGGTTGATATAATGATTACACTGATTTATGTTTCGTTGATTTTTTTCTCGTTGACAAATACTGCCTACTGATTGTTTATATTAAAACGATATCTAATTTAAAAAAAGAGGGGTAAAAAAAGAAAAAGCGGGACGAGAGGCGACAAAAGGGATGAAAAGGATGAACGGAGATAACTATATCCAAATGTGGACACGTCTTTTGTCAGTAAACCCTTTCATCCCTTTTGTCGCCTTTCGTCCCACTTTTTTCTTTATTTCAAAAAGAAAAAAAGAGGGACGAAAGGCGACAAAAGGGATGAAAGAGCCTACTGACAAGAGACGTGTTCACATTCGGATATAGTTATCTCCGTTCATCCTTCTCATCCTTTTCATCCCTTTTGTCGCCTCTCGTCTCCCTTTTTTTCTTTTTTAACCCTTTTTCTTTTTTAACGAAAAACTGAGGGACGAAAGGCGACAAAAGGGATGAAAGGAGATAAAAGGGACGATCAAGTAGATTTGTGCTATTTGATACTAACTTTCAACGAGTGAACATGGAAAATCGGACTTTGAAAAACTTCCCTGTACCTAATTGTGGATCAAAGTATCTTGTTAAATTATCCAACCACTTGGCACAAGTCCATAGATTATCAACTCAAGAACGTAAACCATATTTACAAGAAGCGAAACTTCAAAAAAGAAAGTTTTTGTCGAGGAATGTAAATCCAGTTGTTGATAATGGAAAATATGTTGGTTAGGAATCCTGCTTATAATGTTGGTCTAACTGAGAGACCTTAGCTAAATCAGCTAATCGACATCGTTTTAATATAAGCAATCAGTAAGCAGCATTTGTCAACAAGAAAAAAATCAATGAAACATAAATCAGTGTAATCTTGTAACACGGTACATTATATCAATCCAAGAACTGAGAAATAAGAACCGCGACTATAAGGAAAACGAACTGTAAATTGGTGTTTTTTAGATTGAATAAACTTTGTTTAATTTATCTGGTGGTTTGTTTTTATTCGTATGGTAATTATAGTTCAGTTTTAGAGAAGAATTTGCATCTCAAGAGTTTTCCTCAAAACAATAGGCCCTTCAGTTAGCGCTAATCCCTAAGAACAATAGCGGAGTTGATCTAATGAACCATACCGGATTTTGTATACAATTATCTTACGAGTTATTAACTGTAAAGGAAAATAATAAAGACAGTTTAGAGCCTATCACGAGTAGTTTGTTCTTACTATTTATGCTACAAAGGGGTTTAGATATTGCGAGATATTTATTACTTTTTTCATTCAACTTCGAATGTATTCAGGGCCGATCGCTTCTGGTTTTATAGACGACCCCAAACAATAGGCTTTGCCCAAACATGCCCGAATAGATCGATGACCTCATTCACAGAAATAATAGATAATGAGAGCGCCACATTTTATTCATGAGAGCGCCACACTTTATTCATGAGCGCGCCACATTTTATTCATGAGAGCACCGCATTTTATTGATGAGAGCGCCACACTTTATTCATGAGAGCGCCATACTTTATTCATGAGAGCGCCACACTTTATTCATGAGAGCGCCACACTTTATTCATGAGAGCGCCACACTTTATTCATGAGCGCGCCACATTTTATTCATGAGAGCGCCGCATTTTATTCATGCGGAAAGACAATAGATAATGAGAAACCACCACACTTTATTCATGAGTCCAAGACAATAGAACCGTAACGTCATACCTTCCACTTCAATTTCCACTTCATTTAATGAGATTCCACTTCATAAAAAGGGCTTAATTCGGTGCCTCTCCTACTACTTACGTGATCTGGGAACAGACAACAACTACTTGGAAGAAGATCTAAGGACACGATTAGGCTGATAGCGCTCTAAGAGTTCCGAGATGTATGTATGAAGCCGATCGCGGAGTACGGGGGTGATGTGGTCAGTTCTCTTAACCCTAGTAACAAGCCTAGCGTTTTGAAGGCGTTGTAGTTTGTCTAATTCTACAGAGGGCAGCCCGTACAATATGCTATTACAAGAATCTATCTTAAATATTACAAAGGCATGGACAAGCTTTGCACAGTCCACCTGGCATAAATACTTCTAGCCTCCTCCGCAGGCAACTCTTAATAGTTTTTAGATCCGGCAACCGGCGAAGCCGGCAAGATCCGAGATCCAACGAGCGGCGAAGCCGCAAGGGGACTGGGGAGGGACAGAAGGAGAAAGAGTTATCTCCTCCTTTCTTTTCCCTTCTTCCTCTTTGTCCTCCCCCTCATTTGTTTCGTCCTCAGACCCTTGCTCGTCCCTCTCACCACAGGATTCCCGGTTTCACATCTTTTTGTCTATATTTTTCGATTATAATAGGAGTTGCCTGCGGAAGAGGCTAGCTAACCCCCATATCGATGGTGAAGTCCCGGGGTAAAGTTCTTCAGAATCAAATTAAAGTAGTGGCACGTGCTGTATATACGGTCAAGGCATGGCTGTTAGATGATTAGTAACTTAAGATTTTCCAAGTGTTTGTTTTAAACGATGCCGAGAAAGACAATGGCAAACTTGACAGTGATGCCGGTTCCGCTAGAAGTAGTAATAGTAATGAGTAAATGGAGTAGTATAGAACTGGAAACAGCAGTGCATACGTAGCAGCGGTAGTAGTGCGAGTGAATGTGATCTTCGCAGTTATAAAATATTTCTGATGCATATCAGTGATACACAGCTATCTAAAAAATGTCGCATAAAAAGCCTTAAGTCTAAACTGAGTCTACACGATAAGACTGAAAGGGGATATGAATAGCGATTACTATGCATTTCATTCTGCCAAAGTACGTGCCTTGTTAATTGAAGCTATCATTCTCTAAAAAACTGCCACCCCCTGCCCCTTGATTTCTAAATCGTCCTACCTTTACTAACAGTAAGTAGATGTTCTCTCGGTACGATATGAAAACAGTCACCCAGTCGCCGGATTTGCTTATGAACCTGTGAATCGTGCATTGGCAAATGCAAAGGAACAAAGGAAATGTTAAAGAGTACAAGGCGTCTTGATGTTTGCCCGAGGAAATTTGCTGTTCTTTGGGTAAACATAAGCTATAACAAAATGCACGGCTGATTATATGGTTTGGGAAGAATAGATGTCATTAAAACCAAATCTAAACCGTATAGTCGCTCCCCACGGCGGTTAGCATACCTTAATCGACTTTTAGCTGATCATACAATGTACGTACCAGTGCTTATCTTCCCCGCCGACGCAGATCAACACTAGTTTTTACAGGAACTAGTCACGCATCCTATAATCAGCCGTCCATCTTGTTTTAGTACTGATTCGTATAATTTTGCTGATTAGATCCCATCCAAGGTGATCCGGTACTTCATCCTTGCATTTTAGTATGTAGTGACCACACCGCTTTACGAGACAAAGTAGAAACTCACTAACTTAAATTTCCACCATCTTCTGTCGATCTTTTTCTCTTTCCCACTGAGAAAAATAGTGGGAGAAAGAAATTAAAGGATTGACAGGAACATTTCTTGGGTTTACAAGAATACATTTTACGGTAAAGCAAAGGTTGAGAGAAACCACAGTGAATGAAGCAAAACCGCGACGCATCGAAGCCGAGATAGCGAGTCAGAGTCCTACTATAGCTTGAAACAAGGCCACATGAAAACAAGAAGAATTACTCATTTTAAGCAAAGGGTGTCGTAGTGTGTGTAGGCTGTTAGAGATGGATAAAGGAACCTATGAAATAAAAAAAAACGTCGAGAAATACTTTTGTTTCCGAATACTGTTTCCGAAGATACAATTTTTCAGTTACAATATGATTAAAGGCGTCATTCAGCACGTACTTCATTAAGAAGACCATGAATTGAAAAGGAAATTGCTGAGCCTAACGTCAGTATGACTTTCAGCAGTGTCTTTATTGTCCAAGTAGTCTTTCAGCCGGTAATGTTGTTTTTGTTTCTTGCAGGTGGGTCGAGAGGCACAACAAAGGAACTCAATTACGGCGAGGATACGAGCAAGGCATCTGCACTAATGGGGAGGTCATTCTTCATTTCCCTTCCATTCAATACGAAGCGCTAGCTTCTAGAGCTTTCACAGTTTGGGTTGAGGACATTGATTTCATTTTGTCTAAATTTTACGTATTTTTGTCCCGGTGGACGAACCGATTATTTAATCAAATTCCTTATCGTGATTTTTAACGATTTATTTCTAATGATAAAAATAAATCTCTCAAGAGGTACTATTTACACAAAGCTAAGTGTTTCGTTCACACAGTCCAAAGGGACAACTCATTAAAATTCACATCTAACCCAAACCCTGACCATAAAACGTACCCTAACCATTTCCAAAACAAGTTCCCATGCAGGTAAACGACGAGTTCTCGCTCACTTACTAGGGCTAAAGTTCAAAAATAAACAAGACAATATTTAGATGTGAATTTTAATTGTCTTGTTTGACCGTGTGAATCAGGGTTAACATCTCCCATTCGACTTTGTCATAAAATATTAGAACCAATATCGCAAGCAAACTGAAGAAATTGGCGGACAAATCTTGCGGCAGTGGAATTCCTCCAAAAAAACTCGAAAGTTGGGAATTATGAAAATGTTAACACGGTCTAGTATTGTTGCTTGAAATTCCCTGGAAAAGGAAATAATATTATTCTAATGTAATTAAACAAGATAAGAAAAAATCACACGTAATTACTTTTCGTGCCTTAATGGCGGAAATTAATCACAAAAAGTAATCTTGACTTTATTTTGGATTGCGACTTTCAACTCATTGAACAACTTTCTTCGAAAACACGTGTAGTTCTTAAACGTTGGCTTGTTATTCTGTGTGGCTGTTCCTTAATATTTGATGTCAAGCATTAGAAGTCTCTCTCTCCCTTCACCGTTTGAATAAATTGTACAGGTCGCTAACTCTTAAAATTGACATTGGAAAGATTAATGACACTATTATGTTGCCATAGTAGCGTTGAACGTGTTTAAAACAGATCTTATTTTATAGAATATTTACTGCGAAATGGCTTTCTCTCGCTTATTGTACAGCTGTTTCGAACAGATTAAAATAAACGTTATTGTATACTGACAAAATAAGGGCTGTACATGGATATACCAACGTGATCACAGATATGAATTTGTATGAATTTGTTAAGTGTTGCTATGAATATAAATTCTCCCAACTTATGTTACCACATCGGTGAATTTGATCGCATATGCGAATATAAGGACGGACCATTAGAAAATTTATGGGGGAGGGGGAATTCTCAAGCTGCATGAATTTAATTTTTACTCCAGTATGCTGTGAAGCAAATTTTTTTTGGCTAAGATTTCTTGCACGTTTTTTTTTGTAAGATATGTGTATACATTGCTTATATATATTTTTTTATATTAGAAAAAATATACTTTGTTCTGGTTTTATATACTATTAGTAATATATTAATTGAAATAGATCATTTATCAAATATTGAGGCAAAAAGAGCCTACAGGAAACAAGTCACTACATAGAGTGAAAACTGAAAACCTCTGAAACAGTTACTCACTATTTAAAGCATAAAAGGATATAGTTATCGACAAAATAGAGTGCGGTAGAGCACTTTGCATGCACCACGCTTTTATTTTCTACCTGAGATGATAGAGAACACTAAAGTTCTGATTTTTAGACACTTTAAAATTCCAATGTGCATTTCTTATCTTTCAGTTGAGTGGTTTACGCTATTTGTTACAAAATAAAAGCAATTACTCAATACTTATTTTGGTTTATTTCACAGATTTTTGTATACATTATTTTTATTGTTATTATTTAAAAAAATTGTTAGTAGAAGAAAAATATATATTTTGTTCTGGTTTATAATGTTAATATTAATATAGCGAAAGAGATCATTTATCAAATAGGCAAAAGCGCCTATAGGAAAAAAGTCGCTATATTCATGAATAGAGAACTCTCATTTATTATCAGATGGAGTGAAATTCAACTTGAAAATAAAAAAAAGGTTTAACAATTGTCAACAGCTGTTTCACTGCATGTGTCGTACGTCTTGGGAATAGTACGTTTCATGCTATGGAAACTGCATTTATATGTTGACTATGCAATCTTTCCTGTGATATAAAAGAGGTCTAGGACAAGAGATGCAGCATTATTTCTTTCAATTTCAATGTTAATATTTACACTGAATGAATGAGTAGGTTTATTCTTCCGATACAGAATCTTGCTCCTTGCTGTTCAGTGCTCAAACTTGTTTTCACTATAAATTAATCGCTTTAGATTTATGGGATGAAGTTGGGAAGTTCCATATAGGAAATTTTTTTCTGTGTTGCTGGGTGTGCATGAATATTTTTTGGGTAATTTTCCCTTGTATGAATTATAATTTTTCTAATGGTCCTAATGTATCCGTGTGAAACTTCAGTTGCAAGATAACGAGGACATGACGTGCAGACGTACCAAGTGACCGAGGGCCAAATATTTTCCCGTTCGGCCCGACCTAACTCAGTAAGTAAGATTTTTTTAATTATATAACAAGAGACCATCACCTAGGTGATATAACCATTTAGTTTGTTGTAAGAATGGAAAAACAACAAGCAAAAAATCGAGCAGGGCCGTAGACGGCCTCCATCACATGAGCGCGCGGGTCAGTGCAGGTCATATGATAATATTTATGTTACAATCCCGTTTCTGATTGGCTGAAAGGAGTGCAATAATTTCTTATGTCTTATGACGAGCAGCCTCGTTCCGGCGCGCGCGACATTTTTGATGACAAAAATAAAAAACGTGTTTAGCAAGTAAAATCCAAGAACTCTTCAGGATGACTGTTACACTTCTTCCGAGTGTCGTCGTAGCAGTCCTGTATTTACAGTTTTGTGTGAATATTTATAACTTGTACTACTGCTAAAATCATATTAAGAGCTATGTGAGGCAGAATTACTGCAGAAAAGGTATTTTTTAACGAAAACGTAGTCATTTTTTAAAACTTATTTATGTATTACTCTAGCCCATCTGGTAGGATTCTAAATTTGTGTGGTCAGATTTGTAATCGGGCCGATTCGCATCAAAATCACGAAAATTCCACATCACATAACTGATTTCATTAAACTGACATTTTATTTTAGGAATGCAATGTAGCGCTCCATGTCAAGAATAAAACGAAACCTTCAATCCGTTATTACAAACACTGTCATATGAATTATTTAACTTAAATGTCGTCTGGGCCCTTTCTGCGTCATGCGGCCCATTTTATACTCGTCCCAGTCCCAATCCAAGTTCAAGTGCGTTGTCATTTTTACCCTCTAAAAAATAATCTTATGTCGTGATAAAGATTGTGAATATAGTAATAAATACGTTATTAGATTCGCCCATCGTGGGACAGCAAAAACTGTACAGACCTTGGTCTGCGTTATCAGTCCTTATTCTGTACAATTTTTGATGTCATCCAATAATTCTTTATTATTATACCACTGCACTCGGTGGAGTCCAACTGAAATAACGCCCGAGAGAGCCTGGGACGAGTACAAATAGCCTGCGATATTTACTGGTTATTTTATGGTTTTCTATGGAATACGGGCGAATATTTCACGAGAAATTTGTATTATTGGGCATACAACGAGCCTTTAGGCGAAATATGATGAATTTCGCCGGTATTCCATAGAAAACCATGAAATGACCATATTAGCCTGTATAAACAACGAATTTACGGGAAGATTTATCACGAAAACAAAGTAACTTACCGGACGATAGACTGCGAATCAGTTCTCACCGGAAAACAACAATTTCGAGAGGCGGACGTGTCTGCAGAGTAATTATGTATTCAAAATCTTGAATTCTTATTGGCTGAGAAAGAAAGGGCGCTAAATTTCCTGCATTTTCATTGGCCTTTATCTAGCCATGAAATATCGCTCTGTATTGCATAGTAAAGCTGAGCTCTGAAATGTAAGATGTATAGGATAATACACAGTAGTTATTTGTCAATATATCCTCGCTCTAGAATTACCAATAATCAGTAATTGGCTTTTGCTCTGCAATTATCAATAATCGTTAATTCTAGAACGCAAATTAAACATTTACAATGACATTCTTAAAACCAGTCAAGGATAAAGGTTTGTCAAATTCCGAACGGCGGTAGACGTCCTTGGTGTTGTAGTGGTCCTGACGTCTGCACTATACTGCCCTACACGCAAATCGTTACGAGCCCGAGTAGGAGCGCTCAAAAACATTTTTCTCTCGTTTACCTTCTGCTCTTGTTTACCTGTGAACCCTAGCTCTAGGTGAGTGAGAACCCGTCGTTTACCCGTGAACTCGTCCGATGGTTAGGCGGTTAGGTTTGTGGTTCGATTTGTCTTAGAATTACCAATAATAGGTATTTCAAGCGTGTTTGCCATTTACTGATTATTGGTAATTGTAGAGCGAGGATGCGTTGTTATTTGTACGATAGGTAAATCACGCACGAGACTCGTAATTAATGGCACGAGAAAACCGATATCGCCCGAGTCGCTTCTCGTGCAATTTAACGTGGAATTACCGAGTCAGGCATGTAATTTTCCTTGAATCGCATAGAACTCAAGTGGTGATTCCACTCTGAATAACAACTCTACTCAGCCAATCAGAGTCTGATTTCGAAGATTCATCTGTGACTATGCGTTTCTCAATATAGTATGGCGGATATTTTGACTCGCCAATTTGTATTTTGACTCGCCCTTCAGGCTCGTCACAATACTGCATGGCTCGTAAAATATCCGGTCGTACTACACACCAAACACTCTAATAGGATATGGCAAGCACGCCTTAACATTTAATAACGAGCGACACGCTAAACTTATCAGTTCTATGAGAGCTTGTAAAATTGCTAAGATTTTTCTGACCTGTACATCTGCAGGGCCGGGTTGTTCAAAGCCGGATTAGTGCTAATCCAGGGTTAATTTCTATGACAACCAATAGGTTCTGTGCAGAGTTAATCCAGGATTAGCACTAGTCGACCTTTGAACAACCCGGCCCAGATTACAAAATCAGGATTATACAGGAATTCAATGAAATGAGAGAGGCATGCACTCTTTCGAAATGGGCGAAATGCTATTTCTTAACAATTAACAACAAAGAATACGAAATATTTCCGATAAATCGGAAAACCGTAATGCGTGTGAAAGGTAACATTTGGCGGCCCACCTTAGAAGAATACATCATTTTTATTCTATAAACTGTTTTACAAGGATTTCCAGCACTCAGAAATATCGTATCTGAACACAGTCACGTAAAAATACGATAATTTTACGTGTGTGGATATCGCCTCTCAGCCAATCAGCGATGTCCACGTCACGCGCTTACCCTTGCTTCGAACAATCGGGCCCAGGTCCAAGTATTGTTTATAAAATAGATAAAATAATAGATGGACACTTGGAGATATGAAATTTATCTTCTCGTGTCCGGCGCTCACTCGTGAGATATCGAGTTGAACACTCGAAGATAAATTCCATATCTCCAAGTGTCCATGTATTACTCTCTATATAGCGGGCGCTTTTTATAGATCTCAGTTCCATGAAAAGAAAATTCCTCTTTGTTTACACTAATGGTCCAATTTAAATCTCAATCCGATCTTCGACATTTACTTATTTGTTAACCACCTGCTTCATAATATTGCACGGCACAATCCTAACGAGATATACAGTCCGACTTTCCTTCACTTGCCAAAGGGATTTTCCATATCATACTCGAGTATATATGTTTCATTGACGTTTTCTCCACATTGCTTAATTCCTACATTATTATCGAACGACCACAAGACATCAGTTGGATCTTCACCAGAGTAGAAACGATATGGCAGATGCTCCTTCACGCCTGTAAAGGCAGGTTTGTTATATCGCTGTACACTTTCACTTACTGTAACATGACTTACGGCAGAGCTATTCAGAGACTTTCTGATTGACCAAAACATATATAATATGGGTCAAATGTTTTAATTCTAGTATTCTAGTATTGTATTTTTTTTATCGTCATGTGACAAGATTGACGCTTCTAAACATGTTCGATGACAATCACGTATTTACCTTTCCGAGTTGTTTTCGACGTACTGCACGTAAAGTTCAGGCAGTGGGTGGGGAGGGAATGGGAATTTGCCATTGATAATACCATTGAAAGCATGCCAGGAAGGAAAACATCAGCAACTCTAAAATGTACCATTCTCGTAGATCTGTTAACATCTGCTCTACTGATGCCTCTCTTGAAGAGGAAGGCGTGCGTCAGCACTATTCGAAATATCTAATCATATAGTTTTGATTCTCCTAGTATGTTCTTACTAACATAAAATACTTGATTAGAGTGATTTTCATTAATCCGTGAAACAAAGTGTGTTAGTTAGAGTTTAATAGTCAAATAAGACACAAAATAAAAAAGGAGTAGGGTGTAATAGTATGCTCTTACTCTGCCATCTATTTCACGGGTTAATGAAAATACTCTAACTGTCACGGATAATTACACCGTAGTTTATTCCATTTCGCACAGCTGAACCACAATCCATTTCGGGCTGAGAATGTCGCCGTTGGTCCTGGACACCATTTTCCAGTTGAATAGCTGTAGACCACACGCGAAGAATTCACTTGTTAATGCTTTTTGAACTAATTCGATACTGACTATTTCACTTGTGTGGTATATACTAAAACAAGTATATTTGTTAAATTATCGCATGCTATGGAGGATACGACCAATCAGGATCCCACGGATTGTATGCAGCCGCAGTGTTTTCCCGCCATAATGGGCGCGTCCGCAACAGCTTCCAGTTGTTTTCCGCCGAAAATTGGTTTTGCAGCGCGCCACGTACTTTCTTTATTCAGCTTTCTCAAACTCAGTTCAACTTTATAATTTGTTTACTTTTATTAGTGAAGTATATGACCATAGGCATAGGATAAAACGGTTAAAAGGTTCGTGTGCACACTGATCGAAAAATCAAGTCACTTGAAAGCGTTGCCCAACTAGTATGTATTCAGTCACAGTCCTTTCTGTGTACCATCATATACGCACGTGGTTTCATATATACTGTTCTAAGTAAAATTCACTTAGAACAAAAGGAAATCAAATCAAATTCCTGATTGAAAAATCGACAGAATAACATAACGTTATAATGGAAGTGAGAACTGGTTGGGGATGAATAGGACGGTCATGGGTTGGGATGAATATGATGGGACGGGATGGCTAGAATGGAATGGATTCGATGGAATGTGATGGATTCCTTTATTTATACAGGGTAGTTCATTCATGCATTTTACATAACTGTTATCAAAAGGTTTGTCCAAAAGTGACTAAAATATCTAAAAATGAGCCAAGAGCGACACTCAATACAAACGTATGAAGTGGCCGCTTTTCCTCTCGAATTAACATGATAATACATGAGCTAAGTGGTATCAAGAGATCTTGCGCTCTGCATGAGAGCATTCGAAACGAAAGTGCATATGGACACCGTTTACTCAGCATCTGGATAAAGTTTTGGCCGTAGTTGTTTACTTGAAGGGAAACTGAAACCTAAATCAACTGTTACACCAGTTTTACGAGGTGAACTTCCACATTCCTCTCCAAAAAGTGAAAAGGCCACCTCAGCCACATTTCACCATGCTGATATGGTGAACTGAATACTAAAAGTAATCACTGTAATTACTAATCGTTGAAATACACTCTACACGGTTCTCCACTTTCGTGAACAAAATCAGTACGATTGGAGAGTAACAATACTGTAACCTTTCCGCAACGCAAGGCTTCCATTTTATTGCAGCAAAAGTAAATAAATTGCAACCGGTTCGTACAGTTCACACTCTCTAATCAACTTTTCGACGTACTATTGTATCATTGTTAGTGGAAACACCTGCAGTCCCTCGAGTTTTTCCTAAAAGTTCTATATTTTGAAATCAATGATTAGTTCATTCAACATTAATATAATATAATATAAACCACACCAGTGAATATCACTTTTCGCGCGCTCTGTTTGGCTACTACGGTGAATATGATTTCATATTCACCTCCAAGCAAAGCAGCGATCATCTCGCGCGAGTTTTTGTCCATTTGACAGAAAATAAAATAACTATTTGGTGCTGGCTATTCACCTGGAGTGTGGTATATACTAAAACAGCCGAAGCGGCTTGGTAAATATCCACCACTATTCACCTTCACTTCGGTGAATAATTGTAATATGTAATAAAATATAACAATATTATATTATATTATATTATATTATATTATATTATATTATATTATATTATATTATATTATATTATATTATATTATATTATATTATATTATATTATATTATATTATATTATATTATATTATATTATATTATATTATATTATATTATATTATATTATATTATATTATATTATATTATATTATATTATATTATATTATATTATATTATATTATATTATATTTAACAATTATTCACCGAAGTGAAGGTGAATAGTGGTGTATATTTACCGAGCCGCTTCGGCGATTTTAGTATATACCACACTCCAGGTGAATAGCCAGCACCAAATAGTTATTTTATTTTCTGTCAAATGGACAAAAACTCGCGCGAGATGATCGCTGCTTTGCTCGGAGGTGAATATGAAATCATATTCACTGTTTGAGTAGCCAATCAGAGCGCGCGAAAAGTCATATTCACTGGTGTGGTATATATACACCACTATTCACCTTCACTTCGGTGAATAATTGTTAAATATAATATAATATAATATAATATAATATAATATAATATAATATAATATAATATAATATAATATAATATAATATAATATAATATAATATAATATAACCCAGATAGTACGAGCGCTCTGATTGGCTTATAGACTCTATGGCACGCCTGCTTGCGTTGTGTCATATATAGTTATATCATAAAAGCATTAGACTGAGGTGGACTACAACTGAATGAGAGATTAAGCCAGTGGTAAGTATTTAGTTATCAGCGCCGATCACCGGATTAAGCTAAAAATATGAATTTACATCTTTCGTATGAGATCGATTCCACAGCAGTACAATTTCAGATATTGTAAAACTTAAAACAAGATTATCTCAAGAGAGCTTCTAACTCGGGCAAAAGAAAAGTAGGTGAAAATACTCACGGAAAACTTCGCAATCGTTTCCGTGCAGTAGTGTACAAGAGATCGAGAAGCTTACTATACGTACTGTTTAATAAACGAGCAGCAGTGTTTTATCAGGTTTAAAACTCGAGGGCGCAGCCCGAGAGTTTTAGACCTGATAAAACACCTGCTACGAGTTTATTAAACGGCTACAAAAACTTATAATGGTTAATTAATGAACCATTGAACCTTTGTATTCACTGAACGCCATGCAAACTATTCGAGTAATAACCGCTTGCGATTACCGGAACACTCAAGGGAATGACATGAAGAAATTACCATACTATGTTGTTTGAAGCGGCGTTTCGCACTGCAAGAAGAACCTGCACTTGAAGGATTTGGTGTCGTGGTTTACATCGATAAAGTTCAATACTTGGAAAGCGATGTGACTGACATGACGGCAGACTCTAAATGAAGAGGATGTTTGTAAGTTTAATGCACGTTTTTATTCATTTTTACGGCTTTGAGTTTGGTTTAATAAATAGTGGCTCGGTAAACAAGTAATGGTAGTTGGATAACTTTATTTTAAAAATATTATCTGTGTTCTCGGTAGTCTACTGATATTAGTAAATTTAGTGCAAGATTGATAATCTAGGTACCTTATGTTCCGAGTACTTTTTGCTATCTTTGGGTCTTTATCAGTGAATTCTTAATTAGGATGAAACTTAAAATAAAATTTCATGTTCATTAGTATTCTTTATATAAAACGTTCATCCTAATTAGCAATTCAATGAGAAAGCTGAAACATCAATAGAAATTCCAAGAGTTGCAAGGTGCTTATCCATTGTCTCAATCATTAACCCCCGTTTCCCCCTGGGACAGAATTCAAATCCCTCCGCGGGCTGTTAGAATAATGAGATTTGATCAGGTTTTAAGGGGCATGCACGTGACTGATTTGCTTCATCTGATTGGAAGTTTTTGAAATGATAGAAAAACAACCATCAAAGAGTTAAAATAAACACTGGCGTTTTGTCACGAGGGAAAGGAGGTTTGCAGGGTTAGCTCTGGAATCTAGACTTTCATATCAACGCTCTCGTACAACAAACACGGTTTGGACAAGGTGCCGCCTTACTGTACAAGATTGACTAGCTTTTTGGTATTTATTAAAGCTATATTTTATTTCACATGTTTTATCAGTCTTTTTTTACAAGTTTTGTGCACGATGTTTACTTTTCAATATGAGAACACAGATAATAGGGATCGTAATAACACCAATACATTTTAGATTAAAAGAAAAAAAGAAAAAAGGCAATCATGTGCAACAAATGTCTGTAAAAAAGGAGCTAAGTCAAGGGCAAGAATATACAAATGTTCGAATTGATATAAACAAAACTTCAAGTAACAAATGAAAGAAGTTTGTTCCATTTTTCATAATGAAATGAGAGTTTATTTTTCTCTCTAGCAATTAATACCTCTGTATCGTAAATTATTTAATTATTTAAAAAAATACAGTATTCGTTGGGGCCACACCTTGTAATTTACACTTGAAAATATATTGCTTAGCAACCAAATTGATCAATATAAAATCATCAACTGGATTTATAATTCCAAGAATAACATCAATTTCATTTATACAATTTAGGAATTAACCAAGGGACAGTGGAAGAGAAAGTGCTCTAAAGCTTCATCCTTCTCTTGACACAAAGAACAAAGGGGAGACTTTATGGAGCAAACTATTTGTATATAATATCCGATTAAGTATTTTGAATTGAAATTCACGCGTTTTCGTGTCTAACGCACATCTGAAGGGCATTCAGTATAGATCTTTTTCCAATCTAAGTTAGTCCCTCCTAAAGCATATGAACTATCATATTTGCGTTTAGCTGTGGGAGGTACTGATATTTTAGAAATGAAGTGATTAAAAATATTTTTTGAAGGAGTTTTGTTCAACACTAAAAGGTCATCATTTGCTCCCAGACAAATATTTTGGATATTAAAAGGTCAGTCAAAATTGAAATTAATGTGCCATTCTTCTTCAATTCCCTTTTCCAATCTTTGGAAAGTGCATCATAACTACCTCTTAAAACATTTCTACTGCATTTAGATTTGGAATATTTTTTCTTAATTTTAAGCCATATTAATATTCATCAAACAAACCCCAATCTTGCATATTTCTTTAGATAATATATTTTTATTAAATACAGATTTCTTATTGATGTAAACAAATCTACTGTTCCTTATTATCTGATTTGACAACTCCTTATAAGCAGAAGGATTCGTATTATTTAGTTGAGACCAAGACACTAGACATTCTTTATAATATGTTGGTAAATCCAAAGCAAGTTTTGCAAACTCAAAATTACAGTGAAATAATAACTCGCCACCTACTTTTCGAAGATAATGATTGAAGATAATTTTCCAAAAACATGGCGATTTCTTGAAAAAAGTTTTTATGCATACAATTATTTGAGTTTGGATTAATGACTCGATATCAGGCATTCTCAAACCTCCATTCTCAATATTGTTTATAAGTGCTAGCCTTTTTACTTTACCTTTGCCTTTCCAAACAAAATTGTAGAGTACTCGATTAATTTCTTTAATAAAATTCTTATCGGTGGCAGTAAGAGCTAAACAATATTAAATTTTAGAAATAGCAAACGTTTGATAATCTGTATTTTTCCTAGTAAAGTAAGGCCTCTCCATTTCCAGCTATTGAGGGGACTTATTAGAGATTTTAAAATAGTATCAAAATTTAGTTTATTTGAGAGGGTATGATCATATGTAATATATATCCCAATAATTTTTACTGCTGTTTTATTTGTTTAACGTTTAATTCATCGGCGGAGGCAGACATAAACCCAAGGCAAAGCACTTCTGTCTTATCTTTGTTTGTTTTTAAGCCGGAATACTGACCAAAGTTTGTTATACTCGAGATTAAGCAATGAAAATATGTTTTATCCTTAAGGAAAACGGTCATATCATCTGCAAAAATAACTATTTTAATTTCGTGATTTTGATTCCTCATATATTCTCAGTTCGGCACGGATATGAATTACTAAAGTTCCCATGCAGGATTAGTATAAATAAATATGGCGAGAGAGGATCGCCCTGGCGAACACCACGAGATATGTTGAAAAAAAGAGTAGCGTGTCCACACAACTAGAGATGTTGGCATAAAACACATCGATCCAACCAATAAAGGATGGTCCAAACTTATTTTTTTCTAAAGTCTTTCTAAGAAAATTCCGGTTAACGGAATCAAAAGCTTTTTCGAAATCAATAGCCGTCAACAAGGAGTCAATGTGTTTTGTTTTCGTAAAATTTAATAGGTCATCAATTGTTTGGATAGCATCAAAGATTGGACTACCTTTTACAAATGCGTTTTGGTTGTATAATATCAGATAAAACTTGTTCTAATCGTTTTGCAATCGACTTCGAGCCTACCTTACGTCAACATTAATAAGAGAAATCGGTCTCCAATCCTTAATGAAGCGCCTATCTTTATCTTTTTTTCAATCAAAATAATAATTGCTTGTTTTTGAGTAATTGATAGTTCACCATATTTATAGCAATAATTTAAGCAGTCGACTACTATCTTGCCCAAGAGTGGCCAAAAAGACTTATACAATTCTATCGTAAGGCCGTCACTTCCTGGTGTTTTATTGTTTTGAAGGTCAATAATGCATTAAAACATTCAGCGGGAGTTATTTCTCCCTCACATAATTTTTGCATAGAGGACGAGAGCTTTGGAAATGTTGGTGAATTCAAAAAGGGACAAGTAAGTTCATCTAAAATTTCGTTGTTCTTCTCGCAGTACAGATTGGAGTAAAAGGTGTGTAACTCATCCATTATTGTTTTTGGGTTTGTTATAGTCTTTTCCTTGTCATTTACTAATTACCTAACTGCACTCTTTTTCTTCTTTGAATTTTCAAGATTAAGAAAATATTTATTGTTTTATTCACCTTTTTCATACCACGTCGTACGGGAAAGGATGATTGCACCTCTTATAATATAGTCATACTCTGCCTCGTTAATTTAGCTTTGAGGAAGTCAAGTTCGTCTACAGCTTCCTGAGATGGGAGCTCTGCACAATTTCTTTCCGCTCTTTCAAGTTTATTTTCTTTGCTATTCTCTTACTGTAATCAATGGTATCAATTCTAATCTTATATTTTAGCCAGTCCCATTTCACCCTCATATCTTTTTCGCAATCTATTTCTTCAAGCCAATGGGCCGGGGTATGCTTTGTAAATAAAATCCACATCTTTTTTATCCTCAATAAGACTATTATTAACTGAACGGGATGGCTAGAATGGGATGGAATGGATTCGATGGAATGTGATGGGTGCCTTTATTTATACAGGGTAGTTCATTCACGCATTTTACATAGGTAACTGTTATCAAAAAAGTAACTAAAATTCTAACAATGAGCCAAGAGCGACACTCAATACAAATGTATGAAGTGGCCGCTTTCCCTCTCGAATTAACATGATAATACATGAAGCTAAGAGATCTTGCGGTCTGCATGAGAGCAAGTGCGAAAGTGCATATATGGACGAAAGTGCATATATGGACACCGTTTTCTCAGCATCTGGATAAAGTTTTGGCCGGACTTGTTTACTTAAAGGGGAACTGAACCCTAAATCAACTGTTACACCAGTTTTACGAGGTGAATGTCCACATTCCTCTCCAAAACGAAATCGGCATGCCTGCTTGCATTGCGTCTTAGTTATATCATAAAGGCATTAGACTGAGTGAACTACAACTGAATGAGAGATTAAGCCAGCGGTAAGTCTTTAGTTATCAGCGCCGATCACCGGATTAAGCTAAACATGTAAAATCTTTCGCATGATATATTTTTGCACCATATGAATATATACAAAAACAATCAGAACGAGCATCGAAAAAGGACCACAACATAAATGAAAGACGATACAAAACAAAAACTCGAAACATAAATGATATAAATATGAATGAAAATAGTTCGATAATAGTAGCCAGCGAAAAAGAAGCTTATATGCAAATTTATAAGGATTTTGTAACAAAATACTCTAAGTGAAATTATTTTAGAGGGACTAATTGTCCTTCGATAAAGAGTTTATCGGGCTCTGCTCTACTGAAGACAGCTAACTTGCCTGCTTTCCTTGCTTCTAGCATCATGGCCACTTGTTTTTTCCTCCTTTCCACAATCAATTTTGGAAGGTCAGTCGAGATTCCCAGACCCTTCCCTTTGAGCACTTTTACCCGTGAAAATATATCTTCTCGGTCTGGGTACCGAAGGTCTTGAAGGTTTGTTCTGTGCTGAATTAAATTTTCCAACCCTATGAATTCTTTGTAACTCAATGGAATCTGCTTCGTCAAATTTAAGCTCGGTCTTCAAAAATTCTCTCAGTATCGCATCCGTATCTTCTTTACCATCAGTTGCCTCTTTGATGCCATGGAAACGGAGGTTCTCAGTTCGCTGATAGACTACGTTATACAACTGCTTGCGCTGTTGTTACAGGGCAGTGTAATCTTCCTTGCCACTTTTTACGGTGACCTCAAGATCTTTCTTTAATGCTTCTACTTCACATTTCAAGAAATTCATGCTGGACTCGAGCTCATTTACTGACCTGTGCATATTCCTAAAAGTGTCTTCAATAATCCTTACTTTCTCTTGTAGAAACTCCACTTTGTTGTCTACGCACTTCATACATTGTTCATATAATGTTCTACCTTCTCCATCCTCCCTTCTATCTTATTTAATTTTTCAAGGACCAAATCCATCTTTGGTATAAGCTCTTCTGCCATTGCCAAGGCTTCCAAAATTTCATCAGAGTCGATGAACTTATTGAATTCACTTTCGTTCTTTTATCTTCTGAGGACTTCACTTCACTGTCTGATAATTCGCAGATTGTTCTAGTTGACATTTTATTTTCTAATAACACTCCAACTTATATTTCGGAGCAGCCGAAAGTTAATTACCGAGGTAAGTCCTACAAGAAAACTCGACATTTATTTTTCTTTACATAAATAATCATTAGATGAGAAAAGAACGATAACGATTCCACTGCTGCAGGGCATATACAATCTCGTGTGCTGTCTTAATGTGATTGCTTTGGGTTGAAGTGTACGGCTGAGTTCATTAAGCCGCATCCCACGCCTCTTGTCATTCGATAAGTGTAGTACAGTTAATACTCGCATCTGCATGCAGATCCATATTTTCCTCTTTACTTCGGTGGTGCACTTGGGCCATATGATTTTGAAAGCTATGCGAATGTTACCAACTGCGAGCCGATGCGGTTCAAACGGACATACTTGCATTACGCCGATGGATTAGAAAAGCAAATGGGTTGTGGCCACTAATCTGTTTGAGCCGCTAGCGATAATCCACACTTTTAGTTTGGAACTGATTTCACTTAAATAGACCGATTTAGATTGTAATTTGTTGTCCCAATTCAGATCATGTGACAGCTCTCCAGAGGATTCAGTGTTTTGTTTTCCAATTAGAGAAATTTGTATATTTCCTATTGGAAGAAAAGTAAGAAAACATTACTCAAGGGAAAAGACAGGTGACCTGAATTGGGACAACAAATGTACAAGCTAAATCGAGCTTTTTCCTCTCGGAATCCGAGCTTATATATTACTGACATTGGCTCAGTTTTCTTTGTTCTTTGACGGGGGATATATCTATATATTACCCCCTCAAATGAATTCTCAAGTGGCTAATAAACAGCTAATTAGCATTGTTAAAATGCAGGGGCAATATTTATTAAAATGCAGGAGGAATATCACATACTTTGCACTTTATTAGTTATTGTTATTGGGAACCCTGTGGGCCGCTAGGGATCACGGGAATTATGATGCATGCCATTCGAAGTATGGAATTAATCCTGAAGCCAAAGGATACTGTGGATAAAGGGCATGAAGAACACGGAGGTAATTTAGGTGGGTCAAATCCAGTTCTTAGATCAAAATTACCGAAGTTATTCATTAAGAAGTACTCGGGTGACCCGAAGAGTTGGCAGCCGTTCACACAAACACATCGGTTCCAGACATTGATAAATTCAATAGAAGGGTCTATTACCTGAGAATGCGTATTGGAGGGGTCGGCTTTGACGTCGATCAGGGATCTCTCACTCACAGACTCCGATCCAATTATAAGAGTGCCGTAGACATTTTGAAAGAGAGATTGGGTAATAAGCAACTGAATGTCAATTTTCTTATGGATTTCCTCTTACAACTGCCAGTTTTTTCATCTGTCACTGACAAGGAAAATAAACATTATTTATGACAAGGTTGAAGCAATTGTTAGTGGATTGGAAGCTCTTGGAATACCATCTGATTCATATGGGGGTTTGTTAGTTCCTGGAGAAAGGTGCAACTTCATGGCAAAGTCTAGTACAACTCAAACCAGCAAGGTTAACTGGGATCCAGGACCCTCGACAGCAGCAGCCCTCAGGTCTCAGCATCCTCTGCCACAAACCAAGCTAGTTCAACTTGCACCTACTGTAGACAGCAACACCCTTCAGCAAGCTGCCCAACAGTGTTAAGTACTTCAGACAGAAGTGAAGTATTAAGGAAAAGGGATCGGTGCTATATATGTCTTATATTTTTTTAGGGGACAACACCGCAAAGAATTGTCAGTCAAGGTACAGGTGTATATATAGCGGGAGGGAGACATCATGTCAGCATTTGTGGGAAATAAGGGGGGAACCCCAAGGGAGGGGTTAGTAAGCAGTGTGGTAGTCAGCAAAGAGGTGAGCCATCACGTGATGCAGGCCAAACAGAGAACTCTGTAGGCATTCCCCCTAGAAATACCCATCCACAAATGGGTACATGGTCAAGGTAACCAGATGGCAACTATATATGCTGATAGATTCCAGAACATCAGTCTTACTACAGACAGCCAAGGCATTTAAGCTTCTAGTACCGGCAACCGCTCAGAGGCTGTTATGGTCAAGGTTATCTTTGATAGCTGTAGTCAAAGGTCATAATTGTGTCAGTCAAATTGAAGGAAGCATTGAAATTACCAGTCCTGGGGTCTCAGAAGTGATAGCTGCATTTGGTTCAGAGAAAGGGCAGATTAAGGCTTGTGATGTGGTGCAGTTATGTGTCAAAGGTATGCATGTTGACCTCAACATTTACCTAACTGCTCATGTGGAACCGGTTATCTGTGCACCAGTTAAGAACCAAGCCATAGAAGTAGCATACCAGAGTTACCCTAGCCTGCGAATACAGCCGCCTCACATCGGGTGGAAATAAGCCCCCCGAGGCTTATTTCCACCCGATGTGAGGCGGCTGTATTCGCAGGCTAGAGTTACCCTCACTTGAATTAATGTGCATGTTCTATATATAACAATTTACCTGCTTTTCAGGTGTTTCATAAGTTTTAATCACAATATCCAATGCCTTTATTATCCATTTAGTTAGTTATTTTTGTCCCATAATATATATATATTAATTATTTTTATTTTTCTTAAATAGGGTTATGCCATTAGTTAATTACATTAGATTATTAGTAAGTTATCTGATATTATTATAGAATAATATATTAGCTATACACGTACATTTTTGTAACGAGTTTCCCAACTCATTGATGTCTCGTGTCTAATTTACTAGAACTCATTTAGTTAACATTTGTTAGACGGATCATGACATAATTATGCAACATATTTTTGTTTAATCTATATATTGTTACATGTATATCTTTGAATAACTCTAGTTGTCTTTTGTATTTATTCTTATATTAAAGATTAAAGAGAGAACAACTATTAGACATACAAAACTTTGGATCTCTTTTGGACCAACATTTATGTGGCACTTGAATCATATTAACTAGGCTTGATCTAGCCATGGATCTACAAATGTACTACACATACAATGTGTTCTCCAATCGGTAAAGTGCAGTTGCCTACTCAAATTAAAAAGAATACAGTTGAAATGCAAACTTGAAAAACTCATGAACTCAAATACTAATGCAATACATAAATAAATATATAGTGGAACCCTATTATTACATTGTACGAACCCATGCAGTTATAACAATTATTATTCTAAAATTCCTTTTCAGTTATAACAATTATTATTCTAAAATTCCTTTAAACTCCTTTATAGTCCTTTGAATATAAGATCAATTAAGCAATTGAGTAGGTGCTTTACGTCACTTAGTCTGACAGTACGGAATTGATAACTCATAATAGAGATAAACAACCGAGTAGAGGGTATACAAGATGCAAATGATAATTGAAAAAAGGGCCTTAAAAGGACTGAGAATTATATAGCCACAAGATTATATCTGATATCTGATGAGGAAACAACACGATTCGAATTCATAAATATAATGAATATAATAAACATCGGCGTAATATTGTCGCTAAATATTGCAGCAATTCCAAGCTTTTCATTAACTTAAAAAACGTGCTTATTTACGTAGCACTAAATTAGAGTGGACCGTTAGAGGTTTAAATGTAGGAATCCTACAAAGTCGTGCATTTGTGTGTTTCAAGCACAGGCCAAAACTAATCCAAAATGTGGCAGTTTATATCTCGAAATGTTTAATTGTGTTATTTAATTTATGATGGCAATGTCACAATCGGAAAGTGTCAAAACACATGTTGTGTTTTGTAGATTAATTGCCCTTTGAATGTTTCACTCGTCCCTGACCAACTTTAGTACGTATTTTAGTGATTAACAAAATAAACATTCCTATAAAGCCAGTCCTCTTTTTCTCTTCCTTATAAAAATATGTGCCAGGTTTTAAAACACAAGCGCGACTCGTTAAAAACTTTTTTTATATCGAGTCATTTGCTTACAATGAAAAGATCGAGAGCTATGTTTGTGCAAACACTATAGTTTTCATAACATTAGTTATTCATAAACAGAGAAAAGACATCTCTGTTTAGTAATTAATGATATCCTAACCAAACGGTTTCACCTGTTTTACAGAACACCTTTTTAGAATAACAAGTGTCACCCAGGAGCTTTGGTCAGTTGATGTTCAAGATGTTGCTATGTTTGAAAAAACACACATTCAGTACACATTGACAGAAAAATGTAGAAAGCCAGATACGATTAACATATTAGAATCATAATCAATATTAAATAAATGATTTAATACTGAAAGAACAACTTTTCAAGAACTTCTGACAAAACTGAGTTAGATCAGCAGCGTAACCGACCATGAACAGACTGAACCACACTGTAGTTTTATATTCGATGGACGAAACTGCTGAATTACGAAGCTATTTCAATATTGCTGAAGTATTAGAAGAAGTTCAAATACAGTTCTCCTTTTTGATGTCTTTTTTTATTCTCAAGGTATTTTTTATTTCATGCTGACTCAGTGTCGTAATTAATAATGACTACGACACCTGCGTATATCGTATGTTGCTTATACTTATGTCGCTATTGAGGACAGGGATTCGGAGCCACGCTAAACATGAAATAATTCGGTACGTATGACTATATAATCGCTAATATTTGTGTTAGCTTCACCGAAGTTTCAGTAATATTGCCTCCTTCAGGTTAAACGGATAACGGAAAGTGAAATGACGAAAATGAAGAGTGCGCGATCGCAAAATGCAGAATAACACTGAAGCATTCTAAAGTATATCAATTTGTAATTTTATACGAAATTTCGAGCTTTTTTTTTTAATGGCCGGTATGCACGCGCTTTGTTATTCTGCATTTCGCGTGACCGTTACCGTTGGGTGTTTCTGTTGGAGAATCCAAAATTGGATTCATGATCTCAGATCATACGGGTTTGTTGTGCCAAAAGAAACGATCTGAAAACAGATTTATAACGAAAAAATAGTATATTGTGTAACGTGTGGGTGACTGAAGACCTTTGAGAGAGACTGCCTGTTTTAAACTTCTTATGGCAAAAACTACAACTTGCTAAAAAAGGCATGGCTCTGTTTACACGAGCCGGGTATCAAAGTATTTAACTGACCGCTACTCGAACGCTCAGAGCTTGGTGCTTCAGTTTAATAAAGTTTTACACTGTCGCCGAACATCAAAGTATTCAGTTCAGGAAATGAAAATACAACTAGAAGTAATCATAGATTATCAAAGTGCGTTCGACATATTTTTTGAAAGAGAAAGCACTGTGGTAACAGTCAGAAAAGTTGAAAAATTGCTGCAATGATGTGGACGGTGTACGTAATCCTGATCAAAAGTGTTTGTTTTTTAACTAATGTGAAAATTTTGATGTCTTGACTTATATGTTAATATACAAGGGGATGCATCTGGGTATAAAACTGTAATTATCTTTATGTAACATTAAATCATTGGATGCGATGCTTATGGGGCTATATGCATACATGTGTGTTTTATATGGTTATGGCATTGATTTGAGAATTAGTAGCACACTTTGCTGTGTGGTATACAGTGTAAAGCAATAATTGAAGTTACTGTAGAACACAAATCAACCCAGGCTATATATAGCTACATACATTTACATACATACATGAACTTTATTTGAGTGTCAATAGTATTTAGCTGTAAAGCTAATTGGGGACACTATATTACAGGATATATAAAATACAGTATATTATAGGATATATTTAGGGATTCATATAAAGTACGTATAAATAAATATTACTATTCAGATGTGTATAAACTGAATTCCAGTTCTTAGAACATAAACTATATATGCATGACCTGTATAAAGTACAGCTCATGCAGTTCCTTCGATTCAGGTCATTCACATTGTTTCCCGGGTAGTGAGAACAAGGTTGGCTGCAGAATATTGAGCGCCATAATTTGTTAGTTCCAGAATATATCAATAAGCAGTTTATTTATTTATTTTAAATTTGTAAACTATAGCTATTTTGTGTGTGTATGTTTGTTTGTTAATTCACCACTTTGATTTTCTCTCCATCTTGTAAAAAAAAATACTTGTAATATTGTACTATCTCTACTGACCATAAGCCATTTAAGCCTCTGGCTTTGGCCTTTCTTCTGTACGTTCTCCCTTATAGTATTTGTAAATGAATTGAATTGAATAATTTATGGTCAATGTTGGTAGCCGGGTCCTGGCTTTGATCGGTTTGATCGGTTTGATCAGCCTTGTTTCAAGTCCGTTAGAAATTCAGTGTAGATTAATTGAACACAGCAATGAAGTCAGTACTTTAAATTTTCCTCACCTTCTACTGTGTTGATATTCTAGTTCCTTGGCATATCAAAGTGTCGGTATAGATTAACTCTCTGTCTGAATGTAGTGTTAATTTGAATCCGTTAATTTGTATAACCAAGATGTACACATGCAGTGTCGCAACTCACACAAGATGCGCCGATTACGGGTATCTAGAAAACTCAGACCTTGTTTCTCTTCAGCCAGGTCATCTTACTGTTTGTAGTTTCGGTATCTGTATGTACAGCGAAAAGCAGAATCCAGTACAGCGAACAAGCCAACAGAATTCACTCGGTTGTTTACAAATTATGGTGAGTTGATTTGGGGAGCGATAAGAGTCGGCTGGTTTTGACTCAGTTCTCTGTTCGTGTAGTATTTAAAAAGCTTCTTCACAACTCACACTGAAATATTCATATCCATGTATTTCTCTTCAGCCTTCAGGTATGATTTATAGCATCTTGACCATTTGCAGTTTTGGTATCGGCAAACCGAACAGCACAATTCAATACAGAGAGCAAGCCAACAGCATATTTTTCGATCGCACATTCACTCGGTCTCGCCTCTCGAGTCCTCCAGATGTACTACACACTTTCCTCAGGCTTTGCTCAATTGTACTTGCGAACCTTTGAAACATCATTGCATTGGATTGTCGGAAAATATGGCAAGTAACTAACCGATCGCAAAACAAAACAGAACTCAGAAGCCATGCTGGCATTCACCAAAATGGCCGCTCGCATCGTGTACGTGTGGTTACCAGTTCCCCGGCCGAGATAATTTATTCCAAAAAGTACAAACACACATGAGGACAAAAATCTCGATTTCTTTCGCTTGTGGAAGCAGCACAGGTAGCCCACACAACCACAGGGAGTCCACTGCAAGATTAGTATGCGTTCTCCTTCGTCGAACGCAATTAGTTTACTTTTCTTAGTGAAGTATATGTCCAAAGGCATAGGATAAAATAGTTAAAAGCTTCGTGTGTACACTGATCGAAAAATCAAGTCACTTAAAAGCATTGCCCAACTCAGTATGTATTTCACAGTTCTTTCTGTGTACCATCATGCATATACGCACGTGGTTTCATATATACTGACAGATGTTTTAATGGTAATATGATGTACTCTTGTATAATGGAAAGTCTCTTATCTGTGAAATTCACTTAGAACAAAACGAAATCAAATCAAATTCCTGATTGAAAAATCGACAGAATAACGTAACGTTATAATGGAAGTGAGAACTGGATGGTGTCGGGAATGAGACTGGTTGGGATGAATGGGATGGGACGGGATGGCTAGAATGGGATGGGACGGGATGGCTAGAATGGGATGGGACGGGATGGCTAGAATGGGATGGCTAGAATGGGGTGGGACGGGATGGCTAGAATGGGACGGGACGGGATGGCTAGAATGGGATGGAACGAGATGGCTAGAATGGGGTGGGATGGGATGGCTAGAATGGGGTGGGACGGGATGGCTAGAATGGGGTGGGATGGGATGGGACGGGATGGCTAGAATGGGGTGGGACAGGATGGCTAGAATGGGGTGGGACGGGATGGCTAGAATGGTGTGGATTCGATGGAATGTGATGGATGCCTTTATTGATACAGGGTAGTTCATTCATGCATTTTACATTAGTAACTGTTATCAAAAGGTTGGTCTCCAGAAGTAACTAAAACGGCTAACAATGAGCCAAGAGCGACACTCAATACAAACGTATGAAGTGGCCGCTTTTCCTCTCGATCGATTTAACATGATAATACATGAAGCTAAGTGGTAATGGCCACGGTTTTCTCACCATTTGGATAAATGTTTGGCCGTAGTTCAGTGTCTACTTGAAGGGAAACTGAACCCTAAATCAACTGTTACACCAGTTTTACGAGGTAAATTTCCACTAAAAGTAATCACTGTAATTACTAATCGTTGAAATACACTCTACACGGTTCTCCACTTTTGTGAACAAAATCAGTACGATGGGAGAGTAACAATACTGTAACCTTTCCGCAACGCAAGGCTTCCATTTTATTGCAGCAAAAGTAAATAAATTGCAACCAGTTCGTACAGTTCACACTCTCTAATCAACTTTTCGACTGACTATTGTATCATTGTTAATTAGTGGAAACACCTGCAGTTCCTCGAGTTTTTCCCAAAATGTCAATATTTTGAAAGCAATGATCGGTCGATTCAACAATATATGATAACCACAACAAAAATTGCAAACAAAAACCAGCGCGGTTCTCCAGTTGGTAAATTAATGATCTCGTCCCGGGATGATAATAAACAGAACCACTTTGTGACCTAGAAATAGAAATAGCATAACGCAGAAATAGGCAAAACTTTTTGACTGTACTGAAGTTTCAACCGGCTGAAAACGAATGTGTGCCCCCTGGCGATGGAAAACATAATTATGTGTGGTTTAAACTGTCATTTGTATTAATTTAATACTTGCAATAGGTTTTCGCTCTACTTTAATCCTTCACCGAGAACAATGAATTTAATAATTTAACAATGAGTTTTTCCGTGCTAGCGGACACTTTCGATACCGTTGAGATGCAAATTTGCAATATGTTAACTTTGCGCATGCAAATTATGGATTTGCAAGTCTTTTAATTTGTTTGAAAAAAAACACATTTAAGCTGAGAAAGGCTTTTCAAACCGGCTTTTGCGCGCTTATAATCAACTGGTAAAGTTGTGAATCAGAAGAAACACGTGTAGAGTTGTACGAATTGCTTTTTTCAGGATAAGCGCAGGTTTGTTCAAAGAAAACAATGTGATTGTAATAATAATAATATTATAATAATAATATTGCTTTATTTATCGAGGGTAGCACTTAATATCGTACAGATAATATACACGTGGCCCTCAACATAAAGAAAATAAATAAATAGATGATTAATAACAGTAACAACTAAGCACTAATAAAGACAGTTTCGAATTACAATAATCATTGGAAGCAGTGAGGTTAACCTGCATAGTATGCGTTCAACTTGAAGGAGAATGAATCTCTTGAGGCTGCTTGTTTTAGTTCAGTTGGTAGTTTGTTCCATAGAGAAGCAGCGCTAAAACTGAAAGTTTTCTTAATTGCCAACGGTTTGCTTAACCTTTGGAAGCATAAAGTTGTGGGCAGCGTTCCTTGTGTTAAGCGAGTGTGTGTCTTTCAGCAATTTGAATTTATTTCGGACGTATTCAGGCGTTTTACCATTGAGGGTCTTATACAACAGCATTAGTTTGAGGCGTTTTACTCGTTCAGGGAAAGGAATTATGTTCAAGTCCGTAAAAAGCGTCGAAGAAGGGGTATCCCATGGGGCATCTAAAATTATCCGAGCTTCTCTTTTCTGTAGGCGGACCATAACTTCACAATTCGCTTGAGAAGTTGTTCCCCAAATTGTTGATCCATAGTCCATGATGGGCTGGTCGAGTGTGCTGTAATACAGTATTCTTGCTTTTGGTGTTAGAAACTGTTTTATTCTTCTGAGGAGGCCGAGTCTCTTGGAGATCTTGCCCTTAACGTACTCGATTTGGGTGTCCCAAGAAAGGCTAGTATCGAGATAGATTCCAAGTAATTTTGAGTTTGTAACTGATTCAATTGTAGTATTGTCGTTGACGGCTACAAGCAGGTTTTTGTTTTCCTTCTCTAGCTTACGCCATTTCGGTTTGCTGCAAATTATCATTGATTTGGTTTTGTTACAGTTGAGTACCATTTTATTCTCACTGGCCCACTTTGTTATTGGCTTCAACTCAACCGTTAGAGTGGCTTGAACCTTCTCTACGTTTGGACCTGTTGCTAACTGAGTAGTGTCATTGTACGCCTATATGAGCGCGAGTTAAATGCCAACAACAAAGTAGCCACAAAACGTACTGATGATTATTAAACTGTCTCCATTAAAATTCATCTAACTTTTTGTCCAGTTTCTTCAAAAAGTCAGTCATTAGTCCCATACTTGCGCCGGCCTGCTCGCACATTTTAGTGTGCGCCCTTCTGCGCCTCGTATGTACCGTTTGCTTCTTCTTCGCTGGCTTGGGCTGGTCGCCTGCGTCCTCGTCAGAATCAGAGTCCACGAAAGCACGTAGTTTATCTTCTCTCCTTTCTGAGTTTGTGCGATATTAAACAGTAATTTCCCTTTCGGGCTCGTGTTCCCACAGCCATTTCTCGTTCTCCCAAACTCCCACTCCTGTTTCTATAACTATAGAAACACGGAAAATGTTTTCTATTTCTTAAATGGTGCAGTTAGTCAAGAGAAGTCTGAGAAAGCCCTCGGCAAGGCAAACCTATGAAGAACTACTGACAGCTGTAGTGGAGGTGGAACTCACGACCATTAACGTACATCGAGACAGACATCTGTGAGCAGCCCCTCGCATCTTCGCACCTCATTGTTGGCAGACGCCTGTCAAAATTACCAGCCCCTATGAAATCTCAAGATGAAGATGAGAGTAAATCATCGATGCAGAAAAGAGCTTCCTACTTGAACTCACTACTTGACCATTTCTGGAGCAGATGGAGGAAGTAATATATATTGAGCTTGAGAGAGTTCCAGCAAATTAGAAAGAAGAGTGATCAAATCATCAACCTTGGTAAAGTTGTCCTCATACATGATGAGTGTCAGCCAAGTAGTAACTGGAAGACAGGCATGGTGACATACTTTTTTCAAGAGCAGAGATCAGTGGAGAAGTCAGAGGGGCAGTAACTGTTATACAACCCTGACGAATAGAGGAACGATCACAAGCCTAAGACGGCCTGTACAGAGGCTGTATACCCACTGGAAGTCAATGTGAAAGAGGGAGATGAAAACGCTTCAGGCTCCGCCGCAGCAGGAACCAGAACCTGTAACTCAGAAGAGACCACAGAGAGCTGCATCCTTGCATGCAAGAAACCGTATAAAGGAACTTGCCGTTGACCAAGCAGTCTAAACTGTTTGCCAAGGGAAGAGTGAGACATTTTATTGATTGTTATTGGGAACCCTGTGGGCCGCTAGGGCTCACGGGAACTTAGGTTTTGACAGGAAAAGACCGTGCTCATGGCGAGCGAACGGATCGAACTCTGTGTTTGAACTCTGTGTTTGAACTCTTTGTTAATTCTCGTTGAATCATGGAATAAATACAGTCCCGAGATCTAGAACGTTTGTAACTCTTTGGAAATCTTACAAATATATATTAATCTCTCCCTGCATTTTAACAATGCTAATTAGCTGTTTTCTATTTTACAATATCAAAATCTACTGCTATAAAGTACTAAATGAAATGAACTACTAAATGCTACACAAACATTTACAATGCTGAGAACTACTGGTCAATTCCATGCAATAATTGAAAACTACCGACTTATCAAACACCATACGGCTTATCCGTTATCGAGAAAGAAAGTCAACCTGCTTTACGTTCGTTGTTTGCTAGACGTCACAACCAAAAAGGTGTATTATTTGTTTTTCTTTGTCACTTACCCTTTGCTAAGAACACAAATGATAGCCTATCATGAGATGGGTCAGTATTTTAAGGTATAACTTGTACTGCTGCTAAAATCATATTATACGAGCTATGTGGGACAGAATTACTGCAGAAAAGTTTTTTTTTTTTTTACGAAAACGTAGTCATTTTGTTCATCTTATTTTATGTATTACTCTTTAGCGCCAGCAGGTATACATGAATGTCATACATCGAAATTATCCCCAATGATAGGATTCTTAATTTGTGTGGTTATATTTGTAATAGAGCAGTTCGCATCAAAATCACGAAAATTCCGCATCAGATTTTTTTTACGAATGAAATGTAGCGTTCCATGTGAAGAATAAAACGAAACCTTCAATCTGTTATTACAAACACTATCATATTCTGGGCCCTTTCTGCGCCACGCGCCCCTTTTTATACTCGGGAAGTGCCGACCCAAATTCAAGTGCGTTGTCTTTTTCACCCCCTGTCTTAAAATAACCTTATGTCGTGATAAAGATTGTGAATATATAATATATAGGTTATTGGGTTCGCTCATCGTGGGACAGCAAAAACTGTACAGACTTCGGTCTGTGTTATCATTCCTTATTGCTGTACATTTCTTTATGTCATCCAGTAATTCTTTATTATTTTAAAATATACTACTGCACTCAGTGGAGTCCAACTGAAATACCGCCCGAGAGAGCCTAGGACCAGTACAAATAGCCAGACAGGAAAATCACATGCCTGACTCGGTAATTCCACGTTAAATTGCACGAGAAAAACCGATATCGTCCGCGTCGCCTCTCGTGCAATTTAATGTGGAATTACCGAGTCAGGCCGGCATGTAATTTTCCTTGAATCGCATAGTCTAATGAATTAATTGCTGATTTGGTACTTTCGTTAATATTTTGCTAAGTTATAAATAGCTTGTGTAGCCTGCAGTGGGCCAGCGGTGATTCCACTCTGAATCACCACTCCTCTCAGCCAATCAGCGTGTCATTTCGAAATCGCACTCGTGCAATTCAGCTGTGACTATGCGATTCTCTAGGAAACTCAGGCGCAATTTTATTTAGAGAGAAAAAGTTGGATTAAAAATATATTATATAAGAGAGCTTGGTGTGTATGTAGTATGGCGGATATCAGTTTGACTCGCCAATTTGTATTTTGACTCGCCCTTCAGGCTCGTCACAATACTGCATGGCTCGTAAAATATCCGGTCGTACTACACACCAAACTAAACTGTCTAATAAGATCTATGTATGGCAAGCACGCCTTGACATTTAATAACGAGCGACACGCTAAACTTATTCTATGACGGCTTGTAAAATTGCTAAGATTTTTCTGACCTATACATCTGAGTACAAATTCAGGATTTACTGTAATTCAATGAAATAAGAGAGGCATGCACTCTTTCGAAATGCGCGAAATGCTATTTCTTATCAATTACACCTTTTCCCGTTCATTAGCAGAGAATATGCATACATTTGCGCGAACAGTTACACCAATAACGCGAAAATACTTTCAATTACTTCCAAATGACATTCATTTTAGTGTAATTGAAATTCATTAACGATTTTTCGAGAAACACTAACATTCAATTGCATGAACAGGCAATCATTTGCTTCTTTTGCCATTCATTTGCGGAAAATGTACTTTCATTTGAACAGTAATCAATTTCAATAACAAGAACCATCCAATCAAGTGCGCGAAATGACAATCATTTTAGTGTAATTGAAATTCATTAACGATTTCTCCATAAACACTAACATTCAATTGCATTTACAGACAACCATTAACACGGAAGCGACATTCTTTAGTGCGATCATGGAAACATTAACACGTTGTAAACACACTATAAGGAAATACAAATTTTCAATAACGTAATAGTCATTCCACGGGATATTACCAAAAGCGTTCATGAGAATTCGAAACTTTCGCATTCAGTACAAGAGAGATTATGTAACTACTTAAGTCCTCTATTGTACATTTGTCCACACGTACAGAGATGTAGAAAAATGTAGGCGTACAAGCAACTACGTACTGTACTGTACAACACTGTACTTCTCGAAGTTTGCGATATGCCCCAGAGAAACAGGATACCGCTCGAACACCGTGAAAGAATCATCAGGGCGTTTGAAGATGCAACAGAAGATTATTTACTGGTGGCGGACACATTAGGGGTCAACTGGTCTACTGCAAGAAGTATTGTGGCTAGATACATGCGAGATGGAAGAATCGAAGAAAGACCACGAGGTGGTAGGAACAACGTCAGAGTTGATAACGACATGAGGGACTGTCTCCATGAAATTGTAAACGAGAACTGCCTTCTAACGTTATCACAGATAAACCGCGAGCTTAGGGCGCGCCTCCCTCGGAAACCCAGGATCCATGACCGTACGGTGGCGAGGACTCTAGACGGGATACTGTTTCGAGTGAAACTGGTCAGGTCGCTCCCAGCTGAGAGAAACAGACCAAATGTAATACAGAAAAGGGTTGACTACGCCAACTGGTTCATGGGTCATGGTGTGGTGCACCATTGTATCTTTGTAGACGAGTGCGGATATAACATCTGGACCGCAAGAAGTCACGGCAGAGCCAGACGCGGAGAGAGGGCATATCGGCAAGTATGTGGTCAGCGAGGGAGAAACGTAACGGTCACCATGGCTATCTCACCGATCAATGGCCTTGTCTTTCACTCGGCAATTGTTGGAGGCATGAATGCACAAAGATTTAGCGACTTTTTAGTTCAGGCGAGGCTAAACCTAGATCCTGACGAGCAGGTGGTCCTTATTTATGATGGAGCACCAGACCACAGCAACCCTGCTGGCCCCGGACCAAACACAGAGCTCAAAATGTTACCTCCCTACAGCCCATTCTTAAACATAGTTGAGCAGGCAATAAGTGCACTTAAGGCAGCCATTAAAGCAGATATTTCAAGGCCTGAGGTGCAAGCACAGATGGATGATAGAGGAGAGGCAATATGTCAAGGAATTGTTCTAGGAGAATATCGCACGCAGTTACTGCTGCAAGCATTACAGCGCAATATCGGTACTATCACGGGAGCTAAATGCGCACAATGGTATCGCTTTATGCAGACATATTTACCGCGATGCTTAAATGGTGAGGCTATTGAAGGCTAAACTACAGTATAACGCAGAGTGAAATGAAATAAAATGCGCAGTTGAATTTAAGTTTTTGTTGAATATTGTATAACGACGTATGTTTGTATGATCGCACTAAAATATTTCGCTTCTGTGTGGACAAATGTACAATAGAGGACCTAAGTGGTTACATAATCTCTCTTATTCTGAATGCGAAAGTTTCTCATGAACGCTTTTGGCAATATCCCGTGGAATGACTATTACGTTATTGAAAATTTGTATTTCCTTATAGTGTGTATAAAACGTGTTAATGTTTGTATGATCGCACTAAAGAATGTCGCTTCCGTGTTAATGGTTGTCTGTAAATGCAATTGAATGTTAGTGTTTATGGAGAAATCGTTAATGAATTTCAATTACACTAAAATGATTGTCAATTCGCGCACTTGATTGGATGGTTCTTGTTATTGAAATTGATTACTGTTCAAATGAAAGTACATTTTCCGCAAATGAATGGCAAAAGAAGCAAATGATTGCCTGTTCATGCAATTGAATGTTAGTGTTTCTCGAAAAATCGTTAATGAATTTCAATTACACTAAAATGAATGTCATTTGGAAGTAATTGAAAGTATTTTCGCGTTATTGGTGTAACTGTTCGCGCAAATGTATGCATATTTTCTGCTAATGAACTGCAAAAGGTGTAACAAAGATTACGATATATTTCCGATCAATCGGAAAACCCTAATGCGTGTCAAACGTAACATTTCCCACCTTAGAAGAATACATCATTTATATATCAGATCTCAATATTGCACGGCACAACTATCCTAATGGGATATACAGTCCGACTTTCCTTCACTTGCCAGGGATGTCCATATCATACTCTGGTATACATAACGAGCCAGAGATCATCGGAAGTTCGGAAATGCGTGCGGGCCGGTTGCTATGGAGTGACGTCGTAATTGTGGCAAATACCAATCATTATTGTGATTTGCGGTTTTCGCTTGATCGCTTTGGTAATTACTTTATGTCAGCAAAAGATTGTACACAAAACACGTTTGAGGATCTTCGATCTTGCGGATCCTGCGTTATTTCAGGGGATGTACTTCAGTGCCATTGGTATTTTGACATGAGCGGGAAATACAGTATTATGAAATTAAGGTAAAGGATTGCTTCGCATACTCGACTCTTGCTTCGACTCATGGACGTATCCGCTTTGGGCCGTGTTTTTTCTCGCTGAATCGAGCGGCAAATTCTCCGCAGCACTGGCATCTTCTGAATTCGGAAAGTTGCGGCGTGAAATTTTGTAAGTTCCTGTCAAACAGCCTGGTTGCACGATCCTTCACAGTTTTCTTCGCCACTAGCCGATAGTGTCCAAATAGAAAATAGCGGGCTTTGGGATTTGGATGATGGCCGCAGGATTGTCGATGGAAAGGTTAATCTCGCTACGACATTCGGCGTTTTGGCGGCAATTATGCGCCAAAACTAGAAGAACTTACCAGTGGATAATAAACAAGCTTAACGCGGTGAAATCGCTTCTCGGTCAAGACAAAACACCAACTCGCCACCGACCCCGCCAGCCTTTTACGAGGAGATCCAAAGCTTAAAAGTGTCTCTGGCGAGAGAAAACGAGGAAATTATATCCCTGAAAACAGAACTAAGGAAATCAAGTATATTATAACGAACACATATGTAAAGTAGAAGGAATTTATGGCAGCGAAATTGGCGGGAAGTCCCCCAAAGTTCAAGGTCCAGAAGAGCCTTCAAAGGCACACATTTGGGATCAGCGATATTTGTGAGAAATACAAAGTTCCTCAGAATTTCCACAGTGCATAACTAATCGCCGTTACTGCTGCGCCAGTATTATACCCTGGATACCAGAGGCTCGAAATCGTCGGGGCGATGGTGTCCAGAATTCTGATGCCGAAGAAGTGACCAAGAATAAAGGGGAAAGAAAAGCATCTGACGACGTGATGCTTGGGGAAAGTGCCCCAAAATATCTACAGTCCTAGGTTGAAGTCCATGACTCTACAGTATGTCGACTGAGCACTTCGGGATATTGAACACAAGCCTAAAAGAGATGTACGCCAAAAGAATATATTTTTAAGTTGTTCGGTATCCCAGCTGGTTTACCCAGGTTGAAGTCCATGGCATCACAGTATGCCTGAGCACTTCGGGATATTGAACACGAGCCTAGATGTCTGCCAAACACAATTCATATTTGTTTAGTTGTTCGGTATCCCAGCTGGTTTATCCAGGTTGAAGTCCATAGCACTACAGTATGCCTGAGCACTTCGGGATATTGAACACGAGCCTAGATGTCTGCCAAACAAAATTTATTTTTTGAGTTGTTCGGTATCCCAGCTGGTTTATTCAGGTTGAAGTCCATGGCGCTACAGTATGTCTGAGCACTTCGGGATATTGAACACAAGCCCAAAAGAGATGTACGCCAAAAGAATATATTTTTGGGTTGTTCGGTATCCCAGCTGGTTTACCCAGGTTGAAGTCCATGGCACTACAGTATATATGCCTGAGAGCACTTCGGGATATTGAACAAAAGCCCAAAAGAGATCTACGCCAAAAGAATATATTTTTGAGGTGTTCGGTATCCCAGCTGCCTTACCCAGGTTGAAGTCCATGGCACCGACAGTATGCCTGAGCACTTCGGGATATTGAACACGAGCCTATGCTAGATGTTTATTTTTGAGTTGTTCGGTATCCCAGCTGATTTACCCAGGTTGACGTCCATGGCACCGACAGTATGCCTGAGCACTTCGGGATATTGAATACAAGCCCAAAAGCCAAACAAAATATTTAGCCTACCTACGAGTAGCCGTAACTAACCCATCGCGAAATTTGCAAAAATCAGATCAAAACAACCAGACGCGAATTACCGGTCGCGAACTGCAGCTACGGACTACAAACAACAAGACACGAGAAACCTGCTGCCAGGGGGTAGGGTAATATCTCTCACATCTCGATATCTCATCCGCTTTATTTTCAGTATCCGCGATAATAATTTAGGGTCCGAATAATAACTAATTAGCGAAGTCTGCGACGTTTCGAACAGTAATTGGCAAGCGTGCAAGTCGCATTTTCGTCTCATTAAACACGAAGTTCCGGTATAAAAAGGCGAGCCCAGGGGTTTGTCACCCTTCAGTCGTCAATCAGCCTTTGTTGAGTGAACATCTGCGTGATGCTCCGCTTGAGTGCTCCCTACTGATTGCTTATCGCGCGAAATTCAAATGAAACACAAAAATGTTTAACTTCAGAGTAAGGGCTACAAAGTTCGTAAACAGTCATAAAATACCATTGGCAGTCTTAAATGGACAACTATCTTCCCTCTGGTCACTTTATTTTATGACTTGTTTAATTTTAAACCTTAAAACTCTAGCATTTCAAAGGAGAGGCTGATATCCTCGCTTGCTTTCTTCACTGCTCGGCGATTTGAATTTTAAATTTCGAGCTCGCGATGCGTGAAAAGAGGAGGAGCTAACCTATTTATACCGGAACTTCGTGTTTAAAGTAAATTGCACATCGTTCCCGACTTATGAAATAATAAAAAGATTATGTATTGTCAGGATTTTGAGAAATTAGCTGAAAGTCGGATAGGCACATACGGCAAACCAGATAAATCGTCGACCTCGATCGAAACGCACTGAAAATCGGGCTACGAATGACTAGATTTCGTGCACTACTACGGGTAGTCGACTTATGAAAGGTGAAATGCAAAAGTAGGTCTTTATCACACATTAACACCTACGGATTACGATATGTAGGTGCTAAAGTAGGCACTCTTTAAGGTGACACGAGGCTGGACTTAATTAAATGGAATGCTCCTTCTTCCCCTATCACCTGAGGGGGTAGTTTGGTTGCTAAGAGTGTCTGGCTGGTTATGGTTTCATTGACGTTTTCTCCGCCTACACTGCTGAATTCCCACATTATTATCGAACGACCACAAGAAATCAGTTGGGTCTTCACTTCACCAGAGGAGAAACGATATGGCAGATGCTCCTTCACGGTAAAGGCAGGTTTGTCATATCGCTGTACAATTTCACTTAGTTTAACATGACTTACGGCAGAGCTATTCAGAGGCCTCCTGATTAACCCATAAATCTCGCTTAATTGTATAATATGGGTCAAATGTTTTAATTCTCCAATTTTTTTATCGTCATGTGACTATAATGCTTCTAAATATGAGTTTCTGTTCGATGACAAGGACGTATTTACCTTTCCGAGCTGTTTTCGACGTACTGCACGTAAAGTTCAGGCAGTGTGTGGGGAGGGAATGGGAGTTTTCCATTGATACTACCATTGAAACAAGGGCAGCCAACGAAGTTTTCGGTTAAAAAGCTGTTCGGGAGAGTAAGTTAACATAAAACTTTCGGATTTGAAAAAATTGGCACTACAAAATTGTTTTCTGAAATAGTGGCTAGAAAATTTGTTTTCAATCCCTAGAAAATTATAGAAGAAAAGGGAGACTAAAAGGTTTCCCCTAAAATATTCGTGCGTATTCGTCTGATCAATAGAGTAAGAGCTTTCCCCTAAAATATTCGTACGTTTTCGTCTGATCAATAGAGTCAGAACGCTCCGGAAAAAACATTGGTTGGAATGAAAAAAAAACCTAAAAATTTTGTACCTCCACAAAACTTTGCAACATGAAGTTACTTGGGCTAGAAAATTCTTGTTTATGTTCTAGAATACTAACAAATTCGTAGGCCGGGAATATTTTGCCATAGTATTTTCGGTTGACGCGCTAGATGAGCTGCATACAACTGGTTTCAAACGAATTTCAAAAAGTACTCGTTGGGTGCCCTTGTTGAAAGCATGAAGAAAGAAAACATCGGCAACTCTAAAATGTACCATTCTCGTAGATCTGTTAACATCTGCTCGACATGTGATTATACAAGCACAAACTCTCCACCAAGAGACAAAACAATGAACAACATTTCTCAAGTTCAGATGTCAATAGTACAATACAGCAGATCAATGTACACATATCTTGTGCATGTTACATGTATTACTTCCAGTAAATGTTTTCCGTCACATGATATCCTAAATAATTCCAAACGCATACAATAAAAGGCAGCACTCACTACCTTTTAGGTAACCTAGGTAACCTAGTTAGTAATGAATTGTTAAAGGTAAAATTACTTACCGTCAATGTTCTAATAGAAACCCAATGCTCTAATTGTGACCCATGTTCTAATTGTAACCCACCCTGAAAATCAATCTGTAATAGTGACCCAGGGTTTCTATTAGAACATTTACGGTAAGTACATGCTAAAAAGAAATATAGGCTATGCTAATACTTTATGTAAGCATTCATATATGGCCCCTTTCACTATATTAAGGATCTGACTTTTAAAACTGCACGAGTCTATCGTATATTCTGTTTTATATACAGCTATTTCAAGAAACGTTCCTGACAAGCGACATTCTCAGACTTTGTTTTTGGGTTAAAAACTTTAAAACGAGTATTGATGGTCTCCTGCGAAACGATTTCAGAATTACACCGTAGTTTATCCGTTTCGCACAGCTGGACAGTTATACCCACAATCCATTTCGGTTGCCGTTTGTCCTGGACACCATTTTCCAGTTGAAATATAGAGATTACTTACTGGGAAGTGCTGGCGTATGGTATTTACGCACGAGTTTGTTTTCACAAAACGAACGAGCGAGGTACGAGCGATAGCCTGATTTTCAGACGGTACGAGGTCGTCCGCTCACTTCCTCCCCCTCCCCGTCTGATGGACTTCATAGACTTTCGTGTTCCTGACGTCATAATGTCAACCAATCAGAGCGAACTTTACACTTTTGGCAAAGTCTGGAATTTAAGGAATGTGCTCGAATATTTTTCTGAATGGCGTTGGGGAAGAACTTGAGCAGTGTGTCGACCGAAATTGTAAAGATTTCAGGATTTCGAAGCTATATCCAGAGCAAAAGAAAGCATTGGAATCATTCATTCATCGGAACGATGTGTTTGTGAATCTATGTACCGGCTTTGGTAAATCACTAATCTTCCTCCGCTTATAAATCTCATGCATTTAATAGATCTTAAACATTCTCCTAGGTTTTTGGCTTTTAGAAGACCAAATCTTTCATGAAATATTATGATTTTTCTGCAGGAGTGAACACAGATACTGAGTATGTTATGGAAAAAGTTTCATGGCACTTGGGTGAATATTGTTTTGTTTTCAGAATTATGAACACACTTCCGTAAGTTCACGTATGGCAATGGCATCTAAACTTTGCACAAAAAGTCCGGTTAAAACAATCTCTGGAGGGGGAGGAAGTGAGCGGATGACCTCGTACCGTCTGAAAATCAGGCTATACGAGCGAGTGAGTTTTGTGAAAACAAACAAGTGTGTAAATACCATACAAAAGCACTTTCCATCTTGTAATTTGTTTATTATATACATACTGAGATTTTTCTCCAATATCAAACAGGTTTTATTTAGGTCTTGTCATTGAACACGTACATTTGTAGCTTTCAATTTTTTGTTTTGCATTTCGTATCCAACTCAACGGAGTGTAGGTTTTTGTCGAGGGTCGAGGGTCGAGTGTAAAAAGTCGAGGGTCGAGTGTAAAAAGTCGAGGGTCGAGGGTAAAAAGTCGAGGGTCGAGGGTAAAAAGTCGAGGGTCCACAAATATTGCTTAAATCTGTCTATACACTGCTCTCTTCGCAAGAAAGTCGAGAAACTATCCTGGTTAACTAATCTCAAGTCATCCAGCCAGAAAACAGCCAGAAAGACTGAGCTACCGAAACGAGCTTGCCGATGTCAATCAAAGTTTTAGAATGTGTTCCCGACGGGACCCCTGTACTGTTTCCCGCCTCAAGATCACATGACTGAAAAGCCAAGCCTCTCGAGATACATGTGCTTCGTCGTCTCGAGCGGATAGCTTGGTAAGTTCTTTGTTACTGGCTGTGCCGGGTCACACGAGAGGGTTAAACAAGATTTAGCGACCTAAATCACGATTTTAAAAAGTGTAAAAACTAATCACGATTTACGAAACTCGAGAGTATGTTTGTTTTGGAATGTTAATTAAAACGAAAAGTACATGTAGCTGTCATTATACAGACAAGGCGGTCATGCTTGTCTGCAGTTTAATTTTCCGAGTGCTTCGTGATGCCGGTCTTGGCCAACGTTATTGTTGCAGGATTTGCTATTTTTCTGCTCAGACGATTCATAAGTAAATCCCACTCAAGTCGCATGAAAAGGATGAAGATACTCCTACTGCAAAGAAGGCGGAGAAACCGCTTAGCTGCTGTTGTTTCAAATGCCGCCAGAGGCCGGGCACTGACGTGTCACACGGTGAAGCGGAGATGGCCGGGCATTGATGACGAAAAACTAGCAAAATTATTTACCGGTAAACTTATTTTTCAGAACAATTTACGCAAATTTTTGGACCCTCGACATTTTACCCTCGACCCTCGACTTTTTACACTCGACCCTCGACCCTCGACAAAAACCTACACTCAACTCAACGTAGACTAAAATTTATGCTCGATACAATCAAAATGGAAAGAAAAACTGACATCAGCCTTGAAATAGTTTTCAACATCAATATATGAAACTGTCTTTGATTCAACAAATAAAGTTTACAAGTTTACATCGTCAATAGATTAGTATACCTGCTTTTGTCCAAGTTGTTTGCTACGAGTTTTCAGACATCTCCACGGCTTGTAGGTTTTCTCTGCTCACAGAATATTTACGATTTTTCAAATGTCGATGGTCTGATGGAAGTTGAAATCACTCCACGAAGGATTGAAAGCTCGTAATCTTCGCCGTATTTTCTTTTGACACTAAGAATGATTTCACATAGATCATCTCAATATCTGTTGAGTTCTTTCGGTAGAATTTCGCTTCTTCTTTGTCGCTTTAAGGCACTTTACCGTCTACGTCTGTTTCTCTAAGTTTTTGCTCTTGCGATTTTGTTTTCTTGGTCGATAATATACTCCTCAATTGACTTGGAAGTTTTAACATCGTTAGTTGGCTGTTTACAGATCATATCAATATTACATTATTAAAAAAAAAAGTCAAAACTCCAACTTCGTAGTAAATGAAAGTGGCGCCTCCGATCTCAAGTCCCGATATGTTTTGGCAGGTGTTTTCTGATTGGACGAAACGCTTTTCGCACGTGTGAAAAAGTCGTTTCGCGATTCTGATTGGCTAAGGAAATTGTGAAGTGGGTTTTCGCATGAATGATTCCATTCGTAAATCATGTGATAAAGCTGTATACCACGCGCGAATAATTCACTTGTTAATGATTTTTGAACTAATTTGATGCTGACTATTTCACTTGTGTGGTATATACTAAAACAAGTATTCCCATCAGTGTCGGTGCCGGACTAGTGGAGGACATTTACTGTTAAGAGATTGATAATTTGTTTACTTTTCTTAGTGAAGTATATGACCAAAGGCATAGGATAAAATAGTTAAAAGGTTCGTGTGTACACTGTCAGTGATCGAAAAATCAAGTCACTTGAAAGCATTGCCCAACTCAGTATGTATTTCACAGTTCTTTCTGTGTACCATCATGCATATACGCACGTGGTTTCATATATACTGGCAGATATGATGTACTCCTGTATAATGGAAAGTCTTTTATCTGTGAAATTCACTTAGAACAAAAGGAAATCAAATCAAATTCCTGATTGAAAAATCGACAGAATAACGTAACGTTATAATGGAGTGAGAACTGAATGGTGTCGGGAATGGGAATGGTTGGGATGAATGGGATGAGACAGGATGGCTAGAATGGGATGGGACGGGATGGCTAAAATGGGATGGGACGGGATGGCTAGAATGGGGTGGAATGGAATCGATGGAATGTGATGGATGCCTTTATTTATCGATACAGGGTAGTTCATTCATACATTTTACATAAGTAACTGTTATCAAAAGGGTTGGTCTCCAGAAGTAACTAAAATATATAATGAGCCAAGAGCGACACTCAGTACAAACGTATGAAGTGGCCGCTTTTCCTCTCGATCGATTTAACATGATAATACATGAAGCTAAGTGGCCACGGTTTTCTCACCATTTGGATAAATGTTTGGCCGTAGTTGTTTACTTGAAGGGAAACTGAACCCTAAGTCAACTGTTACACCCGTTTTACGAGGTGAATTTCCACTCAGTAAAAGTAATCACTGTAATTACTAATCGTTGAAATACACTCTACACGGTTCTCCACTTTCGTAAACAAAATCAGTATACGATGGGAGAGTAACAATACTGTAACCTTTCCGCAACACAAGGTTTCAATTTTACTGCAGCAAAAGTAAATAAATTGCAACCAGTTCGTACAGTTCACACTCTAATCAACTTTTCGACTTACTATTGTATCATTGTTAGTGGAAACACCTGCAATCCCTCGAGTTTTTCCCAAAATGTCAATATTTTGAAAGCAATGATCGGTCGATTCAACAATAAATCATTATAACAACCACAACAAAAATCACAAACAAAAACCAGCGCGGTTCTCCAGTTGGTAAATTAATGATCTCGTCCCGGGATGATAATAAACAGAACCACTTTGTGACCTAGAAATAGAAATAGCATAACGCAGAAATATATAGGCAAAATGTTTTTGACTACTGAAGTTTTAACCGGCTGAAAACGAATGTGCGCCCCCTGGCGATGGAAAACATAATTATGTGTGGTTTAAACTGATCTTGCCCAGCTTACCGTCATTTGTATTAATTTAATACTTGCAATAGGTTTTCGCTCTACTTTAATCCTTCACCGAGAACAATGAATTTAATATGGTGAATGTCTTTGTAATTATTTGACAAATTTCGTTGTATTTTTGTTAGAACGTAATCTCTTAGGGACGGACCATTAGAAAAGTTATGGGAAAATAATCAAAAAAATATATTCATGCACAGCCAGCAACAGAAAAACAATTCCTACATGGAACTTCCCAACTTCATCCCAGAAATCTAAAGCGATTAATTTCATAGTGAAAACAAGTTTGAGCAAAAACAGCAAGGAACAAGATTCTGTATCGGAAGTATAAACCTGCTCATTCATTCAGTGTAAATATTTAACATTGAAATTGGAAGAAAAAATTGCTGCATCTCTTGTCCTTGACCTCTTTTATATGACAGGAAAGAAGGATGGGATGAAATTGCATAGTCGACATATAAATGCAGTTTCCATAGCATGAAACGTACTCTTCCCAAGACATAAGACACAGTGAAACAGCTCAGTATTGACAATTGTTAACCTTTTTTTTATTTAGTTGAATTTCACTCCATCTGATAATAAATGAGAGTTCTTTATTCATGAATATAGCGACTTGTTTCCTATAGACTCTTCTGCCTATTTGATAAATGATCTCTTTCTCTATATTAATATTAACATTATAAACCACGCTAGCCCTGATAACAAACACGCTAGCCCTCACGCTGATAACAAAACACGGAGTTTCACAGGGGCATGGTTCTTAAAGTTTACTTAGGACTATTTATCCCACATAAGTCTAACTATCAATTACGGGACTCCGAAAATAAACTCTCTCTAACAAAACTTCAGCCATAGTGGTGCAATCCTTTGGAGCAATCTGCCATGTAATCTACGCATGGATAACTCGCTTTCTGCCTTTATAAAAGGTATAGAAATTAAAGCATTTTACCAAATCGGACTCCCATCACGGCAAATATTTAAAACAGATTTTATTACAGTTATAGTGTTGTGTAGATACCATATATCTTTATTTGTAATGACTAATATGTTAGCCGTGTAAAAATAAAGTATCTGTGTGTGTATATATGTATGTATGTATAATACATAAAGCTAAGTGGTATCATCGCGAGATAAAAGCCACCCTTTTCAAGAACTAAACGTTCACAGTATCAGATTGTGACTTATAGGCCAATATATTATTTCCTATTAACTGGATTTTTGGTTGTTTACTTAAAGGGAAACCCTAAATCAAACTGTTACACTTACGAGGTGAATTTCCACATTCCTCTCCAAAAAGTGAAAAGGCCACCTCAGCCACATTTCACCATGCTGATATGGTAAACTGAATACTAAAAGTAATCACTGTAATTACTAATCGTTGAAATACATTCCATGCACGGTTCTCCACTTTCGTGAAAGAAATACGATGGGAGAGTAACAAACTGTAACCTTTCCGCAACGCAATGCTTCCATGTTATTGCAGCAAAAGTAAATAAATTGCAACCGGTTTAAACTGTGTGGTTTAAACTGTTTTTATCGTCCTTTGCATACATTTAATATCTGCAATAGCTTTTCGCTCTACTGTAACCTTCACCGAGAACAATAATGAATTTCAGTTAATATGGCGATTATGTCTTCCTATAAATTATTTGCCAAATTTCGTTGTATTATCGTTGGAACGTAATCTCTTATTTCAGTCTTGTTATATAAACTTCAGTTTCACCAAATGGGCTCAATTATTTCCAATCTCCTCAAAAACAAGGCTTTGCATGCATTTGATTACTCTTCATGAACTATATTCACAGCAACGAGAGTTTCTCGCGTATTTGACATGAGACGGAAACGGTAATTAAAACAATTTACGAGAAAGAATCTACAAATTATTTATTCTTCTCATGACGGCGAAATCAAAATCCATATAATAAGCTACACGTAAATCAACCAGAGGATAACTGGTGATAGACTTTATCACTTCCCATTGAGATTTCCCGCGCATTTGGAACAATGCGACAAGTTAATGACATTTCCAAGGTGCACGTAAGAAAACGATTTTTTTTTGTTCTGCCAACAATGCACCTGCCACACGGGATGTTTATCCGTCAGAAGACTTTTAAAAATTGAAATATTATTTTTTTACTTCAGAATATTGAAGTGGCCTCAGCAGTGATGCGAATATCTATGCGGATGTGTGTCTCCCATTTTGTCGATAGTTCACCTCGAGTTGCTAAAAAAAGAATCAGATTCGTGAGACTGTTCTTGTACCTCGAGGAACTTTCAATAAATCTTCATCTTGTAAACTGCCATTCACGGATCTAAAAAAGCTCGAAAGTGAAAATAACATCACATGCAACGTGAGAAGTGGAGGGAGCTACGGGACCGAGTAAGTGCCGAGTGGACAACGTTTAATTTCATTCAGGAATCATAATTCTAGTGCAGTAACTGAACAGTGACGGGGGTGAGGTGCAACTGAAGAGATTAAGCCAGTGGTAAGTCTTTAGTTATCAGCGCCGATCACCGGATTATCTAAAAATGTTAATTCTTACGCATGAGATCGGTCCCAAAGCAGCACGGTTAATGAGTTCAGATATTGCAAAACTTAAAACAAAATTATCTAAAGACACCTTCTATAAAAGGAAAACAAGAAAAGTACGTGACAATTAACTCACGAAAACTCCGGGAATGTTTCCGTGCAGAAGTGTACTTAAGATCGAGAAGTTTACTTAGTTGATATAAAAACAACCATTAAAATAAACAATGTGGCGGTTTATCACGAGGGAAAGTAAGTCAGTTTGTAGGGTTCATAGCTCGGGCATCTAGGTTTACCAATATAACTTTCAGGTCAACACTCTAGTTCAGCAAATAAGCTAAAGTTAATCTTATACAAATATGTCAGTCACACGAAGAAATTATCGGTTTAGACAAGGTGCCGCCTACTGTACAAGATTGACTAGTTGCCTTGGGGCACGTTATCATACTAGGCTCTCGACGCATTATATTTATCTAGCATATGTTTACAATAATAGGTTCTTTCTGTTCATTTTACAACCAGTTTCTTTATGCTGGCATTTTATTTTCTAATAGAACTTATATTTCAGCAAAAGTTAATTACCGAGGTAAGTTCTAAAAGAACCAAAATTCGACATTTATTTGAATAGAGTATATTTATTTATTATTGTTTTCTTAAATAACCATTAGAGCTGGGTTAATGAAAGTTGCTTTCGGTTGTAGTTTACTGAGTTCATTAAGCCGAATCCCACGCCTCTCACTGAAGTACACTTATTGCCATCTGCATACAGAGCCTTGTTTACCATTTTAAGGCACTTCAGTAGTGCACTTGGGCCATACGTGCACTACACCGATGGATTAGAAAAGCAAATAGATTGCGGCCAGTAATCTGCTTGAACCGCTAGCGATAATCCACACTTTTATAGTTCGGGCCAAACATTGAGCAATGTTATATTAAGATGGCATGAGTTCTCTTGAATACCACATGGCTCTGTTTTCTAACTAGAGAAGTAACTTGAAAGGAGAAGATGGCAAAAACTGCATATGCTACGAGCCGTAATCGAACTCGAACCCTCTCTATCATGGTTTCTTGTCCTCTGTCCTATCCACTACACTACAAGCTATTGCGTACCACGAGAAACTCGCCATTGTGAAAAATAATCATTTTATCGGCCTTCCGCTCGGTGGTATGAGATTTGTTTAACTGACTGGTGCCGCCCTCGAGCGGAACACTCAGGGATCAAATCCCATACGCCTCGCTCCAGGCTTACACAATATTCACCGTGAATTATACTACCTTTTTATCAGGCGCCAAACGTTTCAAAATTAAATTTTCATACACCTATACCAGATATGCATACATGTATTAAAATCCATACACGTATAAAAATCCTTACATGTAAAAATTCCATACATGTATCTAAAGAATATACATGTATCAAAAATTAAACATGTATAGAAAATCCATACATGTATAAAAATACATATATGTACAAAAAGACATACATTTAAAGAAATTCATACATGTACCGAAATTCATACATGTACCGAAATTCATACATGTAGAAAAATTCATACATGTACCGAAATTCATACATGTACCGAAATTCATACATGTACAGAAATCCACACATGTACAGAAATTCGTACATGTACAGAAATCCATACATGTACAGAAATTCATATAGGTACAGAAATCCATACATGTACAGAAATTCATACAGGTACAGAAATCCATACATGTAGAGAAATCCATACATGTACCGAAATTCATACATGTACCGAAATTCATAAATGTACAGAAATCCACACATGTACAGAAATTCGTACATGTACAGAAATCCATACATGTACAGAAATCCATACATGTACAGAAATCCATACATGTACAGAAATCCATACGTGTACAAAAATCCATACATGTAATTATAGAAACCATACATGTAATTAAAGGGAGCCTGCTTTGTTATTGTTTATATCCGGGACTTTGACCCCTTGTTCACGGCGGGAACCTCACGAACGTTATAATGGAAGTGAGAACTGAATGGTTTCGGGAATGGGAATGGTTGGGACGAATGGGATGGGACAGGATGGCTAGAATGGGATGGGACGGGATGGCTAGAATAGGGTGGGACAGGATGGCTAGAATGGGATGGGATGGCTAGAATGGGGTGGAATGGAATCGATGGAATGTGATGGATGCCTTTATTTATCGATACAGGGTAGTTCATTCATACATTTTACATAAGTAACTGTTATCAAAAGGTTGGTCTCCAGAAGTAACTATAATATCTAACAATGAGCCAAGAGCGACACTCAGTACAAACGTATGAAGTGGCCGCTTTTCCTCTCGATCGATTTAACATGATAATACATGAAGCTAAGTGGTAATGGCCACGGTTTTCTCACCATTTGGATAAATGTTTGGCCGTAGTTGTTTACTTGAAGGGAAACTGAACCCTAAATCAACTGTTACACCCGTTTTACGAGGTGAATTTTCACTAAAAGTAATCACTGTAATTACTAATCGTTGAAATACACTCTACACGGTTCTCCACTTTCGTGAACAAAATCAGTACGATGGGAGAGTAACAATAATGTAACCTTTCCGCAACGCAAGGCTTCCATTTTACTGCAGCAAAAGTAAATAAATTGCAACCAGTTCGTACAGTTCACACTCTCTAATCAACTTTTCGACTGACTATTGTATCATTGTTAGTGGAAACACCTGCAGTCCCTCGAGTTTTTCCCAAAATGTCAATATTTTGAAAGCAATGATCGGTCGATTCAACAATAAATCATTATAACAACCACAACAAAAATCACAAACAAAAACCAGCGCGGTTCTCCAGTTGGTAAATTAATTATCTCGTCCCGGGATGATAATAAACAGAACCACTTTGTGACCTAGAAATAGAAATAGTATAACGCAGAAATAGGCAAAATGTTTTTGACTACTGAAGTTTTAACTGGCTGAAAACGAATGCGTGCCCCCTGGCGATGGAAAACATAATTATGTGTGGTTTAAACTGATCTTGCCCAGCTTACCGTCATTTGTATTAATTTAATACTTGCAGTAGGTTTTCGCTCTACTTTAATCCTTCACCGAGAACAATGAATTTAATATGGTGAATGTCTTTGTAATTATTTGACAAATTTCGTTGTATTTTTGTTAGAACGTAATCTCTTAGGGACGGACCATTAGAAAAGTTATGGGATAATTATAAAAAAAAAAAATTCATGCACAGCCAGCAGCACAGAAAAACATTCCTACATGGAACTTCCCAACTTCATCCCAGAAATCTAAAGCGATTAATTTATAGTGAAAACAAGTTTGAGCAAAAACAGCAAGGAGCAAGATTCTGTATCGGAAGTATAAACCTGCTCATTCATTCAGTGTAAATATTTAACATTGAAATTGGAAGAAAAAATTGCTGCATCTCTTGTCCTTGACCTCTTTTATATGACAGGAAAGAAAGATAGGATGAAATTGCATAGTCGACATATATATGCAGTTTCCATAGCATGAAACGTACTCTTCCCAAGACATAAGACACAGTGAAACAGCTCAGTATTGACAATTGTTAAACTTTTTTTTATTTAGTTGAATTTCACTCCATCTGATAATAAATGAGAGTTCTTTATTCATGAATATAGCGACTTGTTTCCTATAGACTCTTTTGCCTATTTGATAAATGACCTCTTTCTCTATATTAATATTAACATTATAAACCACGCTAGCCCTGATAACAAACACGCTAGCCCTCACGCTGATAACAAAAAACGAAAATGATTTGAGATTTTCTGGAACTCGAACCCCGCTTCTCCTACTCGTAAGGCAAACGTCGCAGCCACAACACTAGAGTTTCACAGGGGCATGGTTCTTAAAGTTTACTTAGGACTATTTATCCCACATAAGTCTAACTATCAATTACGGGACTCCGAAAATAAACTCTCTCTACCAAAACTTCAGCCATATAGTGGTGCAATCCTTTGGAGCAATCTGCCATGTAATCTACGCATGGATAACTCGCTCAGTGAGTCTTACTTTAAAAAAGGTATAGAAATTAAAACATTTTACCAAATTGGACTCCCATCACGGCAAATATTTTAGTGTTGTGTAGATATTATATATCTTTATTTGTAATGACTAATATGTTAGCCGTGTAAAAATAAAGTATCTGTGTGTGTGTATATATGTATGTATGTATAATACATAAAGTTAAGTGGTATCATCGCGAGATAAAAGCCACCCTTTTCAAGAACTAAACGTTCACAGTATCAGATTGTGACTTATAGGCCAATATATTATTTCCTATTAACTGGATTTTTGGTTGTTTACTTAAAGGGAAAGCCTAAATCAACTGTTACACTTACGAGGTGAATTTCCACATTCCTCTCCAAAAAGTGAAAAGGCCACCTCAGCCACATTTCACCATGCTGATATGGTAAACTGAATACTAAAAGTAATCGCTGTAATTACTAATCGTTGAAATACATTCCATGCACGGTTCTCCACTTTCGTGAAAGAAATACGATGGGAGAGTAACAAACTGTAACCTTTCCGCAACGCAATGCTTCCATGTTATTGCAGCAAAAGTAAATAAATTGCAACCGGTTTAAACTGTGTGGTTTAAACTGTTTTTATCGTCCTTTGCATACATTTAACATCTGCAATAGCTTTTCGCTCTACTGTAACCTTCACCGAGAACAATAATGAATTTAATATGGCGATTATGTCTTCCTATAAATTATTTGCCAAATTTCGTTGTATTATCGTTGGAACGTAATCTCTTATTTCAGTCTCGTTATATAAACTTCAGTTTCACCAAATGGGCTCAATTATTTCCAATCTCTTCAAAAACAAGGCTTTGCATGCATTTGATTACTCTTCATTAACTACTGATTCACAGCAACGAGAGTTTCTCGCGTATTTGACATGAGACGGAAACGGTAATTAAAACAATTTACGAGAAAGAATCTACAAATTCTTTATTCTTCTCATGACGGCGAAATCAAAATCCATATAATAAGCTACACGTAAATCAACCAGAGCATACTTTATCACTTCCCGTTGAGAACACGCGGTGTAATTTCCCGCGCATTTGGAACAATGCGACAAGTTAATGACATTTCCAAGGATGTACGTATGAAAACGATTTTTTTTTGTTCTGCCGACCATGCACATGCCACACCGGATGTTTATCCGTCAAAAGACTTTTAAAAATTGAAAGATTATTTTTTTGTTTCAGAATATGGAAGTGGCCTCAGCAGTGATGCGAATATCTATGCGGATGTGTGTCTCCCATTTTGTCGATAGTTCACCTCGAGTTGCTAAAAAAGAATCAGATTCGTGAGACTGTTCTTGTACCTCGAGGAACTTTCAATAAATCTTCATCTTGTAAACTGCCATTCACGGATCTAAAAAAGCTCGAAAGTGAAAATAACATCACATGCAACGTGAGAAGTGGAGGGAGCTACGGGACCGAGTAAGTGCCGAGTGGACAACGTTTAATTTCATTCAGGAATCATAATTCTAGTGCAGTAACTGAACAGTGACGGGGGTGAGGTGCAACTGAAGAGATTAAGCCAGTGGTAAGTCTTTAGTTATCAGCGCCGATCACCGGATTATCTAAAAATGTTAATTCTTACGCATGAGATCGGTCCCAAAGCAGTACGGTTAATGAGTTCAGATATTGCAAAACTATATATCTAAAGAGACCTTCTATAAAAAGAAAACAAGAAAAGTACGTGACAATTAACTCACGAAAACCCCGGGAATGTTTCCGTGCAAAAGTGTACTAAGATCGAGAAGTTTACTTAGTTGATATAAAAACAACCATTAAAATAAACAATGTGGCGGTTTATCACGATGGAAAGCGGGAAGTCAGTTTGTTGGGTTTATAGTTCGGGCATCTCGGTTTACCAATATAACTTTCAGGTCAACGCTCTAGTTCAGCAAACAAGCTAAAGTTAATCATATACAAATATGTTCACACGAAGAAATTATCGCATTGGACAAGGTTGCCTTGGCGCACGTTATCATACTAGGCTCTCAACGCCGCATTATATTTATCTAGCATGATGTTTACAATAATAGGTTCTTTCTGTTCATCTTACAACCAGTTTCTTTATGCTGGCATTTTATTTTCTAATAGAACCTATATTTCGGAGCAGCAAAAGTTAATTACCGAGGTAAGTTCTAAAATAACCAAAATTCGACATTTATTTGAATAGGGTATACTTTTGTTTTCATAAATAACCATTAGAGCAAACAGGGCATACAATCTCGTGTGCTGTCTTAATGTAATCGTGTGGGTTAATGAAAGTTGCTTTTGGTTGTAGTTTACTGAGTTCGTTAAGCCGAATCCCACGCCTCTCACTGAGGTACACTTATTTCCATCAGCAACAGAGCTATATTTACCCTTTTTTTAAATGCGAATGCCTGTAAATATCGAGCAAAATCGAAATTTCGTGGCCGAACTCGAAAAAAACAATGTCGCTCATATTAAGTCTACAGATAGGTATTACCAAGTAAATAAACGTGCTGGAGTTTGTATTTCAAAAAACCGCCCGAATTTTGAGAAAATCAAGAAAATCGATTTTGGCTGTCGGCAGCCTCAAAACAGCCAAATTCCAAGGTGGAAACTTCTCTCGTATGCAAAAGTGAAGCAGCCTTAACAAAGAATCCAAGATATAGAACAACAACATTGGCTAAGGGAGATATATAATGGGGTCTTTTGAAATACAAACTCCAGCACGTTTATTTACTTGGTTCGTACCTTGCCGGTAAACGGTATGGCAGACTTGATAGTGTGGGGTGTAGCTCTGTCCTATCTACTACATTACAAGCTACATTGGTTAAAATAATTGAAACAAAAAAACAATAAGAAGTCTTGTGAACAGTAATGTTATGCGACTATGCACAAGGCAAACAATGATTCTAATGATTTATGAATAGAGATATTGTTATTGCGTACCGGCACGAGAAAACCTCGCCATTGTGAAAAATAAGCATTTTATCGGCCTTCCGCTCGGGGGTGTGAGATTTGTTTACCTCAGGTGCCGCCTTTGAGCGGAACACTCGGGGATTATAAAATCCCATACCCCGTCGCTCCAGGCCATACAATAACTTCACGTGAAAATGCACGCAGTCAACTACATTTCAACCGTTGTCTGCAAAAACACAACGTGAAAACTCCATATTCCACGTTAACAAGAGAACGCAAACGGTCGAAAGTAAATCACTCCGTTTTTCGTTTGGCGTGAACGGAACTCTATGCTTATCATATTTTTCGAAGATATGGATGTGAAAAGTAATTAAAGGCGAACGAAGGAAATAGTAAACATCATATTTCGGGAGAAAACACCTTTCTACGTCCCGTCGTCACTGCCGTCCCCGTCGTCGTTGCTTAAGCTCTCTAATAACTTACTCATATTCACCGTGAAATATACTAATTTTCGCCCGGAATTCCGAAATAACGATGTTTTGGTTATAAACTTGTGAATGAATATTGTGGAAAGTGTAAATTCTAGTCGGTTTCGAGCCAATTTAGGGTGCGTTTCATTGGGAGAATCCAAAAAAATAAAGAATCCGAAAATGGATTATTGTGGCGTGCCGAGTACGCGCAGTACGCGCGAAAATGGCGGGAGCGAAAATGGCGGGAAAACTGGTTTTTGTTTTACGAGAATATATTTTCTGGCAATTTACCTCGGCAAGATATGTTTCGAGTGTTGAAAGACAAAGCAGACAATTCTAGTTAACTTTGGTTGTTAAATGTGATATTTTCAAGACGAAAACCGCTTGCCACATGTAGTTTTTTTCGAATCCTTTCCCAATTGAAACGTTCGGATCACAGAATCCAAAGAATTTGGTTTTCGATTAATCCGTCACGTATTCAAAATCCGTTTTGAGATGCTAGTAAAGAAACGCAAAATTCAGTTTTGGATTCAAGAATCCGGATTCGGGTTCTCCCAAAGAAACGCACCAGTCTCAAACGGAATTCTCACTGCCTTGGTTAAACATGTGGAAAAAAATTAGGGACGGAACCAAACCTCCGGCCGGGTGCGTGGCCCGGTAGCCCCCGTTGTATCACAACTTTGTGCATATACATTAAATATAATGATTACAAATGTTTTGAATCCTAAAGGTCTAACTACTTTGAAGTACCACGTCTCTGTGACTCAGTAAATTTAGAAATACATGATAATTTTTCTCAGGAATAATTTCACGCGTCGCTTTCCTCGTGACACTTTCAACACTGAAACTTTCGATAGAAATTGAATTGCATTCGGAGAGTAGAGCTACGTAGTTTGTTTACATATCTGGTCTCTTGAGATGCAGTACTTCTTTCTTGTCAAACTTGAAATTGTTTGTGGATCATCATTTAGTAATTTTAACCGAAATTTTCACAAGCAGTTACTATAAAGATTGAAAAAAAACAGAAAGTTAAAACTTATATAATCATAAACAGGTTTCTGGGCAAATTCGGTTTTTTTTTCACTGGATTTTCTAATCATCGAAGGAGTAAAATTAACAAAAATAACAATTAACATGTAGCGCGTACCTTCGTCCTTTTTAATATCAGACGAAAGCCTTTTTCCGATAATCAGTTTGAGGAAAACTTTGTCAGTCTTACTCATCGCTGAAAGTTTAGCAATAAAATTAATTTAATATGTCGTGGAGAGCCTCATATTAACCTTTGTGTTTGACAAGTAAGGCATATATCGAAAGTGGGCCATAAATCATTACTGTCGCTTGTTGTTATCTCAAACCTGTAAGTAACAAGAACTGCTAATGACTAGAAGTAATCAGATTATCAAAGTGCGTTCGACTTATTTTTTGTAAGATAAAGGACTAGTGTGGTAACACAAAAGGCTGAAAGATTGCTGCAATGACATGGACGGTGTAAATAATCCTGATCAAAAATGCTTGTTTTTAATTAATGTGAACATTTTTATGTATTGACTTATAAGTTACTAATTACAAGGGGATGCATCTGGGTACAAAACTGTAATTATCCGGCTTTGTGTAACATGCTTATGTGGCTATATGTATACATGTGTGTTTTATATAGTTATGGCATTCTTTTGAGCATTCGTAGCACATTTTGCTGTGTGGTATACATGCAGGTAAAGCAATAATAATTGGAGTTAGTGTAGAACCAATCAACCCTATAGCTAGCTACGGCTATTCAGATGTGTATAAACTGCATTCCAGTTCCTAGCATTCATACTCCAGGGTAGAACAGGGTAGAACATAAACTATAAATGCATTGTGTATAAACTACACCCCATACAGTTCCTTCAGAGCATTCACATTATTTTTCAAGTGAGAACAAGGTTGGCTGCAGAATATTGAGTGCCATTGTTAGTTGCAGAATAATTTATGGCCAATGTTGGTAGCCTGGTCTTGGCTTTAATCAGCCTTGTTTCAGGTCCCGTTAGAAATTCAATGTAGTTTGATTGATTAGGCAACACAGCAATGAACTCAGTACTTTAAATTTCCCTCACCTTGTACTGTGTTGATATTCCAGTTCCTTGACATATCAAAGTGTCACTATAGATTAACTCTGCCTGAACGTAGTGTTAATTTGTATAATCAAGATGTACACATGCATGTGTCACTGATGTATAGTGTCGCAACTCACACAACACACAAGATTAGTAACGGGTATCTAGAAAACTCAGACCTAGATTTCTCTTCAGTCAGGCCATCTTACTGTTTGTAGTTTTGGTATCTGTATATACAGCGAAAAGCAGAATCCAATATAGCGAGCAAGCCAACAGAATTCACTCGGTTGTTACTGGATAGTTCAGCACAAATTATGGCAGTTGATTTGACTGTTCTGTGTTCAACTTCACTAGTGTCGTCTTCAAGGTGCAGACCGCGCCGACAAAACTTGCTAACTTTTAAACATTATTGCATTGGATTGGCAAAATAAGACACGTTCACATGGCGGCCGAGCATCGTGTAGTTTACCAGTTCCCTGGCCGAGATAATTTATTCTAAAAAGTACAAACCTCGACTTCTTTCGCTTGGGAAAGCACAGGTAGCCCACACATGACCACAGGGAGTCCACTGCTAGATTAGGATGCGTCCGTATTTCTTGACAAGTGAAGCATATATCGAAAGTGGGCTATGAATAACAAGGACCCGCGCTATAAAAGTAGTGTTTCCTCCGCCATACAACGATCGTGCACCGCACTTGGGCTGAAAATACAAAGCTAAATCCCTCCCCAACCCCTGATGTGGAATGACAATATTCAAACATCAATATTCAAACAACTCAGTGGTTAAACTCCGGTCTGGCGAGCGAGAGGTCGCGGGTTCAAACCCCTGCCGGACCAACACTCAGGGTCTTAAAATAACTGAGTAGAAGGTGCTGCCTTTGTGAAACAACTGCCAATGGTTAGACCTTCAGGTCTTCTCGGATAAGGACGTAAAATCGTAGGTCTTTCGTCGGCCTCAAGTTTATCAGTCTCACCAGACTGTCACGAGTTACCGACGTTAAATAAAGTTGCTTTACTTTACTTTAATGCTTATATGTCAGAACAGTCAGCAGGAGGATATCTCCAGTATGATTCCTTCTACTTTTCAGTAGCGTAGCGAGCATACAGACACATGAGGAAAATGCCGCGCCTTTTCTTAAATATTGAAACTGCTCGAAAGTAAAAGTAAATGCCATTTTTGAGAAACTAAATTTTCAAAAACTTTCTGCTGGGGCACGCCTCCCGACCCTCCTAGAGATGGCGTCCACAAATCTTGCCTCGTCTAAATTTCAGTCGGTATCAGCCACTGGAAAATAAACTTTCGGGCAGTTATTCCATGTTTACCTGTCTGTCGCTAAAGTATACTTGATATTTTATATCCGTATCTCAGAGATCATGAGCATGGTTATACATTTGTGTAATCTATATTGTTATTTCTGTATATAATCTTCCAAACAAACATGTGATCGATAAAAACAATTCTTACAGAGGTCTTAGTCGTAAAAATAAATTACTTTCATAAAATATTGCCCAACCACCCAATATAATGGTCCATTCTCAGTTATATCCTGGGGGAGGGAAGAGTGCCTGATACGAAGTAGGGGTAGGGATAAAGGATCACCGGGGGGATTCGTTGTTTATGAGGTCGGGGTTTGAACCTAATTTCGATTTCCGGGTCCTGGTCATATGTCGAATTCCGAGTTAAAGACGATTAAGAAGTTCAAACAGAGAGAAAATTCAAGTTTGTTTTCACAATAACTTGGAAATCTGGGTTTTGGAGCCATTTTTTTCTGGTAAAATCGGATCCGGTTCTGGACCCCATGCCTATTTATAATACAAGTTCCCCCTCCCCTGATGTAGTGTCGTTTATAGGATGTATATATATACAACAAGAGGCCCTGAGTGGCCTTAACTCGGGCCACCTAGGAATAGGTGAATACAATCATGTAGTTCATGGAGTTCCAACATATTTTTGTGTTATACGCATAGTTGGTGCTAAGGTAGGCAGATAATAGAAGTTGTCAGCTTGCCTGTTTGTTGCCCCATTTCAAACCACGTGATAGTTGTCCAGAATATTCAGTGCTTTGGTTTCCAATTATAGAAATTGGTACATTTCCTCTTGGGATACAGAAATATAAAAATGCATTATTGAGGAAGTCAGGTGGTCTGAAATGGTACAACAAACAGTCAAGCTAACTAGGTCTATTGATTCACTGTTCATGCTCATGATCATTTATATATAATGGGAATCACCTTCTGTAGGAATGCAATCACATGGTTGTACTAGATGGCAAACAAATATTAATTCATATATTTAAAGGCATTTGTATGAGATCAGTAGTGTTTTTAGCAAAACCTGTTTGTAAATGATATTTTCCACTTCTAATCGATTGCCAATCTTTGTACACAGCATTTTTAAAGATAGCTTGCCATCCAGCATCCATGGCAATGTCTTTCCCATGGCCGCAGGTCACAAGCTCAATTCATTCGTTCACAAAGTATTATTCCAGCACATGACTGTTTCCTGCAAAAGGCCTATCACAACTGCTCCCAGTAATTATAATAAATCAACTTCACATAACACTCTCTCTGAACTAAACTTGCTCAATAATATTACAAATATTAATTGAGTATTTTTGTATTTTAGAAAACAATTCTTTTTAGCAGGGTTTAACCAACCCATACTTTTCAACATTCTTAGAAATCAATGCTTTTCAGTAGGATTAATGGAATGATAATATTATTTATAACTTCACTGTCCAAGCACAGGTGCTATTATATTGTGGAATACATGTAACTTTTCCTTTAGCTAATAATAGCTATAGATACCCTTTATGAATATTTAGGGATGGTCATTCTATAATATATAAAGTCATCTATCTAGATCTGCATGCAGTTTCATTTTCGAGTAGAGTGGTGACTTTTCCAATATTAGGGCTTAAGTGTTCATTTTCTACATCTTTCAGGAGGCTGAAATTTATAACGAATCGTACGTAATTTCCACTCGTTTTCTTCGATCACTCGGCTTTCCCGAATTCTTACTATGTCATGAAGTGACTGAGTGAAAATACCGACGCTGGTCATGGCCGTATTTGATGCCATTACTTTTAACAGAAACGAATATTAAACAAGAAGATATCTAAAAGTACTCCTGACGATTACTGGGAGAACTGATGAGGGATCATGTCAAGTTTAAGACACCATTTGAAAATGGAGTCGTAACTACATAAGCTTAGATTATAAACATGATCCGAACTGAAAAATTAGGCCATTTACTATATATTTTAAGCCATTATTTTTAAAAGGCACAAATAAACACGACACTACTACAAGCTGGTAAAGTTTAGATCATTTGTTTACTTACATATGTCGATTATTACTGGTCCACGTGCGTTCAGGAGCGCCAGTTATCTTGTCGTAAAATGTGCGAAATTTCCCTCGAAAGTCCGTAAAACTTTTGTCAGCCCTTGAAAAACTCAACATCTTAGCATTTCAGTCGAAGAAACTTTTGGTTTTGCCAAATAACAGCTACAAAAGGCACAAAACACTTCCGTCTTTGCTCGCATTCAATTTCCGAAGTCTATCAGTGTCCACGTGCACAGTGATTTCTGTCCACGTGCACAGTGCTTTCTGATTGGTTGACGGCGAAATACCTCGACACAAAGAATAAAAATAAAAATAAAAATAAAATTAAAATAAAAAAATTAAAATAAAAAAAGACTTGCGATTTCTGACTCGAGCCGGCCAAAGGCCTGGCCCGAGTAATAACCTTCCGATAAAGTTGAGCAAGGTTATCAGCAATCTAGTCCCCAGAGCCGGCGCATTCTTTGGCAAGCGGACACGAAAAGCGCATACGTAAAACGGTAATTGACACTCAGTTAGATACAGGATTTTTTTGTATTTGTATTTTATTGATTCGCCCCTAATAAAATTTACAAAGGCGATAAATAAATAATTCACAATTTACAATGGGCTAGTAGCGAGGAAGCCTGAAAATAGAGTCCTCTTTATACTAACAGCAAGTGGATAGATGTAACAAGTAACAACTGGCGTTTTAACATTACAGATATTGATATGAGATATGGCTTTAAATTTACTTTGAAAAGAGAGAGGGAGGCGGAGTTAATAAGTTCAATAACAAGTGAGTTAAAGAACTTTGGAGGCTTGGAAGTATACAGAAAACTGCCTTATATTGATTTTGCATAAGCGCGTACGAAAAGCTAGAGCATTTCTAGTGTGGTAAGTATGTATTTGATTATTAGTTAAAACATATGTTGATTTTTTATGGCAAACTGAGACTATTTATGTAGGATAATAATAATAATTATTATTATTATTATTATTATTATATTTACGCAGGGTGCACCCGTCACCCAAGTGTTTTCAGCAAACTTATTAATAATTCATGAGGCAAAAACAAAGGAAATCGCCGACCGATAAGTGATCTTTAAATCTGCGAGAGATTTCGTCCTGATTTACATAAACTTTTAATTTGCTTTGATTTTCTCGGCCAAAGTAAGTCGTATCGCCAAAATAGCTGAAAACATGGCTCTCTACATCTAGACGTTTGATAAGTCCGATACAAAATTCGTGTCCGTGCTTTATGGGATTTACTCGCTTTCAGCTCGAGTTTGTAAATCCCATAAAGCACGACCACTCATTTTGTATCTATTACATAAAGATAAGATATATGTATAGGATTACAGTTAAAAGTTAAGCGGAAGATAATTTACCTAATTCAAGTTTGAACAGAAAGAATGACTCTGAATCTAAGTATTAATATCGTTCGCAGCATGGTAAGTTAGTTTATGTTTCCCCCAATTTGTCTTAGCTCTGGGTAGATGTATTCTGGGCCTATTGCTGGTATTATATTGGTGGGAATTGATATTAGGCACTAGTCCAAAGTTTGAATCAATAAAGTTGTTCATACATTTAAAATTGAAGATACATCGATGCGCATGGCGTCGTTCACATAAACGTTTCCAGTTTCAAGGCACCAAGGCTTGAGTGGCAGAATAGCACATGGCCGGGTTGTCTATTGTTAACTTGGCTGCCTTGTTTTGCTGGACCTGAAGAGCGTTCATTAAAGTTAGATTGTTCTTGTCCCCCAGGATAACAATCAGTTTCCTGTACTTGGGATATTGGATTCACCGGCTCTGTCATCAAATACGTCACAAACCGGCCATTAACTCAAAACTCGTACTATATAAATTACGGCTATGTCTTATTTTCTATAAATTGTGAAGCATTTTATGATAATGAGCGGACTGTACATATGATATCACTTGTATTGAGCACTTATCATGATATTATCGCACATGCGCAGTTCAGTTTTACCAGTTACTTTATTACCGTGTCGCATCCCGTAAATTTTACCCATATTGTCAGTAGTACGTAGTAGATGGGAGAGTGGAGAGTCGGCTCGTGAGGAGAGATTAGGAAGGAGTTCGTGAAGTCAAAGGAAAACAAAAAGCGCCAACCATTGCCACTCCCACTCCCGGTCCTTCCTCATACGCCACGTGTTCGTTCCCTATTAAAATATTGCTATACATATATCATTTTTAAAATGACCTGGATTGAAATAACCGATGTAGCGTTTTATAAGCCACTAGCGATTCCATTCTTACAGAGCAGATATTTAAACATGGATCTGAAGTTGGTAATCACTGAGACACTAAACTGAACACAACCAACATCCGCAATAGCAACAACTTCGACATCACGTCTGCTCACACTTCTACAGAGCTTAGCGGCTCTAGGCATTTCTCAGTGTACTTTGGAAATAAGGTGGGGACATAATTTCGGTTTTGATAAACCATTAGAGAAGCGGCCGGGCCCATTAATATGGTCTTATGGTGTTTGAATGCAGTCACTCCCAGTCTAATTGATAGCGAGACACGGCATCCGCCAGTCATATACTTAACTATAAAGCTTACCAGTTTCGATAGCTCGTTTGGATCCTTATTTTGTGGTATATTATCTGAATAAGAAGACCATAATAGCGTAATATTGAAAGAACATGTCGACTTTTATTCAAGAAACAAAATTCGGCAGGAAAAACTGTAAAGGCTATATGTTTGTGACCAGGCAGTTAACTATAAATTGATCCACCTGGTTAGATCACTGACTCGTCCATAACAGCTCCAAACTTGATAATCATTTTACATTGTACTCAAATAAAGGTAAATTGTTATTTTACCATTTTAAAAAGCTTTACAGTATAGACAGAAACTATGAAATTATCTGACACCTTAATCACGTCTCTATTCTTGCCGAACAGGAGTCATGAAGCTCCCAGTGATACGATAAACAAATCTCCAAGCCTTCAGGTTTTTTATACCTTTCCACCATTACTGCCGGGATATAAATGGCTTAATTAAAGACCACCATGTACACCTATAAAGATCAATTCGTCTTCACGACTTTCTTCCCGATGATAAACAAAACTACAAAATTCTGCTATCATCAGCCTCCGATATTTCTGATATTTAATCCAGAAGGCGTCGACAGACATAGAATAGAATAGAAAAGAATAACTTATAGTCTTCACTCAATGTCTACTGCCATAGGAAGTCGTTGTTGTTTGAGTTATGTATGACAGTAAAATGGCCTCCGGTCAAATAACAAGAACAGAAATGATCAGGTTTTTATCACAGACTTCAGGTTCCTTAACTGATTGAATACTTATACTTCCTTTCCTTATCCGACACTCAGTCGTGTTTAGAATTCTCCGCAGTTCATATTGATTCTAGCTTTTTCACTCTTGTTTGCTTTTGTATTTAATTCTTTTCAGTTCGTATTTCATTTTGCTGTATCTATACAAGTCAACAAATAAAAGAAACAGTAAAATACTGGAAAAGCTGTCGAGACCGGCAATTGTACTGGCAGCTGTTGAGTCAAGCTTCACGTTACTTGCGGATTTTACGCTTCTTAGCTCGGTTAGCCCTTAGGTTATTTAAGAAATTGATTTCTCCTTACCTTATAATTACTTGCTTTTGTTGTTCAAAATCATATATATCAGAGCCTTTTTTTTACGCCTTAAATAATCAGGAAACGGGTTGGTTTAAATTTATAAATAGAGGTTACTTAGTCGGCTGAGCAACAACAGCAACTTTATTCCGGCACATAATTTCATCCATTTTTTATAAGCATCAGAGAGAGTATGTGTATTTTTATGATAAAATAAGTAATTAATGAATGATTGAAAAAGTAATTATGCCTAGTAGCTAACTAAACCGTAAGGTTTTCTGGTTAGCCGCTAGCCTTTTTACGTTTAGTTTTGAAATGAACTCAACTTTCAAACAAGAATATAGAGAAAATTAAGGGAGAAATGAAGGAAATGAATTATGCATAAACATATAACGAATATACTATATTGTGTTAATACTTGTATTGTTCTGACAATAAATAATTTGGAGAAGGAGAATACTTTAAGGTTCTTTAAATCATTGGGAATCTGTTTCCAATATCCAATTGCCATGGAAGAGATAGTTTATTTTTCCAATGTTGGTCTAGCACAAGTTTTATATAAGTTTGTTTGGCAGCGTATCTAGTGTTATGGGAATAGTTATCAAATACATTTGATAACTGTTTCCTATGCCATAGATGGGTAAATTTGAGAGCTTGCAATTTATAAACATTATTCACTGTAAGAATGTCTAACAGGTTAATAAGGGGCAGAGTACTTTATGTATTTTCCGGGCCATCCCTTCATGTAGGACGACACGAATTGCTACCAAATTGTATTCTGTTGTATTGTATTGTGTTGCGTTCTATTGTTGTATTGAAGTGTATTGTGTTGTATTCTATTGTATTTTTGGTAAAAATTCGTGTCGTCCTACATAAAGGGATTGCCATTTTCCCCATATGAACATGCAAAGAATATCGCTCTTATTGCTTGATTTTGCTTTGTTTGAATTTTTCGAATATGTGATTTATAGGCACTGCCCCTGCTAGTATTGCGTATGACACGTACAGGTAAATAATATTGTAGTATAGTTGTCTTAATTGTTGTAGGGATAGCTAGTGTTTTAGTTTATAAATTATGCCAGTATTTTTTGCAATGCGTGAGCAAACATAGGATATGTGGTACTTCCAAGAAATAGCATCATCAATCATCACACCGAGGTATTTAATAGCATCATCAATCATCACACCGAGGTATTTAATAGCATCATCAATCATCACACCGAGGTATTTAATAGCATCATCAATCATCACACCGAGGTATTTAATGGCATCATCAATTATCACACCGAGGTATTTAATAGCATCATCAATCATCACACCGAGGTATTTAATAGCATCATCAATCATCACACCGAGGTATTTAATAGCATCATCAATCATCACACCGAGGTATTTAATAGCATCATCAATCATCACACCGAGGTATTTAATGGCATCATCAATTATCACACCGAGGTATTTAATAGCATCATCAATCATCACACCGAGGTATTTAATGGCATCATCAATCATCACACCGAGGTATTTAATAGCATCATCAATCATCACACCGAGGTATTTAATAGCATCATCAATCATCACACAGAGGTATTTAATAGCATCATCAATCATCACACCGAGGTATTTAATAGCATCATCAATCATCACACCGAGGTATTTAATAGCATCATCAATCATCACACCGAGGTATTTAATAGCATCATCAATCATCACACCGAGCTATTTAATAGCATCATCAATCATCACACCGAGGTATTTAATAGCATCATCAATCATCACACCGAGCTATTTAATAGCATCATCAATCATCACACCGAGCTATTTAATAGAATCATCAATCATCACACCGAGGTATTTAATAGCATCATCAATCATCACACCGATGTATTTAATAGCATCATCAATCATCACACCGAGGTATTAATAGCATCATCAATCATCACACAGCGGTATTTAATAGCATCATCAATCATCACACAGAGGTATTTAATAGCATCATCAATCATCACACCGAGGTATTTTTAAATAGCATCATCAATCATCACACCGAGGTATTTAATAGCATCATCAATCATCACACCGAGGTATTTAATAGCATCATCAATCATCACACCGAGGTATTTAATAGCATCATCAATCATCACACCGAGGTATTTAATAGCATCATCAATCATCACACCGAGGTATTTAATAGCATCATCAATCATCACACCGAGGTATTTAATAGCAGCATCAATCATCACACAGAGGTATTTAATAGCATCATCAATCATCACACCGAGCTATTTAATATGATCTTTTAATATATAATTATCGATGAAATACCAGTGTATATTTCTTTCTAAAAAGTAATATCTTCACGTGTGAAGATATGAATAATATCTTGACACGTGAAGATATCACTTTTGAAAATATGATTTGCTTTCAAAGATTTCTAGCCTTTTTAGTAGGAGATTTAAACTGGTATTTCATCGATAATCGTATATCAAACAGAACATTACATGGTCGCTTGGAGATACGAATTTTATCTTCTCGTGTTGATGAAATATCTTACTCGTTCGCTGCGCTCACTCGTAAAATATTTCATCAACACTCGGAGATAAAATCCGTATCTCCGCGCGGCCATGTAATATCCTCTATTTAATATATAATTATCGATGAAATACCAGTGTATATTTCTTTCTAAAAAGTAATATCTTCACACGTGAAGATATCACTTTTAAAAATATGACTGGCTTTCATAAAAATCTAGCCTTTTTTAATAGTAAGAGATTGAAACTGGTATTTCATCGATAATTATATATTAAACAGAACATTACATGGCCGCTTGGAGATACGAATTTTATCTTCTCGTGTTGATGAAATATCTTACTCGTTCGCTGCGCTTACTCGTGAGATATTTCTTCAACACTCGAAGATAAAATCTGTATCTCCGCGCGGCCATGTAATGTCCTCTATTTCTTTGAAGGGAATGGCTCGTCCCATATCTTTATGTCGATATTCACTTGCTTTTTCTTGTTGATTTTATGATCATAAAATTCGTTTTTGTAAAGTTTATTGACAACTTGTTTATGTCACACCATTTCTTAACTTTTATTAGTTCATAATTTACTAAAGTTTCTAGGTCAGAGGGGCGAATACATTTGTATAATCATTGAAGATTCGAAAGGAGAATAATTTTGACGAATTTGGAAGATCATTAATATATATTAAAAACAATAGTGGGCCCAAGGAGGCCATTGAGGAATTCCACTTTTACTTTCTTCCCCGCTAGTTTTCTTCGGTTGCTGTAGAATGTATTTCTTTACGTCCCTTCTAGTAAATTTCACAATCATCTTTGGGGCCGAATTTCCGTAACTAGGAATCGTGTGTGGTGTCGAGATATCATTGCTGTTGACTTCCAACTCCACAACTTCACCAATAGAAGTAATTATATCTACACAAGAGTGTTCGCTATTCGGTTGGACTCCGATCACTTCAGGACTATCTCTGCGTAGATATATATTGGGCTAACTCTTCGCAGTCCTCTTGGGCTTTTTTTCTTTTTGCTATCGCTTGTGACTGTTGTATCCTTCTTCGGATTCTTAGTTGCCGTAGGCAAGTTAATAATTTTCTCGATTGAGACTTGAATTTGCTTTAAGAGTTGGTCATACTTTCCTTGTAAGAAATCTACAAGTTCTGAGAGGTCGTTGCATTTTTCTTCAATTGTTGCCAATTTCGAATGTATTGACCTTAGTAGTAGGGAATGGGGGTTCTGGCGCATTTTTCATTTGGATGCTTAAGAGGATTGAATTCCAAGAATTCCTTTCTAGGGCGTGGTCAATTCTTGGAATTCTTTTGGCACGAGGTCAAGGTCAATTATCACGTGGACAATTCTTTAATGTTCAAATTCTCAGAAATCCAGATTAGTCCAATTCCTGGAAATCCATATAACCAGTTTCGATTCTCGGCGCCATCCAAACACTCAACAGCCATAACCCGCCATTCCCTACTACTATATACTATAGCCTATTTATGGTCAATTTTCATCTTCATTCTTCTCATACTATAGTATTCATCCATTCATAGTTGCATTTGGAAGACCTCTGCTGGTGGTCTACATGCTATTCGCAGCACTCGGGAATGCAATAAAATCGATTTCTATGAGAATCGTTATATGATAATTGATAATATTTGCCAATCCAATTCTTAGAACTACTATGTTAAAGAGTTATCGTTAATGTAATAGCATGTCTGGAATGATGGATCAACCAATTTTGAAGACTCGTAAATCCAGAGACTACTCGTTTGTCAAGGATAACCATAAGAATAGGCACTGCGTTGTGGCTACTAACATCAATACAAAAGAAGTGACTCATTTCAATAGCATGAGTGCAGTTCAACAGCATCTTGGAATCAATGCTGGTATTGTTAAGATGGTCTGTGAAGGACTGAACTACTGTAAGAGTGGAATCTCGAAGAATGACAAGTGTAGATACACATTCAAGTATATCGCAAAAGAATATCTTCCTGATGACTATAAGAGATCGGCTAACGTTAGATTGAAGAAGCAAAAGTGAAATGTAATGATAATGAGTACCAATCGAATCGGAAGGTAGTACTAATATACCGTAGGAGTGCTCCTACATTATATTAAAGTGGAAATTGAAGAAAGATGGTAGTCATTGTGAGAAGCGTTTAGGTGAATAGATACCAACCCAAACCTGCTGCAGCAATAGTCAATGCAATTAGATTGGTTTCGTGAGATGATGTAGTTGGCTTGATGTCTAAATTTGTTTCATGAGATGCTGGTGAATGGGTAACTATAGTTGGCTTAGTTTCCTGATGTTGATGAGGTAGATCGACTTTTGAATGGCCAATGTTATGCTTCATTCCTACAGGCTTTGCTGTTACGTTTAGTGAATCGTTTGAGTCGAATGTCATGTCGCTAGTTGCTTTCAATAGCTTGTTGTTATAACCTATCATGCTTTGTGTATTTATGATTAAATTAGATGGCATCAACCAAATTCCTGGAGCAATAGCTAAATCAAGTCGTAACTTTGCCTCTTGAACAGCTAGTTGGTATCGTTGTATGCTCTTTGATATGTTTCCTTCAATTATGGAGCTTTCGAAAAGTACTAACATCTGTTGTTGAGTTTCGATAGCACTTCCACCGACTCCAATAATGGTTGATCGCGTACTGACTTGTGAGCCTAATATGCAATAAACGAATGCTTCAACTGACCTATTCAATCTAGACATTCCAGATTTGGTCAATCCACGACTTCTATCATTAGCAAACCAAGAATATTGGTTACCGTCATGAACGTCGTTACGGATGAATGAAATTAGGTTTCCTTGGTCAGCCTTACCACCCTCATCTTTGAAGAGTTCGCCATCGGGACTTGGATATGCATTTGCATCTATATCGTATCCACGAATTACATGAACGTTTTGATAACCGTCACCATAGAGTAAGAAGATGTCACCTAAACCATGATTACGACCTCCCTTCCACCTGAAGTCTGGATTCGTAGGAAGGTTGAATTCATTGCATAGTCGTTGGAAAGCAACTTTGCTATAGTGATTGTCTGTTTGCTTGAATATGTGATCATCCGGTAATGGTGTTCCCAACTCGTATAGGATTCTTCGTATGGTAAAGTAAACGTGGAATTTGACAAACGATTGAACTACTGGAGGATAGTGTTCATGTAAGCTAATTCCACAACCTGAAGTAGCACACCATACGGCGAAGTTCAATTGCTGAGGCCAGTATCCATAGTTTGGGCTACTTAGCCAATCTCTTGCCTGTTTACCAGACTCGAATGTCACTGTTGTTTCTTTGAATATGTCACGGAACTTTATGATGAAATACTGAGTTGGAGAAACATGGATCTTCATCGATTTCAACGATGGAGCAATGTCTAATGCTGTTTGCATGAATGGAATTGCAGGGATTGAGTACTTTTGTGTAGTTGGTAATAGGGAATCTGGAAACTCTTGTATGTGTCCTAATGCATGTCTCATAGCTTGCTTGTCAGCAATTGAAATGGAATCAATATTGTCAATATACTGTTTGTCGCCGAATACGCCATGGTCCATATCTGGTCCTTTGAAGTAGACGTCGTAGTGAATGATTCCATCTTTCTCTTCAGTTGATTCCTTATAGAATTTGCCTAGATTAGCATGAGGATAGTGTCGTTTGAATCTATCCCATAGTAAGTTCAGTTTTCGTAGATGAGTCCTGAAATTGATCTTAGGATGTGTTCTATTGAATTTCTCTACTATAGTCGTGATATCATGATTGCTTATCTTTGCATTTGGGTAGTATTGATGGAAGGCTTCCTTATCGGATTCTATATCCATGTTATGATTGTATTACTAGTCTACTCTCTATGTATACTTCTCATATCGGAGTTTGTAGATGAATCCACCATATGGTGTTACGTCATATGAAAGGGTCACTTCTCTGGTCTTATTAGTTGTCTTATCAGTTCCTGTTTTGCTTCTTCTCGTATTTTCTGAGTGTCTACGACGTCCTTTTTTTTGGATACCTCTGTTGGTGCACTTTGACGGATTTCGGCTTTCAAGACTTCATATTTGTTGGACTCAACCATGATCAATTCGAATTCTTCATCGCTGATCTTGTTGTCATTCAATGCTTTCGACACTAAGTCATGAATCGTATTCAATTTCGCTTTGGCTAACATGACTGTCTTTTCATGCTTGGACACCTTCTTAGTCAATGATTTTGTAGCTGTTGCACATGAGGCTGAGATTATAGAACACAAGCCTGCAATTGCTCCTGTCGTGATCCCAACAACAATGCCAACCCCAGATAGCGATGTCGTTATAGCTGAGGTAGTTAGGATGACTGAAAGTGCAGCACTTCCCACAGCGATATTGTGGAAGATTCCTCGAGTTCTCATGTATTTCTTCCGTACCTTTTCATAGTGTTTGATTTCATTATCTAATTCTAACAAGACGGTATTGACTTTATGGAGCCTGAAGTCTTCTCCAGTTTTCATGTTCTGTTATGGGATATCAGGATAGATTCTATCATAGTCGACCATATGGTAAGTATTACTATTTTCCTTTTTAAACGATTTCAAGAACCAAATGCATTGGAAATATTCTAGAATATATCATTCTGCTATTGATATCAGTTATCCATAAATTAATGCTATTGGTATAGTCGATCCCTCTAACACCTATGTTGAGTTGATCATTAGGAGCATGTGATATCATATCTCCAACCTTGTCTAGCCCAATAGATGTTAAGACTTGCAAATGCTTGCTTCCATTTATGACTTGCATTGGATCGATGAGATCGCAATGGACGTATACAATATTAGCGCTCTCTATGACGTCGATCTTGTTTCTAGACCATGAATTCAATGTACTGTTAATATTCAGTAGTCTAACTAAGTTCTCACTTATCTGGAGATCTAATGTAGGAACAATATACACATTTCCATTTAGCGTTTCAATGTTAAGCATATTATTGGAATTATTAATCTCACTCAATATACTTACGATACGTTCTAAGTCGTATTGCCCTTTGGGAATGTTGTATATCTCGTCGTCGTCTATATCAAATACTACGCCATTTTCTGGAAGGTTGATAGCTGGATATATGCGGAAACGGGTTCTACTTGGTCCTTTGATGTGTATATCAATGTTTGGCAGCTTAGCCATACTATCATTCAATACAAGATCGTAATTGGTATAGATTCGCCATTCGTCGTTATCGTATTGCATATTGGTGGCCTATAATGGGATTACTCAGTGGATTCAAATTTCCATTGACTTCGTAGAAGATGTTAGCTATAGTCTTATAAGTATGGTTTCCTATAGGGAATCTAAATATTACCTTGCCATTCGTATGGGAGATTGTGCCTTCACTTGGAAGGTTGTATGCTTTCCATATCCTAACCTCATTTCTAGACTTCTTTTTCAAGACCTTATTGATGGTAAGTAATTTGGCTAGGCTTTCACTCAATGTAAGATCTATACTAGGAATGACGTAGGTCTTATCGTGCAAGTATTCTATGCGAAATAGCTTCTTGGTTATTGGATTGGTTTCGAATATGACATTCATGATTGCTCGTATGTCGTATTTTCCTTTGGGAAAGCGCAGTATTTCTATGTCGGTGATGTCAGAGATTATTCCATCATTGATAAGGTTATATGAATTGTCAATGAAGTTGCAGCTGATTAGTGAGACATGCTTTCTAACTTCAATTGGTTGCCTAAAGTAGATAGTTTCAATGCATTTAGTCATTTCGATATATAGTATCACCATTATACTTGTGTAGTATACGTTGTCTTTCTAAGCGATTTCAAGAACCAAATGCATTGGAAATATTCCAGAATATATCATTTCGTTGCTATCCGTTACCCATAGCTGAATGCTGTTGGTATGGTTGATGTCTACAGCATTAACTTTGAGTGGTCTATTAGAAGCATACGACATCATTCCTTTCTTTCTCAACTCTATAGACGATATTATTTGCGAATACTCGCCTTGCCTCAAGACTTGTGTAGGATCGATGAGGTCGCAATGAACGTATATTACGTCGGATATCTTCACGATCTGAATCTCGTTTCGAGACTTAGATTTCAATATCGTTCCAATACCTAGTAGTTTAGCTAAGCTGTCATTTAGTACAATGTCTACTGTAGGAATAAGGTATGCTTTACTTTCTACTATTTCTATGGATATTGGCTTGTCTCCAACTGAAACGGCTTTGTCTACAGCAATTTTGAAGCTTTCTATAGTATAATCTTCTTGGGGAATACGAAGTCTTATATTGCCATACGTATCAGAAACCATACCTTCACTCATGAGATCGTATAAGTCGTTCTTGAAATTGCAGCTTATCAGTGAAACGTGTCTTATGACTTCAATTGGATGCTCAAAGTATATGATCTCATTGGATTCCTTCATTTCGATGTATATCACTACCATTATACCATATAGTCATTTTCTCTTTTTATATCGGTCTACAACATAAACAACTACAGCCACTATTAGAAGCCATGCATTTTTGGCTAAAAAGCTAATAATTTCACCAGCAGTCTTGAAAATGAAGCTAGCAATTGCACCAATCATACCAGGTAGTATTTCGCCTAGTTTCTTTCCAATAGCTTTCAGGCCATTTCCAACACCCTTTGCAACACTAGATAGGCCATTCCGCAAGCTACTAATAATGACTCCAATAATAACTCCAATGGATGATAGGACAGCAACGATAGTGAACCCGTATTTCTTGAATATAGACTTTATACGATCTTTAAGAGACATTCGTTCTTCTATCACCTCATTCACATGTTCCAAATGCTCGATCTCAGCTTGTTTTTCTATGATTTGTTCTCGAAGTGACTTATCTAGTTGTCCTCTAACCTCTTCACTTTCAGCTTGGGAAATGTTGTCTATCTCTTCCTCTAATTGCTGGACTTTTCGTTTGGATCTTATTATTATTTCACTTATAGCATCTATGATTCTCGTAGCTGGCGGCCCTAAATCTTTCACGATAGTTTTCGGCAGCTTTTCGTTCAACTCACCAGCCATATTGAATAGTGGATAGTACTTTCCACCTAGTCTCTTGTACTTCACCACGACTCTATCGTGTTCGTCGATTGTAGCGAGGAATTTCGCTTTATTTGGATTGATGCCAGGATACTTTTCTCTGATCCTATCCCAAGCGAAGTTCATTTTTTCTTCCTTGTTGATCAATTGAGTTTTAGAATCAGCACCTAAAAATGATGTCTCTTCTGTTGATTGGTGTCTAGTATAATATTTGTTGCGAGTCGATGTAATGTTAGCCATTTCATAGTATTCATCATTAGTATATTCATGATCGTCAACGTCATGATCAAAGGGATTCTTAGTATCTGTATCATGATCGAAATCCATATGATTAATAGTATAGGATTGCTTTTTATATGAATTTAGAAGCCACATACGTTATCGCCATTATGCCACCACCAACATATGCCATTTCGTATTGTCTTTGGCCATTGCTTGGTCTATAGTAATTAGATAACTGTGGTTCATCATTCAAATTGAAGTCTGGATGCATTCTAGCATATAGCTTGAAAGCATTGTCGACCTCTTTGTCGTTATCATCAGCTTGAAGTCTATTATTGTATTTTTCAGATAGCCAATCTTGGTATTCTCTTTTCTTCTTCTCCCACTCTCCCATATCGCGTTGGTACTTCTCCATGGCTTTGTCGTGCCGAATTCGTTCTTCATCTGAATTTCCACCAGATAGGTACTTCGCTAAATAGGAGCCTCCTACGAACGTTGTTGCATTGAGGATAGCCCCACCAATCATGATAGCTATCGTTGCCATTTATGTGTCTTATAATGTGATTTATTTTAAAGTGACTTGGGGATTATGTTCTTGTCTTCGAGGTAGTCTTTCAAGTAAATGCTTCCAGATAGTACTAGAACCCACTTACCATAATTCGTAATGCTAGAGGATGGATCATTTAGGAATGACTCTTTCATCATTTTCTTGCTAAGGTATCCGATGGCAGCTGAGGCTCCAACCAGGATTGATGCATCTGTGAATGTCTTGACTAGTTTGTTCTCAACCATGATACTTCATATACGTTTTTCTACTTTAGATGAATGCTATTCCATTCCCATCCCCATTTTATGAATAGTGGTTTTTGTTGATGGTATTACTTCGCTTTCTTCAATCGTATTGCGTTCTATCGATTCATTCTTAACATTAGCTTTATTGTTTCTATATCTGAAAAATAAATCTGTGACTGTCAAGGCAATTCCAACAATTGTCAATACAGTGGAAAATGACAACTCTGGTATGTAGTTTGAATACGATTCTTGTTGTTGTGTGGGTTCCGTTTCGAGAGCCTTCTTAGCCTTCCTATGGTATTCTGCTAGTCGCTTACCAGCTTCGACCTTCTTAGGATCTTTTTGCTTGGATATAGGCTTATCATTCCCTGGTTCCTTCGTAATTTGCTCAATAGCGTCTGTCATTCTACTATAACATATTATTGCAACTAGCGTTTAGATCGAGAGTCCACTCAAGAGGTTGTCAAGAGATTCCAACAGTGCTATCAAGAGACTATCAAGAGATCCCAACAGTGTTACCAAGAGATAGTCAAGAGATTCTAACAGATTGTCAAGAGATTCCAACAGTGCTATCAAGAGACTATCATGATCAAGAGATCCCAACAGTGTTACCAAGAGATAGTCAAGAGATTCCAACAAATAGTCAAGAGATCTTATGGAAGTACTTCTTATGTCGATTCAATGTTTGTCTTGAAATGAACTTCCTATTACAATACGTACACAAGACTCGAATATTGTGGCAGTAGCTATCGATTTCTCTAATAGCTAAATCGTAATCGTTGGAGACTATACATTTGTATCCATTTTCTTCATACCTTTTCAGCAACTCTTTTTGTTCTTTTGATACGATGCCATTACATTTGGGAGTCTTGAATTCGATGCATAGACCTCTGTACTTCATATGGTAATTATCTATGATGAGATCAGGCTGACCTTTCATATAGCCTTTCTTATAAGAATCGATTCTTCTTGTAGCTGTAGTTTGATTCTCGCCGAGTCCAGGAACCATTATAACATTAGAATAGAAACGTCTGATGTATTGCACCACTTTTGTATGCAGATCATATTCATCTTCTATCTTGAATATTAGTGTATTTGAATTATTGAAAGCCGCATAGTATCCATATTTCCTGACAGATGGTAGCACTATTGATGTGACCCACTTCTTGAATGCTTTAGCTGAATCTAATCGTGAACCAAGAATGAGTGAATATAGGCCACCTTCATTGATTATTATTTGGTGTCTGACCTGGCCCGTAGAATTGATAGGGTATGTGTGTTTGTCTTCTGATTCCACATGCCTCCTTATTGCTTGGTCAGTATCGACATAACCTAGTGCTTTTGCGACGTCTTTTGCTATGAAGTACGTGTTCTGTTTATCATCGATGAATGCATCAATATGGAATCCAAGATTGCTATCTTCAAATTTTCTACTAGTCAATGCCATTATAATATACTATGTGAATGTATCTTTAATAAGAGAATCGAAATTGTCCTTAGGATTGATATTAACATGTTTTGCAACTTGAACTAGACCACTTGCTAGAGCTACTATTCGACCGCCTTTCAATACTATGTATCCAGCAATGCTAGTAAGTTCTTGTTTGACCAATTCATTCGTTTGCAAATCGTTACACAGTTCTTCTTTACTGTCTATAGAGAGCATATGAGAAAGCAATTGCACACCAGTTTGTATGGCCGTATCTACTAAACCATTGGTAACTTTGCTTCCCATGATGATTTGATAACGATTATAGTACCTTTCAACATCCTTTGCAGACAGTTTCTTAACATCACCAAGGCTCATATCCAGTCCAATGAATTCATAGGTCGTCCCCAAGACTGCTAAAATCGATAGAGATTCGCGCTTATCTTCAATGTCTGTTTTATCATATGTTGGCTTCTTAGCAACAGCAGCAACAGATGGTGTCTTCTTAATTGGTTTCTCTACTAACTTCCTCATCAACAACGATGTTAGCATTGTCATTCATGTATTCTTCAATGATGGATGCACTCATATGAATTACAAGTATGGATCACTATTTATATCACTTACAATACAGTGATAAATACTAGCCTCTTATAGTTATCAATCAATAGAATCGAAATGTACTCATATGTTGATACGACTTGTTTCATGCTTACTGCCCCAGCAATGATAATAGATCCACTCATGAATACAAAAATCGATATCTTCCTATTTCCAAGATCGTCTTCATAGTTGTATTTGATGTTCACGCATGCATGTCTATCAAGGTTGTATCTTGCTTCTATACATGTTTCCATCAGGTATTCATAAAGAAGTCTCCTATCTACTATGAATCCAATATTGAATACGCAGTTTAACATGCATATCTTGAAATTGCACACACTATCAACGGTTAGTGGCTTCCTATTGTCAGCAAAACGCTTCATTACAAGCTTCTTGTCTGAATCAACGATAGCAACGATTGGCCACAAGTCTTCACACAATTTATGAAGAACTTCAACAATTCCTTCTATACTTTTACAACCAGTCATTTGCACAGATCCATTCCTAAACAATTTCACATTTAGATTCTTATTGTCGTATTCCGACTTCATGCTAATAGTAGCCTGATTGAAGAAACGCTTCTTGGACTTCATCTTTTTCGAGGACTTGTATTTGTGTATGTTATCAATGTTGAACTTAACTCCAATGAACTTGCACACGATCGTCATAGTCGATATCTTCAAATCATCATATGGAATATTCAAATCGTACTCTTCAACTATCGACATCTATTACTATATAGATCATATATTATTGCTTATGTATATTTGCACAAGGTATCTCGAGATAGCACTGGAATGGATAACGTAAGCATATGCATATCTTAGCATACTTTTCCGATTTCAATAGTTTCATGAATTCCTTCTTATTGTCGATATCCAAGTCTCCACCGTAGTCATCAAACAACGTTTTCATGCTAATTTGACTTGGATTATAGAATGAAATAACACATGCGACATTCTCTCTGAATGCTTTTGCTATTGACGTCAATTGCTGAGAAAGCACCCAAATTGATAATCCGATATGTCTACCTGAAAACGCGAGATCTATAAAGTGATTCGATCGTTGCTTGAGATCCTTTGAAAACGCACAGTCATCTAAAATAATCAGTGTATTAGTATCTGAAAATAGATCCTTACAGCATGACAGCAGATCATTTATTTCGTCAATGTTGCTAGCATCTGGTGACAATACAATGAAACGTTTATCATTCTTTGCAAAATCGTGGTATATCTTATTGTGAACATAAGTCGGGCATATTAGAACAATGTACTCGAATTTGTACCTGTATGCATTTCTCAATTGACTAATCAAATACTGGGTCTTACCACTATTCGTTGGTCCTACAATCAAGCTGTGAAATGGTATTTCATTTACTAGCTCTTCCATGTATACTTATCTAGTCACGATATGTCTTAATACATTATCGATTGGAGGTTAGAGTTCATAAGACTGAATAGAGCATCAGCTACTACATACATGTAACACGTGACTGCAGTTCCAGTCTTTCTCTTGATCTCTAATCGTACTCCATCTCGTGTGTTATTTAAATGAAGCCCTGAGCCATGAATATCATTATCAGAATAGGTTTTCAGATCTATCCACAAAGCAAACTTATCACTAGCATAGAAATCCTTTTGGTTGAGACCTTCTTTGAGACGCTTTCTAACAGAGCTCCACAAGTCTGATGGTAGCATACCTTTGGAGTATAGACGATTTGGCATTCCATCAATATCGATATGAACTGATGTGATCTTAGGATTAACGAATTTTTCACTATCTCGAGCTCCTGCTGTAAATGTACTAGTAAATAGGCATAATATACCAGTCATAGACCGCCTAGGTATATTGACATGTTCATTGATTACGCTATCGGATGTCTTAATATTGAAAGTCTTGTGAAGATTTACGTTCTCGTAGAAGAAGCCTTTACCAACTTGATAAGATGATGCTGCTTCACGTGCTAGGTACTCACTATTGATGCATGAATATTCCAATTCCATATTGCTAAGTTTATAGGTTGGAGGTATCGTGGTATCGCTATATACTACGATATCCGATATAGGTGCAAGAGTGATTTCGAATATAAGTGATTGCAATAGCGCTTTTGGATAGAAGACTCCGTGATCATTTAGAATGGGATGGTCTAGAGGAATCCTATACTTTGTTCCATGGATTGCTGCTAAGGCTACATCTTTGTCGTCTGAGCCTTTGTCACCAGCACTAGTTCTATGTTTCCTAATATCTTCAGTTGAGATCCCTTGCTGCAGCTTATTATCGCGTTCTTCTTTTGATAAGTATAAATCGTGATATGTTTGAAATAGATCATAACGTTGAGTGTCCTGTAGCGTTTCCCCTCCAAATAGGATCTTGAATCTACTCACTATATTCCGTCCAACGTTGTTGACAAGTGTTTTATTCAAATGCCCTGTGATTGTGATATCAAATAGTAGAGCTACGCTACCAGGAACAATAACTATGTTCTCCGATAACTGTGGAATCGTTACGTATAGAGTCTCTCCAGGGCTTGATAATGACGGGTTCATAGTTATCCGGTTTAGTGTGTTCTCAGCCTTCAAGCCAAATGGTTGCTTAGAAGATCGATTTACATCTAGTATTTCAGAAATTGATTGTTGTGACATACTACTATAAAGATCTATCCATTCTTGACTTTATATGAAACTCTCTAAAATATACTACTCTACCAAAGGCTATTGGAAAGGGTATTCAGCAATCCGTAAATTAGCACAAGCTTCTAGCACTAGTGAAGACATTGCAAAGAAGTGGCTTGAGAAACAAGCAATTTGGCAAATATACTTACCAGCTCCAGATTATATTCCTAGACCTCATTGGGATATCTCAAAACCTAACCAAATTCATCAAGCAGATCTATTATTTCTACCACATGACACCATAGGAAGGAATACTTACAAATATGCATTAGTTGTCATTGATATTGCTAGCAGGTACAAAGATGGTGAACCATTGACATCAAAAGAATCAATAGAAATCTCAAAAGCATTCACTAAGATATATTCCCGAAAATTGAACTGGCCTGAAAAACTGATTGTTGATCCTGGTAGAGAATTCTTTGGATCGTTAACAAGACTAATGGAAAAGCACAACGTTATCATCCAAAGAAGTGAAGCTAATAACCATAGAGCTCAGGCATTCGTTGAAAGAGCAAATAGAACACTATCGGAGAAGCTATTCTCATACCAATATGCTCAGGAAATGCTCATGAATGATAGATCTAGAAAATGGGTGAAACGCTTGCCTGCAATATTCAAAGCTATCAATAGCGAAGTTACTAGAATAACAGCGAAGATGCCATCTGAAGCCATAAAGATGAAAGAAGTAGACATAGAAGAAAAAGAGTACAAGAGGACTATTGGTTTAGTTGAGATTCGACTACCAAATGGAATACAAGTTAGATACCTCTATGCTCCGGGTGAACAAGAAGGTGGTAATAATCGACGTGCTACTGATCCTATTTGGTCAATTGGAATTTACGATATTTCGAGAACTATAGTTTCATCTAATCAACCTGTCTTATACTACCTCTCTGAAGGAGCTCCTAAGCGTTCTTTTGTAAGAGAGGAATTGCAGGTTGTACCAAATGATACTCAGCTACCACCAGATAGTGTTCTCAAATGACGATTCTTTCAATCGCATCTTCTATAAATCGATTCAATTGTATTGCCAAGTACCGTGAACAGCATGTATAACATCAGCGGAGGCCTTCCAAATGGCATATTACCAAAGAGCATATGATAGCTCACGTATAGATATCAATAGTTCAATTCATTTTTTTTATAACCAATTGCTAGAGTATGGATTCCATCTGATTGTATATCCCGTTTATCATCGTCACTGCTAAGAGCAATTTTGTTGACAGTCTCAGTATAAATTTCATGCTTGTGGCTTCTAATCACATTCATCGTTCTCATGGAGGATTCTCGTTTGAATAGGCAATTCTTATAATCTTCAAATGTGATGTCGTTTTTTACAACAGATCGTTTGATTCCCTTGCATCGTTTTGACTCTTTTTCGTCAATCTTATAAGCGTATAGTTTTGCTCTCAATCCAACGAATTCATTTATTTCTTGTCCGCATGTTTCATCTTTCATCATACCGATTACTTTCTTATTGACTCCAGTCTTAATTTTCGATGGATGGTTTTCTGGATAGTTAGAAGTATCGAATTTAGCTTCAATATCATTCCCAATATCCATATAGAAATCTTCCGTTTCAATTTCGTACATCAGTGAGTCCGTATCAGTGAATAGAAGTTGTGCTCTATCATCATATTTCTTCTTGATATAGTTATAATGAAAATCATACATCAGAGTCTTACTTAGGTCTAAGATCGCCATACCAACATATATTGGCTTGTTGAATACCAACTCAGTCTTGCCCATGTGGATAGCAGCCAGATTCTCAGAGAATATCGTTCTACCCTTATAATTAGGTTGGCATATCAATTTCTTTGCTTGTAAATCTCTAGTGACAAGTCGAATATCCTTTCTATGACGAATATTTTCCATTGTCTTACCAAAGACGCTGTTATTCATCAATTTGAAGAAGCCCTTCTTGAAGTCATTCTTTGCTACCGTTCTCAATTTCGTATTTAGATTGATGTACTTTTTCATCCAATTGGACTCAGTGAATTTGATACCTCGATGAATCATCGTTACTTTCAATCCTAGATCTAGATACGTTTTCAGTGCTTGATGGTGTAATACGTATTTCGTCTTATTATTTAGGTTTGGAATGAGTTTCTCAATTCCATTTACGATTAATCTTTCGGGAGCAAGTGGATATCCATTATGAAGATCGTGAAGCTTCTCTGAGTACTCTATATCAACTTCTAGTATACATGGATGGTCTCTCCAATTTTTCAACTCTTCATTATTCATCCATTGGAAGTCTCTCATTGGCAAATCGCATGACATCGCCCAACCGTATAGGTTATTTGCATCTAGGTATTTGATGTACGTAGATTTTCGATTCTTATCGTATTCTTCCATATACTTGTTATTGGCTTTCGAATAGCGTTTTGAGATCATACTTACTCCACCTCGAATTCCCTTTTCAAACATGAGAATCATATCAGCATCAATCAATAGCTCCAACTGTACATTCGTAGTCTTCAACATAGCATCCCACGACAATCCAGGAAGAGTGTAATACCAACATGCATCCAATTTATAGTTAATAATACACATGTCTCTGAAATTCTCAAATACATCAGCAAGAAGAATGACATCGGATTGCATATAGAGATTGTGATACTGCCGCATATTCTTTATCTTGAACGTTTTCCATACTTTTTTCGCATGCTCGTAGTCTTCATTTGAAATACTTGAATCATTTAACTTTGAGTAGAATTCAACTTTCGGTGGTAGTTGCTTCTCATCCAATTTTTCTAGTGAGTTCATGTAGTCATATGGATATACTCCTTTTCGTAATAGCAGATCCAATTGCGTTCCATTATAGAATGTACTCAAGTTTCTGAATTGCTTTTTCTTGAGATTACCAACAAGTGAATCTAGACTTGATGCCATAAACTTGAAACTATCAATGAATCGAATTTCTCTATTCACAATAATGGTTTTATCATCTTTTTCGAATTGGTCAACCACGATTTGCTTCTTGAACGAGATGTATTTCTCCTCATTATTAGGGATGCAATCGACTTTTTCATTTGATACTCCGAGATTTTTGATGAATAGATGCGCATCGTATCCAGTCAGATTATGTAGGATTACTGGAATGAACTTCGGTACCTTGTAGTTCAAATTGCAATCGTTGTGAGCTGCACCTCGATAGTTTCCATTCAAATGGTCGTGATCAAGCACTTTGTCTTCAAGTAATTCCGTTTCACAAATATGGCAGATCGTAGCATTCTTGTAGTCTTCTCCATTTTTCTTAGTCATCTTGACTCGCTTCTTGTATTTGAATTTCGAATATAGCATTCTCGTAGATTCTTCAATTGATTCTACGAACTTCATCCCAATGTCTTCATCTTCATTTTTAGCAGTGTATTTCACGATCTTAGGTTTGAATATCTTATCGTCATAGCATTTTATCATATAGCAGTAACCAGATGGCTTGTGCTTTTGATATCGTTCCGTATAGCTTCTATCTTCATTTGGTTGGCATGACGATATCGATTCAGTGAAGCATTCGAAATCCGCATAGATAGCAAATGGAACTCGCATCGAATTGTTGAAATTCTTGAACTTCAAAAATGTGCCTTTCTCTGGCAGTGTCATTTTCACAGCATCGTGATTTTTACAGTATTCTGAATGCTTGCGTAGACTCTTATCACTCTTGAATGAAATTAGACATCGATCGCAATAATATCGTATACTCTTATTCTTGTTTAAATCCATTGATAGCAATCTAGACATGTTCTTTATCCAACAGTAATGATTCGTCTCATTGTTCGAGATCATGAGCAAATTTATCGTTTGTTCTCTATCTTCATTTTCACTTATTCGAAGTGGATATACTTTACCATTTTCGTAACCGTATACATTGATTGCGAATTTCGAATTGATCTTCTCGAATTTGCCAATCTTATCTAATTGCACTGGAAACTTGATATCATTCCAATTGAATTTTTCAGCATTCAACCTCATTTCTTTCGTAACGCGTTCCTGGTCTCGATTCTTTGGATATACAGCCTCAGTCACACACCACTTGAAACATTCATTATCCTTGTTCTTCAAATTGATGATTGCTTTCTTCATTTTGAGCTTATGTGGGAGGTCTATATACGACCTAGCAGCAATAGGTTGATACTTATCAATATGAATATCAAGGTGAACAACTTTGACGAATATCCATCCAGATCCGTTCTTCTGATAATTAGCGATCTTCTCTTCAATATTAGCCATTGATCTTGTATATAACTCTTCCAAATTGGTTGATTCCGTTACGACTTCGATTGGTGAATGAAAATAACTGAAAGTATAGACCGTTTCTTTATTCGCTTCGTCTTTCTTGAATTTGCACTCTAGGATGAACTTCATTTTGATAGGTTTATCTATAGACCTCAATAGATCAATAACTCTGTTCTTACTATTCAGTATGAACGTCTTTGAATCCATTTTCTCAACACCATCGATTCTATACGTATTGAGATATCCTTTCAATGAAGATTCACGCTTTTGCACACCAATAGGTTTCTTCAATTTGTCGTATATGGTATCGATCTTCCTCTTCAATATCTCAAGACGTTCATCGATTGTATTCTTAACCTCTGGTGGAACATATGACATGATCCAGTCTGCGAATTCATTCAACTGCCTTTGAACTGCTCCAGAGGTAGTCTTTACACTAGTTTTGCTCTCATTATGGACAGATTTTGCTGGCTTTAGAATAGGGACTCGAATATCTGGAACTTCTTGGTTCATTATACTCGACATAATAGTAATAGGCTATGTCTTCTTAAGTGTCCGATGGCAAATATTATCAATTATCATATAACGATTCTCATAGAAATCGATTTTATTGCATTCCCGAGTGCTGCGAATAGCATGTAGACCACCAGCAGAGGTCTTCCAAATGCAACTATGAATGGATGAATACTATAGTATGAGAAGAATGAAGATGAAAATTGACCATAAATAGGCTATAGTATATAGTAGTAGGGAATGGCGGGTTATGGCTGTTGAGTGTTTGGATGGCGCCGAGAATCGAAACTGGTTATATGGATTTCCAGGAATTGGACTAATCTGGATTTCTGAGAATTTGAACATTAAAGAATTGTCCACGTGATAATTGACCTTGACCTCGTGCCAAAAGAATTCCAAGAATTGACCACGCCCTAGAAAGGAATTCTTGGAATTCAATCCTCTTAAGCATCCAAATGAAAAATGCGCCAGAACCCGCCATTCCCTACTACTACCTTAGTTCCTCTTTGAGAAGTTCTCTTATCTCTTCAATAGTTGCCATTTGGCTATTTAGAGTTAAGTGATTTAAGTTAGGCTAAATACCTCATCTTTGCGCCGTAAGGAAAAACTTTGCCGACCGCCATTACAACATATGTATCTAATACGGTAGTCTGCTAGCGGCTAGTTTTTTGCTCTCCCCCTCCCCCCTCCGTCCCTTTTCTCCTCGCCCTATTTTGACCACAAGTAGCCCAATCCGAAATAAAATTATAGCAGCCGCTAGCAGGCTACTGATACGACTGTGTATTTTTACAAGTCATACGTATTTTGGTGAGCCTTTTATTTAGTTGTTTATTATATTGTTTATTATTACATTTTCATTCCATAACAACCAGAAAACTCGCGCGCGCGCTCGAGAAATGTTGATGGGAAGCCATGTGACTGTGGGTGTTTACCATTTAAACGAAAACCCGATAACTCAGGTTGAAATATCAAATGGTTCATTCACTTTCCAGGAAAACCTTTCATAAATGGTGGAGAGGAGGATTTCCATTTGCACGTTTCTCCCGTTTCCAGGCTCCTTAGAGGACAACCGCGGGATGATCAGCTGGAACTGTAAATAGTAAGCACTGGTATATAATCAACTAAAGTCGATTGAGGTATGCTAACCGCCGTGGAAAGCGAGTAGCAGCTGACGTTTCGAGCGCTAGCCCTTCGTCCTCTTTTGCTCTGACGAAGAGCTCGAAACGTCAGCTGCTACTCGCTTTCCACGGCGGTTAGCATACCTCAATCGACTTTAGTTGATTATATACCAGTGTTTATCTTCCCCGCCGACGCAGACCAACACTAGTTTTTACAGGAACTAGTTACCTATTGTAAATAGTAAGCACTGACTCTTCCAGTTGGTCTGCTAGTTTGAGAAAAAGTCGACCTTGCCTGATTATAAAACATTCGTTCCAATTGCTTTCTTGAAAGACTTGAATGGTAAGCCCCCTATAACTACCTTGACTTTTGGAAAAATTAACTCATTATGGTATTGTAGATATAGAGAATATTGCCGCGCGGAGATACGGATTTTATCTTCGCGTGTTGATGAAATATCTTACGGGTGAGCGCAGCGAAATCTCCAAGCGGTCATGTAATGTTCTGTTTAATATGTAATTATCGATCAAATAGTAATCTCTTACTAAAAAGGCTAGAAATCATTGAAAACCAGTCATATTTTCAAAAGTGATATATTTTAGAAAGAAATATACACTGGTATTTCATCGATAATTATATATTAAAAATAATTATATTGGTTCAAAAGTTATTTAATAAGTCGACAGCAATTTGTCTCTATTGATGATGCAAATTCTGAATGTTGATATACTGTGGTGTTCTAAATGGGTCCATTTTAGGTCCTATTTCTTATTTATATGAACGATGCATAAGTATTTATTAGACTAGCTCACCTAGTTTTATATGCAGCCGTGATATGAATATTCTGTATTCACATAAAGACCTTAAAACAATAATTTCAATAACTAATTCGGAACTTAAAGGGGAACTCAACCCTAAAATCAATCCAATGTCTATACAAACATGTATTCGAAATAAATAGGTTCTGCTATTTAATTTTTCTGTGTTGCGCGTCTAGGAAGAGAAAATCCGAAAACTTACTCACAGCCTCCGCTATGTACAGACGGCTCAAGTCTTGTAATTTGTGACGTCAGATACGGGGAATAAATTAGTTTTGCCATGCTGTCCCCGATATTGAATAGCGGGCAATCCCTTTATGTAGGACGACACGAATTTTTACCAAAAATACAATAGAATACAATTCAATACAACAATAGAACGCAACACAATACAATACAATACAATACAATTTGGTAGCAATTCGTGTCGTCCTACATGAAGGGATGGCCGAATAGCGGGACTAACGGCTTCTAATTGCGGACCATTGTGTTTTCTTTGTGCTAGAGGTGTGATCGTTTTTCCTTGGTATGTGTGACGTACGTTATGGGGAAATTTGCACTTAATTGAGCCGCCACACAAAATAGATTTTTCAGCGGAAAATCGAACTTGGAGACTAATTTTCTCCTCATAGACGCGCAACATCTTTGTAAAGACGTTGGGTTGATTTTAGGGTTGAGTTCCCCTTTAAAGATTTAGCAGACTGGCTCACCAGCAATAGTTTAACTATTAACCTTTCGAAAACTTGTTGTATTTTATTTGGATCCGTTCGACAAAGACTCGTTAATGCACAGTATGACCCAAATAATTTTGTTAATTTTACTGGCAAAAATGTTAAGAAAACAAATAAATCAAAATTCCTAGGAGTAGTAAGTAATTGATGAATATTTAAATTGGAGTTACCAAATTGACCTTGTTGCAAATAAAATAGCAAAATCAGTTGGTATAGTTTATCAATCTCGTTCATGTCTAAATCACCAGATTTTACTTAACCTGTACTATAATCTTATTTATTCATACATATCTTACTGTACTATAATCTGGGGTAGTAATTATAAAACAAACTTAAAATCCCTCTATCTTTTCCAAAAACGTGCTGTTCGAGTAATAACATTCTCAAAATACCAAGAATACAGTCGACCTTTCTTTACTGTCTTAACCTTCTTAACGTCTATGAAATTACTAAACTCCAGCTTGGTGAACTTGTTTATAAACATCCTAATAATCTATTGCCAACCAGTTGTGTTAGTCTATGTATTAGTATAGCTGAAGATCATAACACTCGGCCTAGAACATGTCAAATATGAACTTGTTTATAAACATCCTAATAATGTATTGCCAACCAGTTGTGTTAGTCTGTTTATTAGTATAGCTGAACATCATAACACTCGGCCTAGAACATGTCAAATATGAAGTTGTTTATAAACATCCTAATAATGTATTGCCAACCAGTTGTGTTAGTCTATTTATTAGTATAGCTGAACATCATAACACTCGGCCTAGAACATGTCAAATATGAAGTTGTTTATAAACATCCTAATAATCTATTGCCAACCAGTTGTGTTAGTCTATGTATTAGTATAGCTGAAGATCATAACACTCGGCCTAGAACATGTCAAATATGAAGTTGTTTATAAACATCCTAATAATCTATTGCCAACCAGTTGTGTTAGTCTGTTTATTAGTATAGCTGAACATCATAACACTCGGCCTAGAACATGTCAAATATGAAGTTGTTTATAAACATCCTAATAATCTATTGCCAACCAGTTGTGTTAGTCTATTTATTAGTATAGCTGAAGATCATAACACTCGGCCTAGAACATGTCAAATATGAACTTGTTTATAAACATCCTAATAATCTATTGCCAACCAGTTGTGTTAGTCTGTTTATTAGTATAGCTGAACATCATAACACTCGGCCTAGAACATGTCAAATATGAAGTTGTTTATAAACATCCTAATAATGTATTGCCAACCAGTTGTGTTAGTCTATTTATTAGTATAGCTGAAGATCATAACACTCGGCCTAGAACATGTCAAATATGAAGTTGTTTATAAACATCCTAATAATCTATTGCCAACCAGTTGTGTTAGTCTATGTATTAGTATAGCTGAACATCATAACACTCGGCCTAGAACATGTCAAATATGAAGTTGTTTATAAACATCCTAATAATCTATTGCCAACCAGTTGTGTTAGTCTGTTTATTAGTATAGCTGAAGATCATAACACTCGGCCTAGAACATGTCAAATATGAAGTTGTTTATAAACATCCTAATAATCTATTGCCAACCAGTTGTGTTAGTCTATGTATTAGTATAGCTGAAGATCATAACACTCGGCCTAGAACATGTCAAATATGAAGTTGTTTATAAACATCCTAATAATCTATTGCCAACCAGTTGTGTTAGTCTATTTATTAGTATAGCTGAAGATCATAACACTCGGCCTAGAACATGTCAAATATGAAGTTGTTTATAAACATCCTAATAATGTATTGCCAACCAGTTGTGTTAGTCTATTTATTAGTATAGCTGAAGATCATAACACTCGGCCTAGAACATGTCAAATATGAAGTTGTTTATAAACATCCTAATAATCTATTGCCAACCAGTTGTGTTAGTCTATGTATTAGTATAGCTGAAGATCATAACACTCGGCCTAGAACATGTCAAATATGAAGTTGTTTATAAACATCCTAATAATGTATTGCCAACCAGTTGTGTTAGTCTATTTATTAGTATAGCTGAAGATCACAACACTCGGCCTAGAACATGTCAAATATGAAGTTGTTTATAAACATCCTAATAATCTATTGCCAACCAGTTGTGTTAGTCTATTTATTAGTATAGCTGAACATCACAACACTCGACCTAGAACATGTCAAATATGAACTTGTTTATAAACATCCTAATAATCTATTGCCAACCAGTTGTGTTAGTCTATTTATTAGTGTGGCTTTAGTCAGCCCAGTTCCCACGCGCGCGTCTGTTAGCGCGCGAAACCATAGTCACGTGACTGAGTTTAGCTCAGCAGAACAGTCGGATCAGTTCGTTCGTGTTGTTTCGTTCTAGATTTCACGATTTATACAGTTACTGAGTTAGTTTAGCAAGCCTAGGAACCTCACAAGGTAATATTCATGTATTTGTACCGCATATCCGCCTTTCTTTGTAATTTTATTATGTTTTCGCCTTGTATTTTGATGTCATTTTGACTCGTATTCGATTGTTCATTTGTAAACTTATGTACCGTATTGCTGTTATTTGAATTACAGCTTTACGTTTTCCGAAGGGAAAGTAGTAAAGAAAGTTTCTAAACAACCGTCGAAGGACAGTCGTTACAGTAAAGCTTTGCTGAGATAAGTTTCTGTGTGAAACTTGGCTGTGATAATTCGCCGACAAGCCCTGAGTGGGAACTTGAAAAATAGGAATCGTGGATTGGAATACAGAACGTTGCGGACTGCGGACTGAGAACGCGAAATGTCATCAAAGGATCAGCTCGAAGGAGCTCAGGTGGTGGAGGCCACTGAAGATGTGGAAAGCATTAGAGGTCGTACTTTGACAGAGAAAGGTCTGGAATACCAAAGGTCAATAAAGAAATCAAATTACGAAAGAAATATAAAGGAATTAAAAAATAAGATCAACACTCTGGATATGCAGTGGGTGGACATACTAGATGCAAAGGCTTTACGAAAGGAAAGAGAGGAGTTGGAAACACTACGTGAGACATTGGATAACGAACTAAGTGAACTCCTTTTCCTGTTTTCTGAAGAAGAGTTTGAGAATTTTAAAGGTAAATTAGACCACCTAAACAAGCATGCTCTGGACTTGAGAGCAAGAATTGGAGAAAAAATATTCATGCTGGAAAGGGAGGACAAGCGATCCAACTTTGGCAGCAGATTGAGTGGTGTTTCAAGAAGCTCTGCTAGTTCTAGTATTCTCAAAATGAAAGCATTAACGGAACTAGCTAAAAGGGAAGTTGAGATGAAGTATGCAAAACTAGAAGCAGAAAAACAACTGGAAATGCAGCGTAAGAAACAAGAGATCGAAGAACTACAGAGGATAAGTAGCTATGAAAAGGCAAGGGCAGAAGTAGATGTAATTACAAGATTGGAGGAAGAAGAGAAATGCCCAGCATTAAAGGATTTGCAATCTGAACTGAGTGATAGTGAAAGGATAGAGCGAACACGTGACTATGTGTCATCGCTACCAAGTTTTCCATCGGTACATGTCCCCTTACCAAGCCCCATTCCAGCAGCTGGGCATGTTGCACAGCCTACAACACAGAAACAGAATATGAGTAGTCCTCTTAACCCATTTGCTACATCCTTCGAGGTGCCAACCATCGCTTATCACACTGCAAATCCCACACAGCATGATGGGATTGCTCACGCAATTGCACAAGGAATGGAGGCGGCGAGACTGCCTACGCCCTTTCTTAAAGTCTTCGATGGAAATCCCTTAGAGTGGCCAACATGGAAAGCAGCATTTGAAACAGTCATTGAGAAGAGGACCACCAATGCTAGCGAAAGGATTTTGTATATGATGCAATATCTGTCTGGAGCACCAAGGAAGATTGTGGAGGGTTATCAGTTCATCCAATCTGAAAAGGCTTACGAGGAAGCTAAGAAAAAACTTGAAGAACGGTTTGGACACCCTTCTGTTGTTGCGGAAGCCTTTCGCAGTAAACTAGAGAACTGGAAGAAAATTCCAGCTAAGGACGGCGTAGCATTGAGAGAATTTTCAGATTTTATGAAAACCTGTGAACTAGCCATGCAGACTGTAGAGGATTTAGAAACACTTAACAAGCAGCATGAGAATAGACAGCTGCTTAAAACACTACCAAGCTGGATGTATCCGAAGTGGGGGAATAAAGTGAGAAACTATCAGTTAAAACATGGCAACAATAAGTTTCCTCCATTTAGTGATTTTGTTAGCTTTGTTGCTGACAATGCTGAGGTGCAATGTTTGCCTGTCCTTGCGGGTTTAGACACAGGCAGACCAACTAGAGAATTTAATAGTCAACACAGGAATCCCGCAAATAGTCAACACAGGAATCCTGAAAGGAGATCAATGGCTACCGATGTGAAGGAAGACACACCACGCCATAAAGAAGGAAGGAACAGTTTACATGTATGTTGCTTCTGTAGGGAATCACATGAGCTAAATTCGTGCAATGCATTTATGAATAAACCAATCAAAGAAAGAATAAGGTTTATCATCAGAAAGGGACTTTGTTTGAAATGTCTGGAGCATGGACATATGGCTAAGCAAAATAAATGTAAACAAATTCCAATTTGCACAAGGTGCAAAAGGGAACATCCAACTTGCATGCACGAAAAGGGTGACAGTGATACAAAGAAGGACGAAGGAGCAGATAGTGTGAAGAAGGCTGACAATGTGGCAACTAACTGTACTAGTGTATGCAGCCTAGCTGGTCAACAGGGTGGACAGGACCAGAGTTTGATTGTTCCAGTGTGGATTTCCAGTCACGACAATCCACATCAGGAAAGGCTTACGTACGCATTACTTGACAGTCAATCCAATGCTACCTTTATTACTGAGAACTTGAGACAGGAACTAAATGCTGATGGTGTTAAAAGTAATCTCCTACTCTCTACGATGCATGCAGAGAACAAACTGATAGAGTGGCGGAAAGTGAAGGGACTTAAGATAGCTGATCTTAAGCGACAAGTTACAATTGAGTTACCAAAGGCATTCACAAGGAAGGTCATTCCCTGTAAACCTTCGCAGATCCCTAAACCGGAAGTTGCTATGCAGTGGGACCACTTGAAATGCATTGCAGAAGAGATAATGCCATACAGAGAGGATGTGAAAGTAGGACTTCTAATAGGAACTGACTGTACCAAGGCTATAAAGCCTAGACAGGTGATACCAGGTTCTGACAACGACCCGTATGGTATCAGAACGAATCTCGGATGGGGCATTGTTGGCAGAGTATGTATGACACAACCAGAAGACGACGGTGAAGAACATGTTGGAAGTTGTGCTAATCGGATCATAACAACTGAGTTGAGCTCAAACTCATCTTGTGGTAGTGACTTTGTATTTGAATCACGTGCAAAGGAAGTCTTCACGCCATCCCAAGTGAAGGACATGTTTGAACTTGACTTCCACGAGACAGGGAAAGACAAGAATCGACGAACCTTTTCGGTTGAAGACAAGAAATTCTTAAAGATTATGGACAATGGAATCCATAAGAGAGAAGATGGGCATTATGAAATGCCTCTTCCTCTAAAGTATGAAGACGTCAAACTACCCAACAACAAATCACAAGCATTACGGCGACTTCAACACTTAAAGATACGCTTCAAGAAGGACTCAAGATACTACAGAGATTATGTAGAGTTTATGACGAAAATGATCAAGGAGAGTGCTGAGCGAGTACCTCCTGAAGAGGAAGAAAAATCTGGAAACAAGATCGGCAAGATCAACTACGTTGCTCACCATGGGGTTTACCACCCCCAGAAACCGAATAAAATACGAGTCGTGTTCGACTGCAGCGCGAGTCACGATGGCACCTCTTTGAACCACAATCTACTACAGGGTCCCGACCTTACCAACAGTTTGGTAGGTGTTCTTTGTCGTTTCAGACAGGACTACATTGCATTTTCTTGCGATGTCGAAGGCATGTTTCATCAGTTTTTTGTGAATAAGGAGAATCGTGATCTCCTTAGATTTCTATGGTTCGAAGACAGTGACATTGAAGCTAAGCCTGTTGAGTATCGCATGAAGGTGCATCTTTTTGGTGCAGCGTCGTCTCCCGGCTGTGCTAACTATGGTTTCAAGAGAGCAGCAGATGCCGGCGAAGCAGAATTTGGAGTAGAAGCAGCGGAGTTTGTCAGAAGAGACTTCTACGTCGACGATGGGCTCAAATCGGTGAGTGAGCCATCAACTGCGTTAACCTTGATTAAGAACAGTCAAGGACTCTGTGCTAAGGCGGGCCTTAGACTTCACAAATTCGCCAGCAACTCGAAGGAAGTTATCCAAACAATCCCACCGGATGATAGAGCAAAGGGTCTACAAGACTTGGACCTCAAACGTGATCCATTACCTGTTGAGCGAACTCTGGGCATCGTGTGGTGCGTAGAACTGGACTGTTTCGAGTTTAGAATCGTAGTTCAGGATCGTCCACTTACGCGCAGAGGCATACTGTCAACTGTATGCTCGGTGTATGACCCCTTGGGCTTTGTCGCTCCATTGATACTGGTCGACAAGCAAATTCTGCAGGAACTTTGTCGGGAAAACGCTGAGTGGGACGATCCGATTCCTGACAAGCTGAGACCAATGTGGGAGCAGTGGCGTAGTGAACTGCGCACCCTAGAAGAACTGAAGATCAGAAGATGCTACAAGCCAGAGGCGTTTGGAGATGTAGAGAGCGTCGAGATACATCACTTCTCAGACGCGAGCCAGAACGGGTACGGGCAGTGCAGCTATCTTCGTCTGAAGGATACGCAGAACAGCGTCTATTGTTCATTAGTCATGGGCAAAGCACGAGTGGCCCCACTGAAACCGGTCACAATTCCACGACTTGAACTTACGGCAGCAGTTGTTTCTGTCAGAATGAGCCAGTGGTTAGGGCGTGAACTTACCTACTACCCAGATATCACAGAATACTTTTGGACGGATAGCCAGGTTGTTCTAGGCTATATCAACAATACCACCAAGCGTTTTCATGTATACGTAGCCAACCGCGTACAGGAGATACATGACAACACCAAGCCGGAGCAGTGGCACTACGTAGAATCCAAGGTCAACCCGGCTGATGACGCATCGCGTGGCCTGACAGCACGTCAGCTCGTAGACGAGTCACGCTGGCTAAAAGGACCTGAATTCCTTTGGAACCCCATCGTTGCGCCAACAGAAGAAGTGATAGATCTACAAATGGATCCAGATGACCCAGAGGTGAAGAGAGTTATCATCCTAACAGCACATGCCGAAGATAGCCTTCCAGATCACTTCGAAACGGTCAGACTCGATCGCTTCTCTAATTGGCTCAAGGCTAAGACGGCAGTTGCAGTTTGTTTGAGACTGAAGAAGAAGTTGAGAGAGAGAAGGCAAGAGAATCCTCCAGAAAATAGTACTAACTATTGCAGAGTTAGTATAGACGAAGTAGGAGCAGCTGAATTGGAGATCATTCGCTGTCTTCAATATGAACATTTCCGAGAGGAAATCGAAATACTGAGAAAATCTAAGACTCAAGGTGAACACCTCGACAGGAAAGAGGCTAAGATTCGAAATAGCAACATGAAGCAGACAAGCAGTCTTTACAGACTGGACCCATTTCTAGACAAGGATGGACTGTTGCGAGCTAATCATACAGCATGCGCATCAGGCGACGAAGCACCAGGGTCTTGGTATGACACACAATGAGTTACGACAGCGTGGATATTGGGTGATCGGAGGTGTTTCAGCTGTATCTAGATACATCTCGAAGTGTACAGTTTGCAAGAAATTACGCGCAGGATCACAGCAACAGAAGATGTCAGATCTTCCGGAAGACCGCACAGAGCCAGCACCGCCATTCACCTATAGTGCAGTGGATTACTTTGGTCCTTTCACGATCAAGGACGGACGCAAGGAAGTCAAACGATACGGCGTCCTGTTTACATGCATGTCTTCTCGGGCCATCCATATCGAAACAGCTAATTCACTTGAGACAGACTCCTTCATAAATGCCCTACGCAGGTTCCTTGCTGAACGTGGTCCAGTTAGACAGATAAGGTCAGATCGAGGCACAAACTTTGTCGGAGCGAAGCGAGAACTGGAAGAAGCCTTGAAGGAAATGAGCCAAGACAAGGTGCGGTGCCACTTGATGAAGGAGAATTGTGAATGGTTAGAATTCAAGATGAACGTACCATCGGCTAGCCATATGGGCGGCATATGGGAACGCCAAATACGAACGGTGCGAAGTGTACTAGCGGGATTGCTATACGAATCAGGAACTCAGCTGGACGACGAGAGTTTCCGTACTCTGATGAAGGAGGCTCAAAGCATCGTGAACTCGCGTCCATTAGCTGTGAACGACTCAACATCTACTGAAGAGCCAGACCCGTTAACACCCAACCATCTCCTTACGATGAAGACGAAGGTACTGATGCCACCTCCCGGTGTGTTCCAGAGAGAAGACCTGTATTTGCGTCGACGATGGCGAAGAGTCCAGCATTTGGCTAACCAGTTTTGGACAAGATGGCAAAGGGAGTACTTACAAAGTCTTCAACTTCGAACGAAGTGGACCAAGCCTAGACGAAATTTGCAAATCAATGACATAGTGCTTGTGACAGACGATAACCATCCGAGAAATCAATGGAAGCTAGCTAGGGTTGTAGAGACCTTTCCAAGTGATGATGGCCTTGTGCGAAAGGTGAAGTTGGCTATCGCGACGACCGACCTCGACAAGCGGGGCAGGAGACTACACGAGATTCAGTACCTCGAGCGGCCGATTCAGAAAGTGGTATTGATACAGCCAAGAGACCGGGAATTCCCCGTCGAGAAGCCAAAACCTAACATGGACAAGTAAAAATGATCATAGACAGAACTGTCTTTCTCGTTAACATTAATAGAACATTGAACTAGTAGTTGAAGTATACTTGGTTTAGACAGTGGATACCCACTGTGGGGAGCCATGTGGCTTTAGTCAGCCCAGTTCCCACGCGCGCGAAACCATAGTCACGTGACTGAGTTTAGCTCAGCAGAACAGTCGGATCAGTTCGTTCGTGTTGTTTCGTTCTAGATTTCACGATTTATACAGTTACTGAGTTAGTTTAGCAAGCCTAGGAACCTCACAAGGTAATATTCATGTATTTGTACCGCATATCCGCCTTTCTTTGTAATTTTATTATGTTTTCGCCTTGTATTTTGATGTCATTTTGACTCGTATTCGATTGTTCATTTGTAAACTTATGTACCGTATTGCTGTTATTTGAATTACAGCTTTACGTTTTCCGAAGGGAAAGTAGTAAAGAAAGTTTCTAAACAACCGTCGAAGGACAGTCGTTACAATTAGTATAGCTGAAGATCATAACACTCGGCCTAGAACATGTCAAATATGAAGTTGTTTATAAACATCCTAATAATCTATTGCCAACCAGTTGTGTTAGTCTATTTATTAGTATAGCTGAAGATCATAACACTCGGCCTAGAACATGTCAAATATGAAGTTGTTTATAAACATCCTAATAATGTATTGCCAACCAGTTGTGTTAGTCTATGTATTAGTATAGCTGAAGATCATAACACTCGGCCTAGAACATGTCAAATATGAACTTGTTTATAAACATCCTAATAATGTATTGCCAACCAGTTGTGTTAGTCTGTTTATTAGTATAGCTGAAGATCATAACACTCGGCCTAGAACATGTCAAATATGAAGTTGTTTCTACCAAGACAAAATTTTAATTACGGAAAGTTCTCAGTTAAATTTACTGCAGTACAAATTTGGAATGAAATACCTTTAAATATAAAACAATCGACTTCTCTTAGTTTATTTAGAAAACGTTACAAAAAAACACCTTCTAGATTCTTCTACTGAAATTTTAAAAACTTAATTGACTTTAACCTAAATTACCCTATATACCTAACTTAGCTTCTTGCTTACTTCATTGTATTTATTTTGTACTTTGAATCACTATAGATTGCACATAAATATACACTTAGCTTTATTATTTAATTCATTCATTTCCACCCACATGGGATTTATTAAGTGTAATTAATTAACTATAAGGTACAAAGCACGCTTTGTGACCCTCTGGGTTTTTAAGCTTATGCTCCTTTCCATTTATTTCCCTTTCGTATTATTCTGTGCTTTATAATCTTGTGCAATGGATAAATAAATGAATCTGATACGGTATCATATTTGGTGCGCATGCGCATATTTCGTGATTGATGGGGCAGATAATAAAACAGGGATAAGTCCCCTCGTGTGAACTAGGAAAAATCTTGTCATTTTGTCCCAGGGACTTGTCCCTTCGTGTGCACCGACCTTTAGTCTGTGTCGGCGAATAAGTAGAATATTGACGGCAGATTGTGAACCGGTTTACGTGTTCCTTATCGCTGAACCCGTCGCTGGAGTTCGAACGAGTTCCCTAAATCACGTCAGACCACCGAATAAAAGGTAATTAAACCAGGTGCCCTAGTTTTTCAGATTTCTGAAAGAGTTTGCTTTTCATAAACCGTTGAAAATTTCAAAAGTTTGGAGTGTTGAATTGAGCCGACGTGGTCAAAACCGGCTTAGTCAAAAGCACATTTTTCTGGTTTCTCAGGTGTTAATCAAAAGGGATCAGTCTGGCATGGAAGTGAGATTCATACTTGGGTGCGCAGAGGTTCTCCCGCCTTCTCGTCGCTTCGCTTAGAGAGGTCATTAGAACCTCTGGCATCCAGGGTAGCTATCGAGAGGAGCATCAAGTATACTTGCACAACGCTTCTGTACTGTAAACAGATCATCAAATAAAGACCAGCGTTACAGTTCCCCACGTTCTGATGCTAGCATTGAAAAGTAGAATGCAGATAGTTCTTACTCCACTGGCGAGAACACAAATTCTTTATTTGCAGCAGTTTCTTTCGTAGTTTTTCAACGTGCAATTACAAACATAGGTTCGAGTTAATATGTTCGTGGAATTACCGAGTCGACAACTAGTGTTCGACGCTTCCAGCACTGGACGCTCAGTGGCTTTCGATTCTATGGATATTTCTTTTGATATCATTACCGCACTTGGCATATCAGTATTGAAATATCAAAATTATAATCGTCTGTGTTATCATAGCCTTGACTATTCTTACTGATATATGTAGTAATTGTTTGGTTTCCCTTTGTAGGTAATACTGGGCTATAAACTGACTACCAGGGCTGACATCAATTGCCCTCTCAACATGACTATCATTACAACATCATCTATTCTTAAAGCCTCCATCATGGCCTTGTTGTTTCTATTGTCACTGACGGGGAACTCCCTGGTTGTTTTCATCGGTAAGTCAATGTAACACGTAACACGATTTTAGGTACTATGCAACCACAGGTAGCCTAAGCTTACAATTTGTATGAGCGATTACAAAGAATGTATGGAAATTTTACTATTATTGCTGTGATGTTTTTACCTCTAATAAAATGTTTCAAAAACCTTCGCTTTCCATTGTTGTCATTACCTTTCATGTCCATGGCGATTCCTGGGCCGTTTAACCTTGATTTAGGGTGGTTTTGGAATTCTCGATTTCTCCCTCTTAGAAGAAAAATATAATTTCTCACAATGTTATTAATCAATGGTTACGTAAGTAGTGTATGTAATCAACCTAGTATGTAGCCCATGGCTCCTGCAATGGCATAACTATTGGTAATAGAATGGCCTGCTTTTTTATGTGGGTGGTTAATTTATTTGTAAAAAATTGTGTAAGTCAGAAATAAATGTGATATTGTCTGTGTACGAGGCCGCATTCTTTTGGGACTATTCTGACCATTCCGGTATAGGAATAATAGAATAAGAGGAATACTAATTCGCAAAAGAACACGAACAGATATTCTGAAAACGACGGTGACCTGGGAACTAACAATTCCGCTGGACGCGCGCCACAGATTTCGAATTCCGGCCACAATAGATTCCCAAAAGACCGCCATTTTTCATCTTCCGATTTACTCGTATTCTGTTCATTCTGTTTATTCTGCTATTCATTCTATAAACGGAATAGGTCACAAAAGAACTCCAGCTCTTTTTATTCCGGAATAGTCACAAAAGAACGCGCCTTATGTCTGCTCTGTGCAAATGGCCTGATATAAAGAATACTTGACTGGAATTTCACACGTAACCACAATAAAATAAATTCACCATTATACACCTTATTCATATATATCCTCCGCGCAGTAAGAAGAAGTCTGGTAACAATGGTATCAGAGCGAGGCCAGTTGTCCCAGAGATTGCAAAACTGGAGCCGGTCAGAAATGTCTTAATTTCTGTCGTAACGCACTGTCGTGTTCTTTTGCGTCATAAGGAAATTGACGTTATTTTCCGCCATCGACTGAATATTTTCTCTTCCTGTTACAAGCTGGGACAACTGCAGAAAAATGCGGCTCGTGACGTAATAGAACATGACATGACATGCTTCGTACGTTCTGTTACGTCATGAGCGGCATCCCACATGGTTAATGCCGTAACACCTTACCACCCACTGGCCATGTACATCTTAAAGCTGCACTTTTGGGAACAAAGCTGCTCTAATAACAAACAAAGGACCAATCAAGTATTGGTATGTATGGAGATTACTGATTTCACTTTAACGTATTTTCTTATTTGCTCTCTTAGGTTGGAAAAACTGGAATCTCACGTCTCAACACAGTACTCATCTACTGGTTTTTTATCTGGCTGTTGCAGATGTTTTAGAAATGCTGGTAGCTGTTCCTTTCGAGTTCATAGAGGAGCTGTTTAATGAATGGGTGGGTGGTAACTTAACGTGTAAATTTATAGAGTACTTTCAAGCTTCGGCGTTAGGCGCGTCTGTGTTTTTCATCACCTTCATCGCGATCGACCGTTACTTGTCCGTCGTGAGACCTTTAGCGAGTAAACTAAACGCAAGGCATGGTAAATACATCGTTGGATTCTGCTGGCTCTTCCCTCTTATTATATCTACACCTTACGTTGCTATATATGCCATTGAAGATGAACCGCTAGCGCGAGGAGTGAATGTAACTGTTCATATTTGCGAGCCAGTGGGCATGCCATACGACTGGATGAACAAGATTTACTGGGCCGTGGAGACGTATTTCACATTGATTCTTCCCATCATCATCATGTCGTTTTGCTACAGCAGGCTCGTCAAAAAGGTTCTCGGGATGAAAAAGGTTGGAGACCCACAACCTACCCTTAACGCATCGAACTCAGAATTGGAGAACAAACAAGACAGTGCATTATGGCGAATGAAAATAAGATCACTGCGGCTAGCTCTGGCCTTTGTTAGCGTTTTTCTCATCTGCTGGACTCCCAAATTTGTTTTGCAATGTATTAGACTTGTGAAAGGAGCGCGATTTATTCGTCGACGATCTGCCCTCTATGAGGTATCACTTTACATGTCATATTTGAACGAAGTATTGAATCCAGTTCTGTATGCCTTGATAGATCCGTATTTCAGGCAGAAACTGCTTTATACAATTGGTTGGGCGAAAACGTCCACCACCGGAACTGATACAGTGACCACTTGAGCATGCGCAGTAAAGTGGTAGGCGCAATCATGATAGGCGTTAAAATCGGGGCAAATGAGGTAGTATTAGGACCATTTGAAGGAGAGGAAGTTAGCCGCGGCTTCAGTTAGTCGCGAACTTCAGTTTTTGATCCATTTATACGATCCGTTCGCGAGAAACGTAACCTTATAGCAAACCGTTGGTCTATACTGGTGTAGACTCAAGTGGACACAAGGACAAGAATAGTCTACAGTCAAACCTGTATTAAGCGGCCCTGTATTAAGCGGTCACCCTCTATTAAGCGGTCACTTATCAAAGTCCTGGACTTCGCTTCTCTAATTACTGTACACTTGACCTCTATTAAACGGTCACCTCTGTTAAGCGGACGCGGTCACCTTTTGGGAGTCCCAATGGTCTATGTTTATTGTATTTAACCTGTATTAAACCGGTCACCTATGACAATGTACCTTGGTTATCACGACATGTTTGCTATCACTTTTTGTACAGAGAGAGGTTGATCAGTAATGAATCTTGACTTCTGGGAGGAGACAAGGAGCTTGGTCTTAGATATATAAGCCAAACCTTGCTGACGTCGTCGTTTACATGTTTGCCTCATTAGCATACATTAAACTACAAGCTACAAACAAACAGACTACAACAGTTGAAAGAGAATTTTAAACTTAGTAATCACCGAACATTTGAGAATGATATGTTAAATATTTACGGAGAAATTGACTTTTTACTCGGGCCAGGCCTTCGGCCGGCACGAGTCTTAAATCGCAAGTGTTTATTATTATTACTCGGGCCAGGCCTTCGGCCGGTACGAGTCGTAAATCGCAAGTGTTTATTACTCGGGCTGCCTGTGGCAGGCCCGAGTCTAAATCTGCAGGCCGTTCTTTTTTTTTGTTCAGTGCAACAACGTTTCTGCGCATGCGTTAAATTATGCATTAATTGACCTCGTGCGCTAATTATAGATTTCGCCATCGGACGGTATTCTTGTTTGAGGTACGTTTCGTAGGTTTTATGCCACATTTCATTTTACTCTCGGTCATAATACATACCAGTGCAAACACCGTGATCTGTAGGCCAACACTAAAATAATTTTGACCGTGTTTTTGGTTGGTTTACCGATCTCGTATCGAGACCTCTGTACGTTATACTATACAGGTATAATGAATAGCTGATTTATAGCGAAATACGATTTACTAGCAAATATATATATATACTGTGGTTGAGCAGTTATGGGTTTCTCTCCTCTATCGAAGTCTGAAGACATCTGAACTCCTGAACTGTGAGAGCCGATACTGTCGCTCGCCAACACGAAGCCAGAAATACCCCGGAGAAATAAACACTCAGCACAGAATAATTTATGATGAGCCAAGCAATATTCAACTCTCATGGTAAACAAGAATCCTCTCACGGCCGAGGTTTTGGTTTGAGAAATTAAGTAAAAAGGCTTCCTACAGTTCCTTTTATAGTTCTGTAATATAATGAGCAGACTGCAGTTTTGGGAAGGAGAGTAAACGCTTTTAAATAGAGATAACTAACAGGCATTTCAGTTAATTTTCTTTAATCCAACAAATATAACCAATATGGACGCGATCAGCGAGCTGCGATAAAGAGCCGCAGGGTAGAAAGAACAGTGGAGAAATATAGTGATAGCTCCATCATAGGTGGACAGGATACAACTTATAATATGGGACAAATATAAACATACATTTGAGACACTCATCTATTAGTACTCTGAACCTGCAGAACAGCAGACTAAATTGTAAGCGTGCGTTACATGAATAAGTAGAGGTCAACTTCTTTAATTTACATATACGAGAAAAACAAAAGTATTAAATTACATATATATACTAGGGGAGCAGAGAATGAAAGTCACCGCGCTACCGGCCACTCCTAAAGACTGCTAAATTCAGCTAATAATTCTTCCCTTCGGTTATTACTAACTTTACTAAGAGGATTTCAAATGAAAGTGTATTTCATCTTCAATCTCATGTGGCCCGAGTGAAAGCCCAGATGGGCTCTTGTTATTATTATTTTTATTTTCCAAATCGAGGTATTTCGCCCCCAACCAATCAGCTCACACTGTTCAAGTCGTTCAAGTGCACATACTTGAACACCGCGCCGCCCTGGTGCCGCATAATGTCGAAAAGATCAACAGGAAGCTACAGATTGCGGATAGATTTTTTACTCTATCCTGAGGACTATAACAAAGCTGAAACAACGTGTATACAGTTTTAAACGTACTATATTTAGGCTAGCCAAACTAGCCTTCTTCAGGTGCCTAGATGTTGTAAGTGGAGAGCTCTAAAATAGGGGCTTTATCTTGGTGTAACAACCTCACAGACTGCGTCACAAAACTCCCTTTGTTAACTATGAATAATTTGGGACTTAGAATATTTCCCGAGCACCCGAAGCGGCACTTATAAATTTTACAAGGATTGGGGAGCCTCTACTTGAAAAAAAAAATGTTTACTGCTCTCAGCGTAGGAATCGAATCCAGGCCTAGGAAGCTAAGATTTATAGAACGACTGACACAATCCTACCCAAACAGTAACCGCTAGGCCACGAGTGACGAGATTATTGGCGCATGCTTAAAGTGCACCTAACCCATTTTGCAATTTTTATACATATGAATCTTTGAAAGGTTTTGAGTACTTCTGTGAAGAAAGTTTTGGCTTACATAGAATACTCTATGTTCTAGGCTTGTTTGAAATTGTGAAAATTTGACCGTTCCTGACCCATGACCGCGTAAGAAAAAGACTGGGTCGATTCTTGATCTTACGTCATCTAATTCATTCCACTTTGCAATAATTTGAATAAATATTTAGCAGCTTGTCTAAAATAACTGTTTTCTTTACTAACAACTCACAGACTGTGTATATTATCTATATATCAATGTTGTTGTGATAGAAAGGCGACATGGAGAATAATGCATTAATGAGGTGACGTAAGATCAAGAATCGACCCAGTCTTTTTCTTACGCGGTCATGGGTCAGGAAAGGTCAAATTTTCACCATTTCAAACAAGCCTAGAACATAGAGTATTCTATGTAAGCCAAAAATTTCTTCGCAGAAGTACCCAAAACCTTTCAAAGATTCATATGTATAAAAGTTGCAAAAGGGGTTAGTTGCACTTTAACTTTCGTTAGAGCTGTTAAACGAGAATCCTCTCACGAGCGAGGTTTTGGTTCGAGAAAGGCTTCGAACAGTTCCCTTTATAGCTCTGTAATATACACTAGTGACAAGACTGAAGTTTTGTGAATGAAGGTAATTAAGCTTTTAATTAGAGATAACCAACATGCATTTCAGTTATGAACACAGCAGATAAAGTTACACAGAGGCACACGAATTGACCACGAATACAATTAACATGACTGCAGAAAGAACAGTAGTGAAATATAGTGACAGCTCTATCGGCAGGATGGACAGGATACAACTTATGATATGGGATAAATATAAACATTGAGACAATCATATTTTAGTACTCGGAACCTCCAGTACAACAGAACAGCAGACTGTAAATTGTAGACGTGTGTTACATGAATAAGTAGTGTTTACAGTAAATATCTAATGTACATATCATGAAAAACAAAAATATTAAATTACATACATATACTAGGGAGCAGAGAGCAGAAAGTAGAAAATCACCGCGACTGATAACTCCCCTACCCAACTCCTAATAAATAATAGGAGTGGAGTACCACCCCTCCCCTGTGACCACGCCTTAGAATGGAATGTCTGGAATGTAAAGAATGTGGAAATTAAAATAAAAAATGGTGAGATTGGGGGCAGATTTGTGGGCAGATTTGCTTTTTCCCGCTGTCATGTTTTGCCGCTCTAGTTAGCGTTAGGAGGAAGAGAAAAACCGAAATAAAGAGAGTCTTAGCCATAGTGGTACGACTGCAAAACTGGAGACTTAAGACAGAGAATAACTCACGTGACGTTCGCAGCGCTGATCACGTGATATGTGACGTTGTGCAGATTGAGAAGCTTATTGTGATCACTGACTAAATAATTCACATGACTGATGACGTCATTCATGGGTAGGTGTTGTTTGTTCACTGCTAGAGTGATTGATATGCTACCTCGATCAAGTAGTGTTATTACATTTCCTGTTGATTGTTATTACATTTGCTGTTAACTATTCTATTACATTTCCGGTTAAAAATGTATTACATTTCCTTTTAACTTTTTATTACAAATCCTGTTGATATTTATTACATATACCGTTATTATTACAGATCATGTTGATTTTTATTACATATCCGGTTAGTATTACATTTCCTGCTGATTATTACATATCCGGGTGATGCAAAGTAGACTCTAGCCTGCGAACAGAGGGGAAGAAGAATGTACACGGGCACTATACACATGTGAATTACGCCCTACATTGATCCATCATTAGGCTCGGTTCAGACGCCGCTCCATGTTCACTCGTGCCGAACGCAATTGAAACGAAAGATAATAATTGGGCGGCTTTGTTTATCTAATTAGGTTCGGCACATGAGTGTAGCGGCATCTGAAACGGACCTAAGATATCAAATCTAAAGGTCGAGACACACGAAGGGACAAGTCCCGGGAAAATTCCCCTCATGTGAACATAGTTAATAGAGTGGAACGGGATGTGAACGACTCAATTTTCATGAAAAATCTTGTCGCGGGGACAAACTTTTGTCCCTGGGACGTGTCTATCAATTCAAACTGGTTTTATATATGCGGCTTTATTTAAATAAGTGTTCTGTTTATACGTTGTCACTGGACAGTATCCAATGTAATATTATTCTTCGGTTTATTAGGATTGTTACACTTTGCACTATGATGAAATATTCTGCCACCGAGCCTTGCGCATATATTGTAGTACACTATTTATTGACTGCCACTGGGCTTTGTACATATAATAGGGAGTTTAAGAAACCATGACGGCAACGTCTAGGACGATAGCATAAAACAATAGCCTTAATTACAAAATACAATAACTGTACGTGAAAATGCACGCAGTCGATCGCCTACATTTCAACCGTTGTCACGCTGCAAAAACACAATGTGAAAACCATACGTTTTACGTTCCATAGAGAACGCGAACGTCAAAAAGTAAATCACTCCGTCTTTCTTGATGCTTATCATATTTTTCATATTGCTTATCATATTGAAAAATAATTAACGGCGAATAAAAGAAAAAGGAAAAAACAAATTTCGGGAGAAAACACTTTTCTGTGTCCCGTCGTCACTGCCGTCGCCGTCCTGGTTTCTTAAAGTCCCTAATGTTTGCCACTGGGCTCTGTGCATTTGATTAACTGCCATTGGGCTTTAAAATAATAGATATTGGTTGTTTTCCATTCAGCATTGAAACAAAAGATCATGATCGAATACAGCGCTAGCGGCATCTGAAACGGACCTAAGATATCAAATCTAAAGGTCGATACACAGCCCACGAAGGGACAAGTCCCGGTACAAATCCCATTTAAAAAAATTCTGTTTTACCACTTGAAGGTGGACGGATAACAAAGGCAGCACCTTCTACTCAGTTATATTAAGACCCTGAGTTTTGGTCAGGCCGGGATTTGAACCCGCGACCTCCCGCTCAACCGGACCGGAGCTTAACCACTGAGCTAACTGAGCTCATGTGAACGACTCAATTTTCATGAAAAATCGTGTCGCGGGAACAATATTTTGTCCCTGGGACTTGTCTTTCAATTCAAACTGGTTTGAATAGTCCAGTTTCGTATTCGAAAATTAACGCTGAATGCAATGACTACAGACGCATGTACACAGGATTAGCCTCATTCTGAAGTTAAACATTCTTAAATACCAGAGTACATAACCCTCGGTACATGCGTCGGTACTCATTGCATTCAGCGGTAATTTTCGAATACGAAACTGGAATATTGAGGGTCAAGTCTCGGGGACAAAATTTGATCGTCCTCTCGTGTGAACTGTTCATGCAACATATCCCTGGGACAAAATGAAAATAAACCAATCGTAAAGCTTCATTTTACTTTCCCACAAGCCCTTAGATCACAATGTCCCTGCAACAAGTTCCCTCGTCTGAACACAAGGGATTTGTCCCCGCTACACGTCCATTCGTGTAACCACAACAAGGGATTTGTCCCAGGACGTGTCCCTGAGACCTTCCTGTGTATATTTTTACGTAGCGACCGTAATGTACACGTGGATAGATTTCATTATAGAATGCACCAATAGGAGTGTGCGTTGAAAATGTAGGCGCAGATATTCAAATTTATATTGCATACGTGCAGGTTCTCCATCCCCCTTCTTCTGTTTGCAGGCTAAGCATGGCGGTCCCTGAAAATATATCGCAAGTTAAACCACAGGCTAACCATCCTCATATTTTGTGTATTTGTCACTAATATCATGTCTTTCTGTTAATCCATTATTTCTTAGCAGAGTCAGCCCGAAACTCACTCATGTAACCGATTGTGAAATAAAATTTCCTTTTGATTTGATTCTGCTGTGTATGTGTTGATTTAGTTGGTTGTTTACGCGCGCGCTCATAATACAGCTCGGGCTAGTTTATTTTTTTTCAACCTAGGTTATTTTTTTCAACCTAGGTTATTTTTTTCAACCTAGTTTATTACACGAGCCTGATACATGATAATAAGGCCTTACAATCGAAACTAAAAACGACAGAAGATGAAAGAGGCTACCTAAGGCTTGCCCTGACACTAGTAAGCAAAATATCACTATCAAAATACCGGGCGAACTTCCAAACCAAAACCTAGGCCTGAGCGAGAATCGAACCCGAAGAAACATTCTCACTCGAAGGGGGACGTAATGATAAGCAAGCACAGAATCACCGGAACTCCGTGATTCGCGGACTTCCGGATCGGATTCTTCCAGAGCCCTTATTTTCATCGAACATGCGCAGTAAGAAACAAATGGTGTCTGGGTACGATATTGCCCACTTTAGAAACGAGTAGGGGTCTGGGGCGAGTTCGGTTTCGCAAAGGTACTTGGGATCGTTACTGGGGACACCCTAATTGCAGAATACAAAGAAACATGGCAAATATCGCAATTAACTGTCCCCAGTAACGATCCCAAGCACCTTTGCGAAACCGAACTCGCCCCATTCCCCTACTCGTTTCTAAAGTGGGCAATTGCTGCTGAGCAAACTATGGGCCAGTGAGTCAGCAGATGTAAGATGGCGGTTGTTATTGCATTTGAACTTGACACTTTTGCTGTTTTCTACGGTGGCCGATAAGTGCCACTATATATAAGTAGTTTTTTTTGGCAATGCTGTGACAACGGATCCAAACCTAAGCATGCATACACGTGATTCATCACGTGATAACATTGTTGTCATAAAGTTTACGTACAGCTATGCAAATATATGCAAATATCTAGTTTTCGAGTCCTCGAACAAGCCGAAGATTGACCAGAAAATCCCCAGCCTGGCGGGATCTCCAGTAAGGAATCACACAAGAATACTGAAACACTCCTTACCTTGACGAAGAACTTAAAAAAATAAAAGGAAATGGACCCGCACATAAATGTCGGTAAGTTTCCTATTCTTTCATGCAGAACATTTTTATTGTTATGCCTTTTCTGTCAGAGAATGAGTTCGTTGGTTTTTGACGGAGCACGGTCACTGGCAGTGAGGGGAATCAGAGGCAGATCTAGGATTTTTTGAGGGGGGTTGCCTGCAAACATTTTTAATACATTATTTATTTTCGGGATGTAATAAATATTCTCTGGTCTCTTGATATTCTACATGGCTTTAATTTATGAAGGTCAGAATAATACCACTATTACATAAATACAGTTCCATAAAAATAGAACCGAAACAAAATGGTAAATAAGTATAAATAACGTAAGTAAGTAAAGTAAATATCGTACGAGCTTGAAGAGCTGCTCTCGAAAGGCCAGGAAATCTGACATTCTAGAGTGTAAAGGGGGGTAGCCACCCAATCCACCCCCCCCCCCCCTCCCCAAATCCGCCCCTGGGATTGCACCAGAAAGTCACCTAGCTCGTATTATAAACATTTAATAGCATGGCTTTTACGTGACATTTGGCATAAATATGGCATAAGTATTTTTTATATGTCAAATACCACTACAAACCATGCTATTACTATTACTAATAGTGTCACAAAGTGAAAGGCGGGCTAAATTTTAACCAAGGCAACTGCGTTGGTTTGTACGCCTGTAAGTAGCCTTCATGTAGAAAGTAATAACTGCAGTCGAAAGAGAGGTTGAAGGCATGTTTGTTGGACCAAATGAATATCAAAGACTCAGGCAAAGTTTTGGTTGTTTGCCATTCAGTCAGGTTTCTCGAAAATTGCCTTTGGGCTTCGGTAACTTATGTATGTTTCTACATATTTTCACATATACTAACATAAATTTATTTGTTTTTTTCGTCCCTCAAGGAAAACAGTCTTTGAGCAGCCTTTATATCCCTAGAAGATCCGGAATATCAGAAATTATCTAATTTATATGATGCTGTGATATAACCTCTTTTAATTAGGAGTATGTCATCGTCATTAAATTACATCAATGGCTATAGTGTTCATCTCCAAGACAGGTCCTTCAACTATTATTTCTCGTTATACAAAGTGTATACGATTTTCTGGAAGTGACCTTTCTTTAAACTTTAAGACATTTTTGTAATGTAACATACTACAAATCTCCTGCCGTGATCTATATTCTCATTCCATAGCACGGAACGTTTACTTAGTACTATACAGAGGTCCACGGGTTATTCAAAACTTTAAGTGGTATACGGAGTTTGAGCTCAGGTGGAGCCTCTGCCGCCGCTATTAAACACCGGTGTTAATCAAATCTCTTTTCGAAATGTCACGGTACATGAAATAAGTTATTCAGTCCTTTCAGTCACACAGTCATTAGGCATATAACCACAACCTCACTTGCCTATGCTTTATCTTCGACTGAGGGGGTTGTTTACTACATAGTCTAATAAACGAGATGCCCCTTTCCTGATAACATTGTAATGTTATTGATAAAGAGGTTAGTTAGAAAGTATTTTGTTGTCCTTTCACTGCTGAGTGATTAGCCTACGATACTTACTGGTTATTTCATGGTTTTCTATGGAATACGGGCGAATATTTCATGAGAAATTTGTATTATTTAGTATACAACGAGCCTTTAGGCGAGTTGTATACCAAAATAATATGAATTTCGAGTTAAATTTTCGCCAGTATTCCATAGAAAACCATGAAATAACCATATTATCCTATAAATAACAAATTTACAAAAAGATTTATCACGAAAACAAAGTAACTTACCGGACGATAGACTGCAAATTGTCTTGCCGGAAAACACAAATTTCGAGTGGCGGCCGCGCACGTCTGCAGACGAATTATGTATTCAAAAAGGTGAATTCTTATTGGCTGATAAAGAAATGGCGCGAAATTTCCTGCATTTTGATTGGCCTTGACCTAGCCATGAAATACCGCTCTGAATTTCATAGAAAAACCATGAAATACCGCCCTGTATTTCATAGTAAAGCTGAGCTCTGATTGGCTGAAATATAATATTTATAGGATAATAATTTTTAACTTGTGCATTCACGCAAGGGCATGAGCGAGTCATCGGGATGGTTAGAGAAATCGTGTCACTCGCTCACTTATTTTAAAAGGTGTTAGCAGATTTGAATGCCTGGAACGCAAATTAATAATAGTAATCGATATTTCATTTAATTAATAATTGAAGATCGATGTGGAACATTAATTGCTGTTGGCCGACGTTGATCAAGTCCTCGTCGCCGGTTCACCTCTTACCACTAACTGTATAGTTACCGCAAGCGTATTTATGTACTTTCGCGAGCAGCTGTGTTATCCATGTGGGAGATGTGTGTGCTCATTCAGCTGCGCATACGGGATTGGCTTAATATTAATGGTAGGTGGCTTAAACTTTAACAGACGTGATATCGTAATGATGACGTCATCGATCACTTGATTTTAGTACACGCCCGTATGTCCCTCATTTATAATGCCAGGCAGCTTAAACTTTGAGAGACATGGTATTGGGTCCCCATCAATCACTTAGTGGTGATGTCACAACGATGACGTCATCAATAACTTGATTTTTAGTACACGCCCGTTTTCCCCTCATTTCTAATGCCAGGCAGCTCAAACTTTGACGGACATGGTATTGGATCCCCATAAATCACTTGGTGGTGATGTCATAACGATTACGTAATCGGTCACGTGATTTTAAATACACGCCCGTATCTCCCACATTTCTAATACAAGGTATGAAACTTTGACAGACATGGTATTGGGTCCCCATGAATCACTTAGTGATGATGTCATGATGATGACGTCATCGATCACTTGATTTTAGTACACGCCGTATGTCCCTCATTTATAATGTAAGGCAGCTGAAACTTTGACAGACATGGTATTGAGTCCCCATCAATCACTTTGTTGTGATGTCATAACGATGACGTCATCGGTTACGTGTATTAAGAGCATGCTCGTATCTCCCTCACTTCTAATGCCAGGCGGCTCAAACTTTGACATACATGATATTGGGTCCCCACAAATCATTTAGTGGTGATGTCGTAACAATGACGTCATCGGTCATGTGATTTTAAGTACATGCTCGTATGGCTCCCCTACTTCTAATGACAGGCGTCTCAAACTTTGACAGACACTTCAAATGGCAGGCGGCTCAAACTGTGACAGGCATAGTATTCGTAACGACGACGTCATCGAGCACGTGGTTTTAAAGGTTACCACAATAGCAATACTGATAACTTAAACTGTTAACATGTTTACCCTTGATAACACACTAAAATACACTTTACATCACCACGAGTCAGGCGTCATTGCGGCGTTATGTTTTATATCTATGATCTCTAACCTGAATACTTATCACACAACCATGTATTGATACTTGGAAGGAAGGGAAACATCAAGAAATTACTAGGAAAAGATGAAGTTGTAAACTGTAGAGTATGGTTTACGACTCCATTTTCAATAGAGTCGTAAATTTGACATGATCCGAGGCAATATTTCTTCCACAAGGGACGTCATCATTCCCATAAAATCCCAGTATTATTCAGCACATCGGCGGAGTTTATTTTGTTCAGTATACATCCAAAATCCCTCTCGGTTGGCGCCGAGAACGTAAAACTTTAAAGTATAAATCTTGAGAATCTTTTTCATTTGACCGACCATACTTCGAAAGCTGTGGTAAGATAACTTCGCAAATTTGAAGAAATTCATGGTGAAAATACTATGACTTACGAAACTCGTGCACTTCTATAGCAGCAGTAGACTAAGGCCCTGTCCACACTAATGCGTTTTTGAAAACCTCCGTTTTTGGTTCCCCGAAAACGGATAAAAAGCTCTGCGTCCACACTAGCGTTTTTCCATCGTTTTCGACCGTCCACACTAGGGGCTGAAAAACGATGATCCAAGATGCGTTTTCGTTACTAGGCTCTGCTTGGACGTTTTTTTGTGTTCATTACACTTGCTCTAATAGCGCCAGCGATACTATCGGATCTTTTTGAAGCGCGAAAAACACTGTAAACAAGACGCGTTCGCTCGAAGTTTACAGTAAAAATGGCAAAATCTTCAAAGAAAAAGACGTCAGAAAAGGAAACAGATCACCTCACCTGGACAGATGATGAAGTGGAACTTTTACTTAAGGTAACAAATGAGTTTAAAGTAAAAAAAGCGGCCGAAAACGTAAAGCTACAGCTTGTAGATTAATCAGTGCCACATTTAACTCCAGGCAAGCAATCAAGCTAGAAAGAAGGCTAAACATCATAAACACAAGCTCGTCTGCCATATCAAATAGTGATTTGTTTACGCGCTAACGCGGGAAACTGGGGCTTGCATAATGAGTTGTGATGTAAGCGTTTTTGAAAAGCTCCGTTTTTGCCGTCCACACTAAAACGATAGACCTGCGTTTTCAAAAGTCTCCACTCTGGAAAACGTTTTCGAAAACCTCCGTTTTCATAGATAAACATCTCCGTTTTCGATCGTTTTAGTGTGGACGATCGGTAAAAACGGATAAAAAAGTATGTATTCCTTTATTCCTTTATTCAGTGTTAATTTAGGGTCGATGCAGGATCGATGTTGCCCTTTGATTTCTAAATCTCGATACTTTTATTAACACTGAGTTATTGTAAGTAGATGTCCTCTACGATATTAAAACTCACCCACGCCGGATTTGCGTCAAACTTTTATAAGCCTGTGAATCGTGCATCGGCAAATGCAAAGCAAGAAAGAAAATGTTAAAGAGTATATAACTACTTTTGGATGTTTGCCTGAGGAAATTTGCTGTTCGTAGGGTAAACGAGATGCACGGCTAATTATACAGTTTGGGAAGAATATATATATAGTAGTCTACATTTCAACATAGCCCTTACCCTTGACCACAAAACTTACCCTAACCATTTCCAAAACAAGTTCCCAGCTATAAACGACGAGTTCTCGATCACTTACCCAGTTGGGTTAAGGTTCACAGGTAAACAAGACAAGATTTAGATGTGAAATTTAATTATTGTCCTTTTTGACCATGTGAACCAGGGTTGACATCTCCCATTCAACTTTGTAAGAAAATATTAGAACCAATGTCGCGTTTGTCTGTCCGAAAGCAAAGGAAATTGGCGGACAAATATTCCGGCAGTGGAATACCTCCAAAAAACTCGAAAGTTGGGAATAAAGAAAGTGTTAACACGGTCTAGTATTGGTGCTTGAAATTAGTATTATGCTAATGTAATTAAACACGATAGGAAAACAAATCACATGCAATTACTTTTCGTGCCTTGAATGCGTACTTGAATGGCGGAAATTAATCACGCAGTAACCTGGATTGGTTATTTAACTACTGGGAAACTTATTGCATCAAACATATTGACAAACCCGTCTTAGTTAATCCGGAAATGCATTTGTCTACATGAATTGAAATTATCCTAAAATGTAATCTCTGGTTTATTACTCGGGCCAGGCCTTTGGCTGCCCGAGTCAAGTTTCGCAGGTGTTTATTACTCAGGCCAGCATTGGCTCGGCCCGAATCAAGTTTCGTAAGTGATTTCTATTTTCATTGTTGACTTCGGCCCCGTCGACCAATCACATTGCATACTGTTCACGTGCACACAGCGTGATTGTGATTGTACATGCCATGTGACACGTCCCCGCTAACTGCTAACAGTAGCATACTCTGTCAATCTGTGTAGGTATTTTTGTCTTTCGCCATGAGAAGGTTTATCATTTGGGGATTGACAGTGTCCCTTTAAATAGGCAATATTCGTATTCTCACGGACGAGCTGGAACGAACACTCAATGGAGGCTCGTGCGGGGGAATTCGCTAAAAACTATTTAGCATTAGAAAAGATTCCCCCGCATGAGCCTCCATTGAGTGCTCGTTCCAGCTCGTCCGTGAGAATACGAATATTGCCTATTGCACGAGAAAACCGATATCACCCGAGTCGCTTCTCGTGCAATTTAACGTGGAATGACAGAGTCAGGCATGTGATTTTCCTCGTATAGTCCGATGAATTACTTGATGATTTAGTACTTTTGTTTTGCTAAGTTATAAATAGCTTGTGTAGCCTGCAGTGGGCCAGCGGTGATTCCACTCCGAATCACCACTCCTCTCAACCAATCAGCGTGTCATTTCGAAATCGCACTCGTGCAATTCAGCTGTGACTATGCGATTCTCTAGGAAACTCAGGCGCAATTTTATTTAGAGAGAAAAGGTTGGATAAAAAATATCTCATATTAGAGAGCTTGGTGTGTATATAGTGTGGCGGATATCAGTTTGACTGCCCAATTTGTATTTTGACTCGCCCTTCAGGCTCGTCACAATACTGCATGGCTCGTAAAAATATCCGGCATACTAACGAACTGTCTAATAAGATATGACAAGCACGCCTTGACATTTAACTGAACGAGCGACGTGCTAAATTTATTTCATGACGGCTTGTGAAATTGCTAAGATTTTCCTGACCTATACATCTGATTACAAAATCAGGGTTTATTGTAATTCAATGAAATAAGAGAGGCATTCACTCTTTCGAAATGCGCGAAATACTATCTCTTAGCAATGAACAACAAAGAATACGAGATGTTTCCATTTCCGCTAAATCGGAAAGTCCAATGCGTGTCAACAGTAACATCATTACCCACCATAGAAGAATAAATCATTTATAATAGCGAGCACTTTTTATAGATCTCAGTTCCATGAAAGTTTCTTTCCCTCTCTGTTTACACTAATGGGTCTAATTTAAATCTCAATCCGATCTTGGACATTTATTTGTTTAGAACGTCAACCAACAAGATATATACAGTCCGACTTTCCTTCACTTGCCAGAGGGATTTCCATATCATACTCGGGTATATGTTTCATTGACGTTTTCTCTACACTGCTGAATTCCTACATTATTATCGAACGACCACAAGAAATCAGTTGTGTCTTCACTTCACCAGAGGAGAAACGATATGGCAGATGCTCCTTCACACCGGTAAAGGCAGGTTTGTCATATCAGTGTACACTTTCACTTACTGTAGCATGACTTACGGCAGAGCTATTCAGAGGCCTTCTGATTGACCAAAAAATCTCGCTTAATTGAATAATATGGGTCAAATGTTTTAATTCTCGTATTTCTTTTATCGTCATGTGACAAGATTGGCGCTTCTAAACATGAGTTTCTGTTCGATGACAAGCACGTATTTACCTTTCGGAGCTGTTTTCGACGTAGTGCACGTAAAGTTCAGGCAGTGGGTAGGGAGGGAATGGGAATTGTCAGGGAAATGTCGGAAAAACAAAATACCATTGAAAGCATGCCAGGAAGGAAAACATCGGCAACAGTCTAAAATTTACCATTCCCGAAGATCTGTTAACATCTGCTCTATGCCTCTCTTGAAGAGGTGGCGTACGTCAGCTGCTTGGCCTAAAAAAGTGCACTATTCGAAATTAATATATCTAATCTTATAATTTTGATTCTCGTATGTTCTTACTAACATAAAATATTAAAAGTACTTCATTAACTGTCCCGCGCAAAAAAAATTACGTACAGTAGTCCATATAACTGTAACAGCTCTCGGTTAAACATTAGGACAACATTCTCCGTGTATACAACATTTTACTAAATGTTAGGCCTGACCTACAATTGCACTAAGCCTATAAAATACTTGAATTGTAATTATTAATATCATTATTATGTAATGTTTTTCGCATTTTACATTTCCTGTTTAACTTTTATCCAATATCATTGAATGGTCTTTTGTAAGCTTATTGTAAATCTGATGTGGGTCGTGTAGTGCATGTGGAATCTTAACTGTTTTCTTTGCAGGCAAATATAATAGAAAAGGGAAAAGTTCCAATGTTCCTTTTTATCTCTTTAGTCGATGCCATGCATATTAATTATATTCGGTTTTACCAAATACAACTTTACCTATATTATTAGTAATGGATTTTTAAGGTAAAATTAGTTAGTACATTCTAAAAAGGCTATGCTACTACTTTATGTAAGAATTCATATATGGCCCCTTTCACGAACAAAACCGTAGATTGAGGTACACCATATTAAGGATCTGACTTTTAAAACTGCACGAGTCTATTGTATATTCTGTTTTAGTATACATCTAGCTATTTCAAAAACGTTCCTGTCAAGAGACATCCCCAGACTTTGTTCTTGGGTTAAAATCTTTCAGTAAAACGAGACAGTATTAATTGTCTCCTGCGAAACGATTTTCCAATTACACCGTAGTTTATCCGTTTCGCACAGCTGCACAGTTATACCCACAGTCCATTTCGGTCTGCGAATGTCGCTTGCCGTTTGTGCAGAACAATCTTTTTCAGTTGAAATAGCTGTATACCACACAACTGAATACTGCTTTGTGTGGACTCTGGTTGGCTACTCAAACTCTGTTTTCGGTCTCACACGCGAAGAATTCACTTGTTAACGGCTTTTTGGACTAATTTGATGCTGACTATTTCACTTATGTGGTATATGCTAAAACAAGTATTCCCATCAGTGTCGGTGACTAGTGGAGGATATTTACCAATTCGCGGATCAGGTAAATATCCACCGCTAGTTACCTCCACTTCGCGGAATATTTGTTAAATTATCCCATGCTATGGAGGATACGACCAATCAGAATCTCACGGATTGTATGCAGCCGCGGTGTTTTCCCGCCATAATGGCCGCGTCCGCCACAGCTTTCAGATGTTTCCTGCCGAAAATTGGTTTTGCAGCGCGCAACTCTAAGTCCATTTGGAAAATGGATTAAGTCTCTAAATAACAACAGTCCCACCAGACTACCTATGTCATTGTTTAATGGAACAACTAGGATTGGAAATTGCGCCGAAATTGCTGAATGCGTCAATGCCCACTTTACATTAGCCTGATTATCAGACGGTCGAGGTCGTCCGCTCACTTCCTCCCACCTCCCCGTCTGATGGACTTTGACACAAACCGTGTTCTGGTCATTGTTTCATTTCGACCAATCAGAGCGAAGGTTTCATTTTTAGAGAACTGAGGTATGCATGGAATGTCTAGTGCAGCCTGCATGAAGGTGAAGCCAAATGGCGGACTATACAAACGGACTTGATATGGCTTTGGAGAAAGCGTGCGAAACGTTCGACATTTCTGACTATTTCCCGAACAGAGAAAGGCATTATTATACTTCGTTCCCGGAAGGACCTTTGCTACCACAGCTGCATCTATAAGGCGACGATCAGGTCGAGAATCGAGAGAGGAGAAATTATGTAGTCTTTTACAACTTCTACAGATCGTCAGAATCACGGCTCTTTCATTCACTGCAGAATATGTTCTACAGCTTCAAACTTATAGAAACATAACGTGGAGAAACATGTTGTCCTCAGACGTGTACCGGGAAAATCTGATAGGAAGCGCTATTTCTCCTCTCTCGATTCTCTACCTGGTCGTCGCCTATAGATGCAGCTGTGATGGCCAAGGTCCTTCCGGGAAACGAGGGGTAATATTGCCTTTCGCTGTTCGGGAAATAATTCAGAAATGCCGAAAGTTTCGCACGCTTTCTCCAAAGCCATATCAAGTCCGTTCGTACGTATCGTCCGCCATTTGGCTTGTCCTTCATGCAGGCTTCACTTGACATTCCACACATACCTCAGTTCTCTAAAAATAAAACCTTCGCTCTGATTGGTCGAAATGAAATGACGTCAGGAACACGGTTTATGCCGAAGTCCATCAGACTGGGAGGTGGGAGGAAGTGAGCGGACGACCTCGACCGTCTGATAATCAGGCTAACTTTACATCGGTTGGTGCTAAAACCAAGTCATCTTTACCCTGTATCAATGTTTGTGATTTCGTAATTTAGTTTCGTCGAGGATTGCTGCCACCACTAGTCAGTTTCATATTCTAGTTGTATCGTCAAAGGATGTTATAAAGTACATTTCTAAAACGCCGTCCAACAAAGCAGTTGACATTGATGTGAAACTAAAGATTGGAATTAATGAGCTGGCTACATCTATTGCCAAGCTTATTAATACATCAATAACAACTCAATCATTCCCTTCGAGATGGAAAACGGCCAGGGTGATCCCCTTATTTAAATGTAGAAACATTTCAGATGTAAATAATTATAAACCCATTTCTATTTTGCCGATATTATCCAAGGTGATTGAAAGGCATATTCATGACTGTTTGTCTCATTGCCGTAACTGACAATGAGTTAATCTACTCGAGTCAGTCTGGATTCCGGCGTAACTTCAGTGCAGAGACAGCTCTTGCCTATATATTGGATACTTTGTTATTTAATATAGATGGCAACCGCATTAATGGCAGTGTTACTTGTTGATTATATGAAAGACTTTGATATGGTGGACCACGCCATCCTCCTTCAGATAAGCTGGAGATTTATGGGTTTGGTCCTCAGGCAATCAACCGGTTTAAATCATATCTTTAGACAGAAAGCAGTTTGTTGTCTATAAGGGCTACTCGTCTTCCAAGAGAACAATTACTGATGGGGTTCCCCACGTATCGATATTAGGACCATTGCTATTTATACTGTTTATCAACGATCTGCCGCTGCATGTAAATTCTCAGATGGACTTATTTCCTGATGACACTACGATTTTAACTGCTGTTGATTACAGCGACGCAAATGAGCTTACTGTCATCTGAAGCTGCAGCCGTTGACGATTAGGCCAATGCCAACAAGCTCCAATCGTTGTTAGTTACCGACAAGCGCCTTCGATCCAAGCTTTTACATACAGATCAAACCCTTGATGTACATGCAAACGGTAGTGAAGTAGAGCAGGTGAAAACATGTTAAGCATCTCGGCCTAATAGCCCTGTCTCAAAACGTTTTTGACTGTACTGAAGTTTCAACCCGCTGAAAACTAATTTGTGTTCCCTGGTGATGAAAAACATATATGTGTGGTTTAAACTGATCTTACCGTCTTTTGCATTAATTTAATATTTGCAATAGCTTTTCGCTCTACTTGAATCCTTCACCGAGAACAATAATGAATTTAATATGGTGAATATTAATTAATAATTAATATATTAATTATAAATTATTTGACAAATTTCGTTGTGTATTATCGTTAGAACGTAATCTCTTATTTCAGTCTTGTTACTGATAACTTATATGAGTTTCACCAAAATGGGCTCATATTTCCAATCTCTTCAAAATCATGACTTTGCATGTCATTTGGTTACTCTTCGTGAACTATCTTCATTGCAACGAGTGTTTCTCACCTATTTGACATGAGTCGGGAATGAACCGCATAATCCTACAAATTCCTCATTCTTCTCATGACGGCGAAATCAAAACCCATATAATATTAAAGCACATAATAACCAGAGGATATACATTTTCTAGGCTTTATCGCCTCCCATTGAGAACACGCCGTCGCGGTGCAATTTCCCGCCAATTTCTTTTGAAGAATCAGCGGCAAGTTAATGACGGCCAAAGATGTACATATGAAAACGAATATAAATTTCTTTTTTTGCTTCCCAATCATGCACCTGCCTCGCCGGAAGTTTGTCCGTCAGAAGACATTTAAAAATTGTAAGATTCTTTTTTTTCCGCTTCAGTGGATACTGAAGTAGCCTCAGTGATACAAGTATCTATGTGGATGTGTGTCTCCCATTTTGTCTATAGTTCACCTGAAGTTGCTAAAGAAGAATAAGATTCATGGGACTGTTCTTGTCCCTCGGGAAACTTTCAATAAATCTTCATCTTGTAAACTGCCATTCAAGGATCTGAAAAAGTTCTAACTGAAAATAAAATCACGTGCAACGTCCAGAAGTGGAGTGAAGCTACGGGACCGAGTAAGTGCCGAGTGGACAGGACAACGTTTAATTGCATTCAGGAATCATAGTTCTAGTGCAGTAACTTAACGGTGACTGGGGTGAGGTGCGACTGAAGAGATTAAGCCAATGGTAAGTCTACAGTTATCAGCGCCGATCATCAGATTAAGCTAAAAATGGGAAATCTTTCGCATTTAGTAGATCCTACCCAAAGCAGTATCAACCATGGAGTTAGTTGATTCATATGTATAAAAATCGCAAAAGGGGTTAGGTGCACTTTAACGATTTTGTTGAATGTGAATGATCAAATTCATTGTTGAAGGTTTGAATATTATTTACTTACTATACTTCGTTTTCAGTCGTATATACAAACATTGTACATTAGTCCAAACTAGAATTGTTTTCAGTTATCAAGTCTAACTATGGTTTTTGAAGAATATTTAGATACTATTTTAATTCTCCTAAAGTAGTTACTCAGTTAATGATCTCTGCACATCATTTGATCACTGTAAAAATATCCCAAGAGAGATTATTATACATTTTACTCACATCTCGATTAATGGCTGCCTACCGATATTTACTCGTGTTCTTATTGGATTTCTCTGTCTGGAATCTGTCTGGTGCCTTTTTGTTGCATTGCTGAGACACATAAGGACCTAAGGAATTGGGATTCAGTTTTTTTGTTTTTTCATTTCTCCGGATTTTTCGAGTGATTTTGGTCGAACAACCTACATTGGATTTAGACCTCAACTCAAGCGTATCGAAGTTCAATCGAATATCCTATCAGATATCGGATATCCTATCAGCAAATTGACAAAACATGGACCAGTGGTCCTGGCTCTGCCTGACAAGTTATTCTGGATGGACTTAACTATGTATATGGATATAGAAAGAAATCCAGGACCTGATACGACTGAATTTTACTCTGGTCTAGTTTTGGCGCGAAATTTAAACTCTGATTTGCATGTTTCTCCTAGCCTGATTTTCAGACGGTACGAGGTCCTCCAGTGAGCGGAGGACCTCGGTACTGTCTGAAAATCAGGCTATGTTTCTCCATGCTCTCGTCGAATTACGTATTCAAGGAGTGAACTGCTGCAGTTGAAATGTAAATATGCTGTGTCGCCGGCCTGTTTTATTACTTTGAAAGCTAATGAATTCTGTATACTCCACGTAATCGTGCTGGCCGATCGACTAAACTGAGATCTCGAGTTATACCTTGGCTGGATTCTTGGCGCCCTTGTTGCATCAAAAATAGACATGGAAGTTGGAATGTACTATAAATACCGTAAATACTCGATTGATCACAACAATCTTGTACCAGTTCAGCGTTCTGATATTCATCATAAACTTCAAGGAGAACGCATCCTAATCTTGCGTTGGGCTCCCTGTGGTCATGTGTGGGTTACCTGTGCTTTCCCAGGCGAGATGGATCGTTGGGTGGATGGTTGGTGTACTTTCGGGATAAATTATCTAGGCCGGGAAACTGGTAACTGCACGATTCGGTGCATGGTTTCTTTGTCTTATTTTCCCCATTCTTGAAAATGCAGTGATATTTAAAAAGTTTGCAAGTACGATTTATCAATGCCCGAGGAAAGTGTGTACTACTTCTGGAGCATTGGCTGATGTCTGAACTATATCAAGTCAACCATGGTCTGTTTTGTCGGCACGGTTGAAGACGAACATGTGGGTGTTGATGATATAAATGCAAATTTCGCAGTAAACGCTATCTATAGACAAAAAGTAAGTTTAGCAATAAGCATGAGGTATAAAAAACTTAAAATGAAAAATATGTTATTATATTACTGACCCAAACTTTAGCCGTTAATTAAATGCTAAACTTACGCTCGGTATATATACGAGCTCAAACTTTAGCCGTTAATGAAATGCTAAACTTACGTTCTGGATATCACTGGTTCAGGTATATTTTGTACTGTAAGCTACAAACGCTTGCTGACGTACTACATATGATATTCAGGATACATTTAGTATTCCAGTGGCTAAAACGTCCCGATATAAGCGATTTGTAGTGATCATTCTGTGTATTCTTATTCCGTAATGCGGGTATCAGCGGCCATCCCGAGGGGGCGGCCCCCGGGCAACCCACGGGCAACCTAGGGGCTTAGCAGGGGATTTGTAGCAAAAACATGCCCCACACGCGGAGCATTATAAGAGCGCTTTTGCGTTTTAGTCAAAATACCCCGGGAACATACCCACGGGGTTTGCACGTAGTCTGCTGTCTCAACGTTCAGCGGCTTTCGCCACAGGACTCGCTCCTTCGATTTCTTTGTCCTTGAGGTAGGTCATATCATTATCATTCAAATTAAGAGATTAAATTAAGCCACCACTGTCGGAAGACAGAACAAAGAAATAAAGGATAATATTTGTATAAAACTATTAAGATTTTTGACACTTCTAAAACGTTTAGCTTCTAATACTTATAATATGTTGCCCAGGTTGCCCCAGGGGTGGGGGTTTTTATCACAATTTTCTGCCCCACCCGAGGGGTTTTAGCATGTATTTGTCATGGCTGCTGTGACAAATGCCCCTGGGTTTCCGGGGGCCGCCCCCTCGGGATGGCCGCTGATACCCGCATAATACGGCCAATCGAACGCACTCTTAGCCTGTTCTGAGTGAGCGGACAACAGTTGCAGCAGTTAGTTCCTTTATTTTATAGCAGGGGCATAGCTGCCTTTAATCCATTAAGCCCGGGCTTAAGGTTACCGGATACCTTCAAAACGAAAAAGATGGGGAAAAAAATTTCGCACAGAAATGTAGTTTTAGTATAGTAGTGTTTCATATTAGTCCAGCTGTCAAGAGGAAGAATTGTGCGTTTTGTGATAAAAGCATGAAACTTCACACATTTGTAGACCTATAGGCCCTTGGTAATTATGGATATAGAGGCATCGCTGAAAACTCATTTAACGGGAATAAACCGTTTTTTTTGCCTATAGTTTCAGTAATAGAATGCTGGCTTAAGCGGCTGGAAATGATTTTGTACAAAAATATTTGAGCTTCACATGATGTAAAGATCCAAGTGTTACCAAAAATTGAAGAGAATGTAATAAATCCGATTTTTGTGTTTTGCGGGGGGAGGGGGGGGGGGTGTCATGCTCATGGACCCAGGGTGTTGAAAAGTAACTGAACAACAGAAACGAAAGTACGACTGATTCTGTATTTATTTATATAGAGAAACCATCATGCAACTCTTAGAGGAGGCACATCGATCAATCGTGTCATCGTTCCTAGCTGTAGCAGCTCCCGCCACAAAAGCACAAAGCTGTGCACTGAAGGTTGGCTTTGGAGCACTTGCAGAGTCCGCTGCAGGCTTTCTTGCATGAACACCGGATGAGCTCATAGCAGCTTTTCTCGGGCTGTGGCAAGGTTGTCCACAGAGGTTTCCATGATGCATCATATTTGTCCCATCCCCACTCGGCTGGACTAGGGAGTTCTGGAAGCGCCAAGTGCACTTGGCCCCACACATAGCCACCTTGGTACGAGGCACGGAGTACATGTTGCTTCAGAGCAGCAGAGGTTGGCGGTATCCGCTCCAGGGGACGAGTGCGCTGACAAAACAACTGCTGCCGTGTCTCATCGACTGACCTCAGCTGACTTCCTCGATCATACAGCAGTACAACAAATCGCTCGATGGTTTTGATGCAATCATCGGATAGGTGTTCTGGTGCACCAGCAATCTCTAGGAACGATCTGGTCGCCTCTTGGTAGACATTCCACGTGTCCCATGCGTTTTTCTTGCTTTTAAAAGCAAAGAAAGAGACCGTATCACAACCCGTCAAGGCATGGAATACTGGTAATGCCAAGCATTTCTGAGGACCAAGTGAACGGGCGATTTCGTGGATTGGATAGTATCTAAACTGCTTTCCTGTGCCAAACGCAAGCCAGACCTCATGTGTTGGGAGTCTATGCATCTGAGAAACAGCGAGAACAAACACATCAGTGTCGATTGTCCTGATCATTATGCGCTGGTGCTGTTGGGCAGCGTCAAGTACATGCAGGAATAGCCTGGTATCGGCTTCCTCGTGGTTACAGGGTTGTAGGCCTTCCAAGTCGTCTCTTTCTCCATTACTCATGACACAGTTACCTTGCGTACTGTACACCTCTTTGCCCGGGGCATGGATGCGGACTACTTCGTCAGAAAGGAGGCTGAAGAGTTCTGTCTTGTTATTATCAACACGTAGGAAGCTCTTCCAGTTTGGTGGTACCTTCACTTCTGGCGCGACGCGGCGACGGGCCCCGGAGCCTCATTTCTCCCTTGCACCCTTCTTAAGGCTGTTGGCAATGTATGTGTCCCAAACTATATCTAACCTAACAGCCGATAGTAGCTGAGCATTGACATATGGAAGAAAAACAGACTGGGCGTATTCTCTGAATGTGCGTGCAGTTTTTGGATGCAGCATCTGCACTACCACAGCACCCGTCGAAGACTTTCACATCACTTGCGGACTCTCACTCGGAAGATCGCGTTCACCTTGCAAACACCTTACAAGCTCAGCTTTGTTCCCTGTCCTTGGTTGACCTTGCTTTGCCAATGAGGGGGGCGACGAGGCTGGTTTTCGTGCTTGAAAAAGTCCTCTAGATCTCCATCACGAGACTGGCACGCAATAAAGAGCCTGGAAAACAACGAGCAGTCGTCTTTTAACTCTGCAACTTGAGATTGTTTCTTCGAGGATACTTTTGCTGGTAGACGGCTAAACAGCGGGACTTTGTTTCGTTTGATAGGATCTGTGATTGGTTTTGATCGGTTGACCATTCGCTCTGTGACAAATGTATTGTATTGGTCGTTACCTAGTTTCTGGATGTTCCTCACTGAATCCACAACCTCCTTGGGCATGATGTCCTTCGTATCAGTGACAACAAATCACCACTGTCTTCTTGAAAGATTACCCTGTTCCTCTATAGCAGTCACCAGGTTCCTAACGTCCTTTAAGAAAGTCTTTTGTACGAAGGTACTTGCTCGTGTGTCTCGTTGATTTCTTCTTTTCGGGCGTGGACTGATGTTCAAAATCTCTCACCATTCTTGCTATCTCAGGTCCTCCAATCATCCAGCGCCGCAAAGCACTCGGACTCTCCGTCAGCCCAACTGCACCTCTGTCTCCTTTTATGGCTGCATTTTCTTGCTCATGTGCATGATCTAGAGCAATTGCGGAGAAAGCCCGCTCACTCTTGTTCACCACAAATGCGCCGGATTGGAACTTCTCATACACGCTCGGGTGGTTCTCCTTTAGTGTCGACATATCGCGAATGTGGGACTGACAGCCATCTGGCGTAATTGCCATGGTCCAGGGCAAACATCCATGGCATTAGCGCAGACACTGACGCGCACGTACGAGGAAAAGTTCCCTTCCCTGATTGCTCTCACGATCTCGAGAACAATAATTTCCAGCTTCAAAACTTGTGCCCAGAAGGAAAACTGAGGTTGGCTAGCTGTCATATTGTTACACCATGTCTCGAATTCGAGAGGAACTTCAGATTTTGCCAGAGGATTCCCTTGTACTCCTCGTACGCTGACTGCTGTAGAACGTGTAACGCGGCGGCTGTAACCTGGTACACTCGTCTCGTTTTAGCGACGTGACTACTTTCAGGAAGATTCTGCAGTGCCAGGAGTGGCTACATCTGTATCTACAATCACGCTCACCCATCACTTCCATCTAGCCATCCCGATGAGCTTCAACGCTGCCATTTCTACATGCAGACCTCCGAACATTACGACATATTGTTCCTCACCGTGTGTTTCACGGCATGTTCCACTGTATGTTTCGCAAGTGCGAAAAGTGGCTGATCCATAGCAATTAGTTTACTGGTATCTGTCCGGGGTTAAGATGCTGGACTACGTCATTGACGACATTCATGCCATGGCGTATCATTGAAACGGAGTGCGAGCACTCCAAAAATAGTGGCAAAAGTGCCACAAGATCAACTTGGTGCAATGGTGAGTCATGAAGGGAAGCATAGAACGCAGCCAAGAAATGAAATCTTCATTGCTGAGGTTATCTTTACCAACCAAGACTTGACATTGATAAGCCATTCAATCTCCCGAGAAAGGGGCGCGGCATCGTCATTTGAAGGTGGGCATATTAGGTCCTACGACCTGTGGTACTACTAGTTCCTTGGTTTTGAGTATGACTGGCTGGACGTTAGTGTAGCTCGCTGGTAGTTCTTTTACAGCTCTCTGCCGAGGATTACGCTTTCTTCAATCACGTTTACACTTCTCTCGCTTCCAGGATTGTCGTTTGTGGATGTTGCACCACAGATATCGCAGTTCATGAAAAGAGTCTCTCGCAGTTGTTGCTCTAGGATTATGGTCAATGTTATCTAGTGCTCCAGTAGTAAAGAGATTTTCTCTCAGTTTAGGAGGACAAACAACTCCCTCCTGCTCGTAACGGTACACACAGTGTTTGCAGCATCAGCTGAAATCGACATCACGCCGCATCATATGATATGGAGAGCCCCAGTTTACACATAGCCTCGATAAGGCTTTTGTTTCTCGTCTCCGCGTGGATCTTCAAACCAATATACAAGGGAAGTGGGGTCTCTCGGTCTTGTTGTGCCTCACGAAAGGCTTGGTTTCGTTGTCGTTGTCATTAGAACGGGTGGATCGCTTCTTAACACAATTGAAGCTAATACCAACTGAGAAATGCAAGACTTGCATTGCTAGCTGAATTTGCATCAAGGAATCTACCTTAGAACACGGACCATCTAGTATCATGTTTATTAGTGCCTTTAAGGAGACAGGGACACTGCTACTTTGGGCAGTTGATTGGGAATGATCCATCAAAAAGCTCATTTTTGTGGGCGAAAATGTCCCTCCGTATTATATGTGCCGATTTTGCAAGATGCTTTGCCTCGGAATCATTGTCATGCTCACGAGCTCTCTCTATGATGTCGCCATATGTTTATCGAAAGTAAGTACAACTATGTCACGTCCACTTTTATAGGATATAAGATCCGGGAATTCTGCTGCAAGTTCTCTTTGAGTCGAGTAGAGTGGATACGTGATGCTTGATCGGCTCCAAGGTTGTCTAGTATAGAATAATACAGTTTGCTTAACTCCGCTAAAGTAAATAAAGGTAGTGACTCTTGATTTTCTGTGAAATCTTCCATATAAGAAACGAGCTCTGCGAAAGCAATGGCATTTAAGCGACTGTTTTCGTCATTCTCTTTGCTATCACGGTAGTTTTGTCTAGCACGATTGTAAATGCAACAATACATTGCGTGATAGAGGGCATCGATTGCTACCATATCACCAGCGGCCAATTTAGGACACGAGCCTAGTGTCATTAAGCTCTTTCGAACCTTAGAATCGACTTGAAATGTTGATGCTTTATGGAGGATACATCGGACTTATCGCAAAACAAACATTGGTTTTTCTTGACTTTGCTCATCTATATTCGAGGCGATGGAGCGTCTTGTTTTCACTTGACTCGGATTACCTACATCATGATCCCCACTTTCTCTTTTTCGTTTTGCCACTCGTTTTACTTCTGTACTGTTAACTTTATTACGGCATGATTTGTGCCAGCAAGCTCTATTTATATTTAATGTCGCCTCGATGCCTTCCCAGAGTCTAGTAGATTGATATCAACTCCAAAGGATTTTTCCTCCAGCTCTTGAAGCTGAGACAAATTCAATGCAAGTGTCGTGTAGCCTGCCCCGGCATCTTTTCTTTTTGAATTGGCTGGACAGACAAGAGGCTCGCTTTGTTTGGTTTGACATAGACAACACAGCATCCAGTTGATTTCGCTTGCATTGAGGAGATCTATTAATAAAGCACAGTCGAATTGTTCTTATGATAAGCAGTTAACTAACAAAGTCATTTCCAATAACATGCATGAGCCTCCAACATGGGCGCCGCCATGACAGTTTGCAAATTAGACCCAGTCTCCTAGAACTCAGTCTCTAGAACCCAGTCTACTAAATTAAGTTTCAATGTTTTCGCTTTTTGATATATAGAATAAAATAAAATAAGACGTGTGAAATAGATTCACCAATAAAAAATATATAATCATAACTGACAGTTTATTTCTGTTCTGCCAATTTATGGCTACTGCTAGTGTTGACCCCTACCCCCACCCCCCGAAAAAAAGGGACAATCGAATTTTGTCATATTCCTCTTTTATTTTCGGTTACATCATGTGAAGCTCAAATATTTTTTGTACAAAATCATTTCCAGCCGCTTAAGCCAGCATTTTATTACTGAAACTATAGGCAAAAAAATGATGAGTCAGCATTTTTACAAAAAAACGGTTTATTCCCGTTAAATGAGTTTTCAGCGATTGCCTCTATATCCTAAAACTCCGTTGAATAAAAATTAATGTTGACGGAGAAATACCAAAAGGAAGTTGTTGACCGGAAGTAAAAGGTTCTGTTTGATTGACAGCAGATCAATAAACACATGACAAGTGCTCGTAACGACGGTGTGAAGAAAGCTGGCGCATATAATATTGAATTTATTTCATATACCAATGTTTACGTTTATTGAGAAACGTTTTTCCACACACGATTCCATAATTCCATCGGTTGTTGGCCTTTATGCCTTCAAAAAAGCAAGCAGGATGCCCTTAGCTTGGAAAACAAAGAAAAAAGAAAAGCAAAAACAAGGCCAAACAATGCATACGATAGGAGTCCTCGTAAAACCCGACAGAGTTCGTATTTTCACTTTCAGACAGTGCCGAGTGGCCCACATCTGAACATGAAGAATTGATAGGAGCCAGCCGAGAAAATATTTGTTCCAAGAAAGCTTATGTCTCTATCAATTCCAAGCCCGCCCATGCCCCTCCCCCCCCCCCCCCCCGGCATTTGTGGGGATTTTGTCATTTTGGAATCAGAACGTTGCAAATGCCCCACCGTGGGGCCAGCTAAGTTATGCAAATGCCCCACCCCGGGGCAAGTATAGCGAACGCGCCAAATTTCTTCGTCGTTTCAAAGCCACATTTCACCGCTTTTCTTTATTAAAGTAATGCAGTACTCACCTTCAAACACTTTCGTAAGTGCCCCCAAATCCCACATTCACCAGCCAGTTCCCAACAAACCGCACACTCACCCCGAAACTGGGAAATTCCTAACGTCATGTTCACTTATGACTTTTCCGCCGCCATGTGATCGATGAAGCAAGCACGTGTTGATCAGTTGAGCAAAACAAAATCAAACACAGGGGAGGGGTGGGATATTTTTTGACAAATGCCCCAGGCCCGGACTGACGCAAAACAAATGCCCCACCCCAGGGACAGATAGGTTGTCAAATGCCCCATCTTGCCCGGGGGCGGGATGGGCGGGCTTGGAATGATAGAGACATTAGATGGAAACGTAAAGTCTGACGGTCACTCTGAATCGCTTGAAACCAACACCACGATCCTAGCTCGCTATTGCCGTGCTAGCTGTTTCAGCCGCCTGCAAATCGCTGTCTCCTCTACTAACTATGCTGGCATTCAAGGCGTCTCTAGGTGTTCACCTTGGCTTTGTCCCTCAAGGTCTTTCTGTCTTTCTCATTTTTCAAGTCACACAAGAAAACTAGAACAACCAGCTATATTAACATTTTCTCGATGCGGCGCGTAGCTTTGATCGGAAATCAACATTGGCGGAAATCTTGACAGATAGTTGAACTGTGATTGAGAAATGATTGGCCAAGAGCTCGCTAATTGTTGGAGAGGCGGGGCTTCAGATTCGCGCACGACAGACGGCTAGATTTCTAAAATGCTATTTTCTACGCTTCGATTTCAACCAAAATAGAGTTTTAAAAAAGCTCCCACTCAAGAGGAATTTAGTCGATTTGTTTGAAATTTCACAAAATGTCAATTGATATCTCTGCTACAAAATGTTTCGGGGAATTGGAAAATTCTAAAAATAGAGCTCTTAACGGCGTTTTCTGCAAATCTACTCTGATTATTTTTCGCCTTTTCATGGAGAGCATGATAACTTTTGAACTAAATCGGAATTTGAAATTCCCCGACACATTTTTGTAATACGATTCCTCTGAACTGCGACAAAGCAAACAGATTTTAAAACTTTAAAATATTTTCGGAGTCGGAGCTTCTGAAAGCCATCTCACTAGATCCGAGAAACGGGATCGCGTATAATTCGAGATTTTCAAAGAACTCACAACTTTTTATGTATTCTTCTAGCCAATTTTATAAGCTTTAAAATGGTACATGGATGATTTATCTACGATGTTTCCTCGAGGCGCTACATAATTTAGACTGGAAACGCACCCTGAAGGTATCCGGTAACCTTAACAGGACTTTGATGATTTTGTTTTTGCTGTAGCAGTGATTTTTTTCTGTTTTGTATAACTCTTATAGAAACTCAACTGTAACCCTTGAGTGAGCACGGCGAATATGTTATCTACTGCACTGTTCAACCGACCCCCAATCTTACTAAAACATATTTGATTTTGGAAAATATAATCATGACTTTTAAAACAAATAGGTCAGATTTTGTCCATTTGGAAATTTTACTCTTGATTCAGGTTGATTAGGTCGAGGAAATATTGCATCGAAAAACGCTGGGAAATAGTGTTTCACAGTCTTGTAAATTTCAAAAATTTCCTGAACTCGCGCCTTCAGCGCTCGTTTGGCTTGTACCTAAATATGACTGGCTATGCCCCTGTATAGTGTGTCTTTAGAGAAAAACCCTCGAAGTAAGGGAAGATGATACGAACAAAGTCAATTCACAGAGGTGAGAGGCGAGCGCTCACACTTTATTATTTTTAAGGTAATTTTAAGGTGAGTTTGATTTTTTTTACACCCCCCCCCCCCCCCCCACCCCCCCCCCCCCCCCCCCCTGCAAATATAAAAACAGCTGTATTTTCATCAAAAGAGGACGGCTTGACAAGGAAAAATATGAGATCCCAACTAGCGGTGCTATGCTTGCCTTGGTTTTAGGTTTAACGGGTTTGATGCAGGTTAATCTACTGCAAATGCCGGCGCTGAAAACGACAATTTATCGAACAAGAAGACGAAGATGTATACTTATGTTAAACTCGGGCAGTTCTCATGCAGTTAACAGAAAATGCACACCACATCACCACCATCACCCTACAAGAAATAAGAGGCGATTTTGGATACAATTTTTCTATTATTCTGACCTTTGTAAAAACACTTAACGTTCCTTGTTCGGAAAAACCTTCTGCATTCATGTCATTCATTCAGTCATCGTCAATCTTTGATCTTGGGATATCTCTCGATAAATTGGTCAACAAATATCGTCATATTTAGTTTTAACGGTAGCCAATCTAGACCCAGAGACGACTTTTCCGCCTTGTAATCGATAATTACAGATAGCAGATTGAAGCGATAATTATTCGTCTGTCCAACAGAGAAGTTGGAGTTTTTCTCCGCACCTGTCACTCATTCTGCGCATGAGCAACATGGCAAAAATATCTGACCTGGCTATATTTATCCGGTACAGTGGAAACGTATCCGTAAAAGGATAAAAATGAACGGTGCAGTGTAAACAGAGCCGTACCGGTTTCGATTCTGGTACTGTGTAACCGTAGCCTAAGTTTAGCATTTAATTAACTGCGAAAGTTTGACTCTCTATATATACAGAGCGTAGGTTTAGCATTTAATTAACTGCTAAAGTTTGAGTTTGTGTACTAAATACCGAGCGCCGGTAAGTTTAGCATTTAATTACTGCGGAAAGTTTGACTCTCTATAAATACAGAGCGTAAGTTCTCGTTTTTGTGCGAAATTTATATTTTATCTATAGAGTACGTACCCTGGTCCCAGAGGTTTTCTAGAGAGAGAACAGCCGCGGAGAAAGAGAAACTGCGAATTTAGCAATGTCAAATGACCCCGAACATGTTCTGTTGACGAGTACGGAGTAATCACTCGGCCATAATTTGTGTTGAACTATCGACCAAAAAAAACGAGTGAATCTGCGATCGAATATTCCGTTGGCTTGCGCGCTGTATTGGATTGTGCTTTTCGCTGAACAGATACGAAAACCAGAAATACCAAGGTACTATAAATATAATCATACCTGAAGATAAATATTTGACAGGTTGTGTGAATACAGGTGTGCATCTTGCCATTTTTTGGCGTTTATGCATGTGAAACACTGCATTTAGGCAAATTGGAGTTGATCTATAATCACACTTGGAGTTGGATAAGTCAAGGAACTTTTAAAAATATCAACACAAGGTGAGGGGAATTTAAAGTACTCTTTATTGCTGTCTACGTGCATGTACTCTATTCAATGGCAAAGCCAAAGATCATGTGTTGCATGATATGTTGACATTGATCAGAAATTATTCTGCAATAACAATGGACACTGAGTATTCTGTGATCTGGACTGATCTGGAGTGTAGTTTATACACATGGGGTATATAGTTCTACACTGGAGTGTAATCACCAACTTAGTCAGTATAGACCGATTTAGCTTGTACATTTGTTGTGCCATTTCAGATCATGTGACAGCTCTTCAGAGGATTCAATGCTTTGTTTTTCCAATTAGAGGAATTTGTACATTGTACATTACTCAAGGGAAAAGTCAGGTGACCTGAATTGGGACAACAAATGTACTATATTTTTAGCTTTGTGTTTCCCGCGAGAAGAAACAAAGGCCGTAACTTTTAACCAATCAAGATGCACTGAAAAATTGTAATTAACACGGTTCAAACTGCTAAAAATACTAAAGCGCAAGAGAACAAAAGACAACGTAATCGCATACCAGAACTTCGCGACTATAAATAGCCACATCGTCTACTGTGCTGTGGGCGCTACCCATCACATAGGTACGCTCCTGGTAATGGGCTCCTGGTGATATATACTATAAATAGCCACATCGTCTACTGTGCTGTGGGCGCTACCCATCACATAGGTACGCTCCTGGTAATGGGCTCCTGGTGATATATACTATAAATAGCCACATCGTCTGCTGTGCTGTGGGCGCTACCCATCACATAGGTACGCTCCTGGTAATGGGCTCCTGGTGATATATACTATAAATAGCCACATCGTCTGCTGTGCTGTGGGCGCTACCCATCACATAGGTACGCTCCTGGTAATGGGCTCCTGGTGATATATACTATAAATAGCCACATCGTCTGCTGTGCTGTGGGCGCTACCCATCACATAGGTACGCTCCTGGTAATGGGCTCCTGGTGATATATACTATAAATAGCCACATCGTCTGCTGTGCTGTGGGCGCTACCCATCACATAGGTACGCTCCTGGTAATGGGCTCCTGGTGATATATACTATAAATAGCCACATCGTCTGCTGTGCTGTGGGCGCTACCCATCACATAGGTACGCTCCTGGTAATGGGCTCCTGGTGATATATACTATAAATAGCCACATCGTCTACTGTGCTGTGGGCGCTACCCATCACATATAGGTACGCTCCTGGTAATGGACTCCTGGTGATATATACTATAAATAACCACATCGTCTACTGTGCTGTGGACGCTACCCATCACATAGGTACGCTCCTGGTAATGGGCTCCTGGTGATATATACTATAAATAGCCACATCGTCTGCTGTGCTGTGGGCGCTACCCATCACATAGGTACGCTCCTGGTAATGGGCTCCTGGTGATATATACTATAAATAGCCACATCGTCTACTGTGCTGTGGGCGCTACCCATCACATACGTACGCTACCCATCACATAGGTACGCTCCTGGTAATGGGCTCCTGGTAATGGGCTCCTGGTGATATATACTATAAATAGCCACATCGTCTACTGTGCTGTGGGCGCTACCCATCACATAGGTACGCTACCCATCACATAGGTACGCTCCTGGTAATGGGCTCCTGGTAATGGGCTCCTGGTGATATATACTATAAATAGCCACATCGTCTACTGTGCTGTGGGCGCTACCCATCACATAGGTACGCTACCCATCACATAGGTACGCTCCTGGTAATGGGCTCCTGGTAATGGACTCCTGCTATTATATATATAAGATGTTTGTCCGGATGGTTTTGTTTTTCATCATTCACCGAGATTGGGCTCTAGTGGTGGTGGAGTTGGCGTTGTGTTAAGGAGTCACTATGAATCGAGCAGGAGCATCGGGCTAATTACCGTTCTTTTGAATCTTCTGGTTCTACTTTTCGTTTGATTGTAATATACCGTCCTCCAAACCTGAATTTTAACGAGTTTATAAGTGATTTGTCTGACTATCTGGAACAATTGGTTACTGCAGCTGGACTTCTTCTCCTAACTGCTGACTTCGATCTTCATATAGACGTTACTGATGATCGGAACACTGGTCGCTTCCTTGGGCTGTTACACTGTCTCGTTTAACCTGGTACAGAATGTGTCCTCTGTGACTCACGTGGGGAGTCATGTACTCGATCTGGTTATCACAAGAAGTGAGGAAGACTTTACATCTAACTACACTGTATCAAACCCAGGTTTGTCTGATCCGGCTTTGCTGTCAGGTGGATCTTCTATTAAAGAAACGTAAACCTGATCGTAAGTGCATGGGTCTCCTATCGTAAATTACGTGCCATGGATATAGATGGATTTTGCTCTGATCTGGAAAACTCCAACCTAGTATTTACATCACCGCCGGAATGTTTATATAACCTGATTTCCAGCTACAACTCCACCCTGACGTCGCTGTTTGATGCGTATGCACCGGTGAAACGACGTTTAGTCTCGATACGCCCCCATAAGCCCTGGTTTACTACTGACATATCAATCAATCAATCAATCAATCTTTATTATTTATCCACGGAATCTTAATAGTAACATTAATAAAACTGATTTCAATAAGAGCCGTGCCTAATCTAATCTAATGTTAATCTAAATATAAATACAATTGTGTGATACTCAATGCTAAAATTTATAATAAAACCAATTAAAATATTTTGATTATCATTAATTCAGCGGTAACCAAGCATGGTGGTTTGTGCAATTTGTTTCTTAAATGAAACAAGAGACTTCATTTCGCGAAGCTGTGGTGGTAATTTGTTCCACAGCTTCGCGCCGTCGTATGAAATGATTTTCTTTAAATATTCGGTTTGGGGCTGTGGGAGACGAAGTAGATTATAACACGCTGAACTTCCAACCGTTGTATACAGCTCAGAAAGGGTAACAGGTGCTAGATTATTTATTATTTTATGCATAATTATCGCTTTCCTTTTTGCCCTTCGCTCATCGAGTTTATCCCAGCCTAGAATTGGTAACACTTTACTAGAACTGGTCGAGTATTATTCTAGCAGCTCTGTTTTGGAGAATTTGTAATTTGTCTGATTGCACTTTACCAAGTGTATCCCAAACTTCACAACAATAATTAATTGTATGTTCATTCCATTTTAGATTTTCATCTAAAATGACACCAATTGGCAGTGCTTTGTTGCACTCTATTTACTAACTCATTACCAATTCTTAATATACTATTAGGTGTTTCGCCTAAATTAGATATGCGTTGGCTCGAGCCAATCGTGATAAACTCAGTTTTTGCAACATTTTAAATGTAACTTATTTGTCTGAGCCAATGGCTGATGTTTCTGAGTTCACGGTTTGCTCTTGATTCATCATCAACTAGATTTGAGCCACTAACTTAGTGTCAAATTTGTATTTGTGAATAGGCATGGTGTCGATGATTCCAAGCAATTTGGCAAATCATTTATATAAATGAGGAATAACAAAGGCCTAATATAGTACCCTGTGGAATTCCACATGTGATTAATCGTTCACTTGATTTAGCATTTTGCACTGAACATGGCTGCATTCTTTCAGATAAATAGGATTCTAATAGGTTTATTGAGCTATGGTTTATTCCATAAAGTTTTAATTTGTCTAGTAATAAACCATGGTCAACCGTATCGAAGGCCTTCTTTAAGTCAAGTAAAATAACAATATTAAAGAGACCCCGATCCATGTTTACCAGCCACGAATTAGTGGAATTTGTAACTCCGATAAAGAACTCGTCAATCGATTTAATGCATTCTTAATTGATAAGATTCATACCATACGAGCAAGTATATTAGCTGCCAATCCAAGTTCCTTGCAAGATGAATCTAATCTAAGATGCCAGCTATCATCCTTCGAGAGTGGAGAGGAACGGGTAGTGAAATCTCACTCCTCCCTATTTTTGTTTTTCGACATTTCTCCCTCCTCCCTAGTGAGTTTTAAAATTTCTCTCTAGAGCATGTATGTAGATCCCATGTTCTCCCTCCTCCCTGCATGCTGAATTCTTCCTCCTCCCTAGTTTTCCCTTGCAAGATGAATCTAATCTAAGATGCCAGCTATCATCCTTCGAGAGTGGAGAAGAACGGGTAGTGAAATCTCACTCCTCCCTATTTTTGTTTTTCGACATTTCTCCCTCCTCCCTAGTGAGTTTTAAAATTTCTCTCTAGAGCATGTATGTAGATCCCATGTTCTCCCTCCTCCCTGTATGCTGAATTCTTCCTCCTCCCTAGTTTTCCCTTGCAAGATGAATCTAATCTAAGATGCCAGCTATCATCCTTCGAGAGTGGAGAAGAACGGGTAGTGAAATCTCACTCCTCCCTATTTTTGTTTTTCGACATTTCTCCCTCCTCCCTAGTGAGTTTTAAAATTTCTCTCTAGAGCATGTATGTAGATCCCATGTTCTCCCTCCTCCCTGTATGCTGAATTCTTCCTCCTCCCTAGTTTTCCCTTGCAAGATGAATCTAATCTAAGATGCCAGCTATCATCCTTCGAGAGTGGAGAAGAACGGGTAGTGAAATCTCACTCCTCCCTATTTTTTTTGTTCGACATTTCTCCCTCCTCCCTAGTGAGTTTTAAAATTTCTCTCTAGAGCATGTATGTAGATCCCATTTTCTCCCTCCTCCCTGTATGCTAAATCCTTCCTCCTCCCTAGTTTTTCTGGACATTTCACCCTCCTCCCTGATTTTTTTTGCCAATTCTCCCTCCTCCCTGTTCTGTTCCTCCACACTCCTTCGAAAGTGTTACTCCTAGACAAGTTGCAGATCTGTTCAGCTCGTCTAAACTCAAGTCCTGTGACCTTGATCCTGTTCCAGCTTCTGTTCTGAAGCAGTGCTTTCCTCAATTATTACCTGCTATCACCAACTGCTATCCGCACCTGTCTCTCTAGAGTCTCAGCTACTATGCCAGACGCCTTAAAGGTCGCACAGATTGGCCCCTTGTTGAAGATGTTTGACTTGAGTCACGAGGAATTTAAGAACTTCCGACCAGTATCTAATCTTACATTCATCTCTAAGGTTATTGAAAAGGTCGGTGGCATCCCAAATGATTGCCTATGTTGATGATAATAATCTTGGTGAAGTTTTCCAGTCAGCTTATAAAAGAGACTGCTTTGTTGAGGGTCCAGAATCGGACATATTAAGAGCAATAGACCAACATCGAACGGTGGCCTTGGTGTTACTGGACCTTTCATCGGCATTTGACACCGTTGATCATGAAATTCTGCTTGGGCGTCTGACTGCCTGCTTTGGAAAACAGGGCGTGCTCTAGCGTGGATTCGTTCATACCTGCTTGGTCGTAAACAGTACGTGTGTATCCGAGGAGAAAAGTCAACGCCTGTTCACCTGCTACATGGGGTGCTACATGGGGTGCCTCAAAGGTCGGCCCTAGGACCGTTACTTTATCTTATGTACACTTCTCCTTTGGGTGACCTCATTAGAAGCCATGATATGATGTGCCATTTCTACGCTGACGACACTCAAATGTACCTCTCGTTTGACTCTCAAGCACCGGAATCTTTAATTACAGCCAAAATCGAAGCTTGTATCAATGACATTAGCACCTGGATATCTTTGAATAATCTAAAACTGAACACTGATAAAACTGAACTACTAATAATAGGATCTCAAAATCAAACTTCCTCCATTTAATATAGGCTGAATGATCTTATTATTTCTTCTAAGTCTGCTCGCAATATCGGCGTCAGTATTTGTTGATTCTTTGGATTTGGAATCCCAAGTGGCTTCTATTTGCAATTGCAAGGCTTCATTCTTTCACATTCGTAACATTGCGCGTATTAAGAACTACTTATCTGCTGAGAATAACAAGACGCTAATACATGCATTTATTACTTGTAAGCTCGGTCACTGTAATTCTCTCCTTTATGGCCTTCCGCAAACTCTCGTTCAGAAACTTCAATTAGTTCACAACTGTGCTGCCCGATTAATCATGCGTAAGAGAAAATTCGATCATGTAACTCCTATACTCATAGAACTTCATTGGCTTCCTGTAACTCAGTTTATATAGCAACTTGTTAGAAAAATATGTGCCCACGAGACACTTACGTTCCAAAAGCAAATTTCTTCTAAAAATTCCCAGTGGTAAAACAACAAAAACAGTCATATGGTGATAGAGCTTTCTCTGCATGTGGCCGCGCCCAGGTTGTGGAACACTTTACCAGATAACATCAAACTCTCACCATCATTGAATACTTTAAAATCTCGTCTTAAGACATTTTTGTTTCAACATATTTAGTTTTCAATTATATTTAGTATAAATCATGTTTAACTTAGTTGCTTAGTTTCTATAATATTTAGTCTCTTGTCATATTTAACTTATCATTTAGTTTGTAATTCTTTGTGAAGCGCCTTTGAATTTTAGAAAAGTGCGCTAATGTATATAAGTTTAGATTATTATTATTATGATTGGCAGAGAACACGCAACTAATTCTCGATAGCTATCTATAACACTAAGTGCGCATGCGTACAATATTTTCTGCTCAGTAATATTTAGCGCTCGATGATAAGGAAATACGACAATTTTGCCCTAGAAAGCAGGGCACTTATTTCGTTATTTTGAGCCATTTTGCTATTTTAAACGCTCAGCTATGTTTCTAGTCATTCCTTTCTCCTAAACTCGTAAAACTGATAAATGCATTTTTAACTCGAATAAGAAGGAAAACATATCAATCGTAAACATACCAATTTTATACGGCGTTTCATTTAGCTTCGTTTTTGATAGCTTTTTGCTTAAGAATGTATAATAAAACAGATACTTAAGCTTAAAAATGTATAATAAAACGATTATTCAATTCGGTTTTCGTATGATGATGAGATGGTTCAACCTCATCCAATAATTGCTTATATACCATCTGTCGTGTCAAAACAATAACATTGGTAACGAGTTCTACTACCTATTTCAATGTAAATCTCGAGAATTAGGCAAAATTAGATCATCGGCCTTTTTGAGAAATCTCATGTCTAGAAACTCATATAAATGTCTCTTTGTTAGATGATAGGAACTTGTTACTCGGACTGCTGCCTGTGGCCGCCCGCCCCGCACTCTTCGATTCGATATCACACGCAGCTGTCTTCAGTATAATTATAATCAGCTTGGATCTGAAGTTGGTAATCAGACACTAAACTGAACAACCAACATCCGCAGCAACAACTTCGACATCAATTCTGCTCACATCCACGTTTAGCTCTAGGCATTTCTCAGTGTCCTTTGGAAAATAAGGTAGGGACATAATTTCGAATTTGGTAAAACATTAGAGAAGTGGTCCATTAATACTTATGGTGTCTAAGTTAGGCTGATTGATAGAGAGACACGGCATCCGCCCGTCATATACTTATTTTTTTGCATATTATCTGAATAAGAAGACCATCATAGCGTGATATTGAAAGAACATTGAAAGAACATGTTGACTTTTATTCAAGAAGCAAAATACAGCGGGTATGATAAAATTTGCCGCAAGTTAAAGGTTTGTTTTGCGGCTGGAAAAACTGAGCGCTAGGGTTATCCTAGCATTAGAGTCAAACTGCCGCTATTCAGTGTATTCCGCGTTCTGTATATATGTTTACATGCGATGGGGCATGTTTCAGTCTCGGGCTGTTAGGGGCCGACCATTTGACTTTTGAGGGGGGGGGGGGGGGGGGGGGGGGGGGGTGGGTGTTCTTGTCTGTGCTCGATTTTTTTTTCTTTAGCAGTGTTGTTGCACGAATTTTTTTTTTGCGAAAAAAGCGGAGCCAGAACAAAGCTTTTCCGCTTGCAGGAAATTTTTTTTCGCCACCGTTGGTTTGCAGGTTATTTTTTTTCAAAAACACCCACCCCCCCCCCTCAAAAGTCAAATGGTCGGCCCCTTAGGACCTCCCTAGCACTGAGAGGTAGGATGATCACAAGCTAAAATGACGGCGACCGTCGGAAAATCGGTGAAACGGTGATCTTGAAGCCTAGTTAGTCTTCAGGATGACACATATATATATATATTGAAATAAATGACCGAAAGAGAGTACGAAGTACGGCGACGTGAATATGATGCAAATCAAATACTTCATCCTAGCCTTAGACTGAAATTGGTATCGCGAAAATCAATCAAGAAATAGGGCTACACTGCCTGTTTCTCGACTGATTTTCGCGATATGAAAAGGGACTGTTTTACAGTCTACCCTAACCTACCTCACCAGTAAACCAACTGTAAAGCCCGTTTAACAAATAACCTTAAAAATTGCATTCGATTGTTTTCCGTGTTTAGTTTAGATAGAACTGATCTCCGCAACAAAAACGACTAGAGAAAAACACGGGAAAACTAGAAAAGGCTATATGGAAACTAGGTTTTATTAACTAATTGATCCACCTGGTTAGATTACTCTTCCATCATGTAAATAGCTCCAAACCTGAAAATAATTTTCCATTGTACTCAAATAATGGTAAATTGTTATTTCACTGAAACGGGATAAACAAAAGAATCCAAGCATTCAGGTTTTTCTTGATACCTTTCCGCCATTACTACCGGGATATAAACGGCTTAATATACTGAAAGTCCAGAACACAAAGAAAACACGACTTTGGAGTTTGACAAATGATATTGATTTCAAAGGAGAAAGCAGCTCGGAACTTTCCAAGCTCTTGCACTTCACAAGCTAATATCATCCTCTTCACGACTTTCTTCCGGCCCGATGATAAACAGCTGCACTACAAAATTCTGCTATCATCAGCCTCCATATTTCTGATATTTAATCCAGATGGCGTCGACAGAATAGAATAGAATAACTTATAGCCTTCACTCTTATAAATGCTATTTTGCTTCAAGTTAGGAAGTCGTTGAAACAGTTGTTTGAGTTACGTACGACAGGCAAATAACAAGGGCACCCAACGAAGTTTTCGGTTGAAAAGCTGTTCGGGAGAGTAATAAAACTTTCGGATTTGAAAAAAAATTCCCTAGAAAATTGTTTTCTGAAATACTGGCTAGAAAATTTGTTTTCAATCCCTAGAAAATTATAGAAGAAAAGGGAGACTAAAAGGTTTCCCCTAAAATATCCGTACGTCCCAATTCGTCTGATCAATAGAGTCAGAACAGGAAAAAAGAAACGCTAAAAAATTCGTACCTCCACAAAACTTTGCAACATGAAGTTACTTGGGCTAGAAAATTCTTCTTATGTTCTAGACTACTAACAAATTCGTAGGCCGGGAATATTTTGCCATAGTATTTTCGGTTGACGCGATTTCCACCTAGAAAATCCGAACAGCTAATAGCTTTCTAGAATACGTCAAAAGACATAGTAGGCGCCTTAAAATGGCTAGATAAGCTGCAGACAACTGGTTTCAAACGAATTTCAAAAAGTACTCGTTGGGTGCCCTTGAAATAAGGCCTCCCCAATAACAAGCAACTGATATAGAACTTAAAACGCACCAAGAAATGATCAGGTTTTTATCAGGATTCAGGTTGCTTAACTTAATACTTCCTTTCCTGCTATTTTCCTTATCCGACACTCGTGTTTACAATTCCCCGCAGTGCCAGCCGCATTTCATGCAGTCACGTCAAATTGATTCGCTTTCTCACCCACTCGTACCCTTGTTTTCTTTTGCATTATAAAAAAATATTATCAATTCGTATTTCATTTTGCTGTATCTGTTGTATTCATACTGGCGAATACAAGTCACCAAGTAAAAGAAATAGTAAAATACTCAGAAAACCTGACGAGGCCAGCAATTGTACTGGCAGCTGTTGTTCAATTTCATTTGCGACTTCAAAATAACAATGATATCAGTCATTTTTCATTCCTTAAATTTTCAGAAAACGGGTTGGATGAATTTTGATAAATAGAGGTTATTAGTTGGCTAAGCAACTAATACGACTGTGTATTTTTGCGAAGGATACTTATTTTGGCGAGCCTTTCAGTTGTTTATCATATAAATTCTGCCAAGAATAACCAGAAAATCCGCGCGCGCGCTCGAGAAATGTTGATGGGAAGCCATGTGACTGTTTACCATTTAAACGAAAAACCCGATAACTCCGGTTGAAATCAATCAAATGGTTCATTCATATTCCGGGAAAACCTTTCGAAAATTGTGGACTACCTCCAGAGACTTCCTCTTTTCCGGGTTGGAACGACCGACCAGGATTTTCTGTACCATTTACACGTTTCTTACGCTTTCCGAATCTCTCCTATTTTGAGGATTATAAACGCGAGATGATCAGCTGGAATTGTAAATGGTAAGTATACTGACTCTTCCAGTTGGTCTGCTAGTTTAAGAAATTCGACCTTGCCATTATAAAATCCGTAAATTCGAATTTCTGAAATATTCTTCAGATACAAACTTACGATACCAGGTAAAAGATTAACATATCGAAATTTGAGGGATGTAGCTGTGCTGGGAAGCATGCAATCGTGTTTTCAGTTGTCCATACATTGTCTGTAAAAACGAATCGAATTACGCGTGAAAATTTACAGAAATTCCATTTTACGGATTTTATTTGGCATCGGATTCGCATCAATTCCCCTACAAAAAAAATTTCTAACGATTTGGAATGCACATCGGTGTGCGTATGTTGTGTTAAGGCGTTGCCAGTGCCACGGTGTTATGATGTACCTTGGGGAATAAGGAGCAGTATATAATGAGTTGTTTAGTTAGTTGATACCACTCGAAGGTGTCTCTAGCTATCTTTCATATTGTTTAAAAAATATTGTTACGTTCTTCGCACTATATGTAAACTGATAGCAATAAACGAGATGCCCATTCCTGTAATAACTTGTTTTTACATGTGTCATGTAAAATAGCTTGAAAATGATTTGTATTCGTTCGGAGATAGAATACAAACACTGTATTTCGCGCCATGTTTGCACCCCTTTCAAAATGTCGGAATTGACCGCGAACTGGTCTATTCCCGAGAGCGAAGCTACAACAACAACAACATACTTGATTTCATACCATTAGATTACATAGTACTAACAAGAAAGATTAATTAAAACTGCATTTAGTATACGTTGCCCAGAATAACTTTGTAGAGATAATCTAAGCTAGGCAACGTCATATTTAGACTTTCTCCAAGTCCGTTTATGAGATACATTGGCTGTCGCCCTTCGCGAGAGGGCTCCAGTGAAAACTAAGTAGTTTTCAAAGTAGTCGACTTGTGGCAAGTCTACGTCATATTAATATAACAGTTTAGTAAATGATATGTTATGGAACAAGAAAATGAGAGAAAAGTTCGAGGGAAACTGTGGGCTGCAAGGATTAAGGCTCGTTTGAACATGAATGGTTTGAACAGAACATCACTTGAGAATGTCCAAGGACAAATATCATGACATATTTCGACGCCATAATGTAGGTTATTGTCTTTATCATCCTTCAAATATATTATTTGACGCGCGCTACACAGGGGTGTATTCGCTGTTATTATGCATTTTACTCACATCTCGATTCTGATTGGCTGAGAACACGCAACGAATTCTCCATAGCTAGCTATAGCACTAAGTGCGCATGCGTACAACATTATCTGCTAGCAGATAATTGAATTATCTGCTAGCAGATAATACTTAAAAGCGATCGATCAGGTTAGCAAATACGCCAATTTTACGCTAGAAAGCAGGGCACTTATTTCGTTATTTTGAGCCATTTTGCTATTTTAAGCGCTCAGCTATGTTTCTAGTCATTTATTTCTCCTAAACTCGTAAAATAAATGCAATTTTTAGCTTGAATATGAAAGAAAACATCTTGAATCAGAAATCCAGTCGTAAACAAACCAATTTTATGGGGCGTTTCATTTAGCTTCGTTTACGATAGCTAAAACTTGAGCTTAAAAATGCGGTATAATAAAACAATTATTGAATTCGGTTTTCGCATGATAGCGAAAATTATCAAGATCTCGGTCTGCGTTATCAGCCTCAGCCTTCGACTGATAACACAGACCTCTGTCTTGATAATTTTCGCTATCATGTTCAACCTCATCCAATAATTGCTTATTATTATTAATTCAAGACATCGTAACATTGCCAAAATATGCTCACCTACACATGACAGTAATCCTGTGATAGCTGGCATCCAAACGAATTTGACAATTTTTGTTCTTTCTACGAAATGAAGTGTTTCAAACACGTGGAAAACAATTGATGAAATCGACTTAATTAACAATAATTCTGTTCACAGAGAATACAAAGAAGGCAACAAAGTTGAATATTGAAGATTTTCAATACATTTTAATGGTAAATCCACTCTAGCCTGAATTTCAGCCGTCTCCTCCGGTTCGTTCCTCTCTCGGGAGGAACGAACCAGAGGAGACGGCTGAAATTCAGGCTAAATCCACTCGCAAATGCTCAAATCATTGCCGCTTCTGCTCGAAATCGAATACATTTATTATATTAAGAAACAACTAATAAATTACCTCGTTTGCAGTTAACTTGTCTAGAGTGCCTAGGGTCTTTGAAATATTATAACTGAAGTTGAGCGAGAGTTCATCTGAACCCAAAGTCGATTGTTTTCGACAACAACTTCGAAAAGTTGAAGCGAGTTCGTGAATCGACGAATTTCACTTTCAGTCAGTGAATACTTTATGTTCTACGCTTGTTTGAAATCGTGTAAATGTGACCTTTTGTGACCTTTCCTGACCCATGACCGCGTAAGTAAAAGCCTGGGTCGAAACCTGTATGTACGTCACCTCATTAATGCATTGTTCTCCATGGCACCTTTCTATCACAACAACATCGATGCATAGAAAATATACACAGTTTTTGAGTTGTTAGTAAAGAAAAAAGTCATTTAATCAACATGTTAAAGGAGCTCTGTCATGAATAACATGCCTGGTTACTAAGCCGCCCAAAACTTGAAATCGTTCGCCAACGCTTTCAAGTTTGAAAAGCAAATATATCCCGAGGAGCTCCCGCGATCACAACATTGATTCAATCCGTCTACATCGCTGCCATCTCTCATTTTAGTATATAGTAGTTTATCTTTCATATTTAGTTGTTCAAGTTTTATATTTACCAGAAATGTTCGTATTCAGATGTAGTTGTAATGAGATTTTGGGATGGCATCGACAAGAACTTCGAGCTTCAATGGCGGTTCAACTGCCAACTGGCCGTGATGGACGAAGAAAACAAATCTGGCCGCAGAAAGATTTTGAAGAGCCTGAAAGAACACCGGAGAACGTGTCAGGAAAGCCCACAAGAGTATAGTCCTTGTCTGGAAAATTTAGGGAGCCTGAAACGATTTCAAACACCGCTTTTGTCTATTTTTTGAGATGCGAGTTTCGTGTTTACAGTACCCGGGTTTCGGCGGCCAGTGAAATTACGCTTCGGTTGTTCATTCCTGCTTGCATTCGTCCCCTTTAATACGTTTCTGACTACAAGAACTCTTGCATTTGTAAGTAATTTTATCTCCCTGGAGAGAGAATAGATGAGTACATTTTGTAGGTTCTCATCGAGAAAGCACAACTCGCATACCTAAGAAATGTAGTTTACGGTAAAATACGGTAAATTCGACAACTGGTCACTGAAACTCGCCAGAATGTGTTTCTCTTCAGCCTGAATCTCCATTGCAGCAGTGATAACAATACAAAGATGTTTTTCTAACTGAATGCCTTCGACTAAGAGCCAGTTTGTATTATAATATAACTGTCGTTGTATCGTGATCGCAAGGAACTGAAACTCTACAATTTCTCAAGTGTTGTGCATATCATTAAATTGCTTGAAACCTGTTCATGCGCATCTCATGACAGAGCCCCTTTAAGTATTTCTTGAAATGATTGCAAAGCCGAATTAATTATATGACGTCAAGATGACGTAATACAGGTATCGACCCAGGCTTTTGCTTACGCGGTCATGGATCAGGAAAAGTCACATTTACACGATTTCAAACAAGCGTAGAACAGAGTATTCACTCAAAACCAAACCTTTCTTCACAGAAGTACTCAAAACTCTTCGGAGGTTCGTAAGCAATAAACATTGCAAAAGGGTTATAGGCACTTTAACAGTTCCTGCAAATGTCCAATATGTTTCCATCATTTCTCGAAGGCAAAGAAGCATATCCTGCATGCTCAACTGTGTACGGCTTCAAATGGAGAAAGTTAACACTGCAAGTGGCTCAAGACAAAAGTACCAGCACTTCATCATTCATGTGAATCTTCATGCGAATAATTAGCAGCCACTGGATTCCCTTTTTGCTTGTGTTTTAACATTTCAAATAACTAAGTACTTTTAACAAGAGTCTTATTAACTGAAATATACTTTGAATCCGAATAAAAGAGCATTTCAGGCTTTTTCCAACAGTTTTCTAACTAAACATCAACTTACTTTAAGTTTGAAAATGTTTACTTCGCTCAAAGTCGGCAAAAGGCGCCAAACTTGTGTACAAACATGGTGTGCGCGCCACTAGATTCCCGCCAAAATCGTTTTATGAAATAAAGATGTATTCTTATTTTGCGAGTATTTTGGTAAAGACTGTGTTTTGTTATCGATGTGTAGCCTGAATTTCAGCCGTCTCCTCTGGTTCGTTCCTCCCGAGGAACGAACGAGGAGGAACGAACGAGGAGACGGCTGAAATTCAGGCTAATCGATGTGTTGAATAATAAAATAATTATCCTGCTCGATCTTGCGGAATATCGCTTGATTTTAGCCAACTCGGGCCTATCGGCCCTCATCGGCTCGGATGATGGCCGGACGTGTATGGCGTGAGCGGGCCGTAAAAAGCCGTCCGGCCCTGTAATTTGTTCTTACTGTTTTGCGGTTTGATCTACAAAAATATGGTTATATGATAAAAAAACCTATTGACTGAGTTAGGTCGGGCCGGACGGGAAAATATTTGGCTCTCGGTCATTTTGTACGTGCGCTCGGTCCGTACGTCATGACCTCGAGCCTAATATTTTCCCGTCCCGCCCTCCCACTCAGTCAATAAGTATCTAATGTTCACTGTTTGAGTAGCCAATCAGAGCGCGCGAAAAGTGATATTCACTGGTGTGGTATATATATAGAGCGGATTTCAATTGAGTGTCGGAAGTGTTTTGGTTTTGCGTTTACTAAGCTCTCCTATTGGCTGAGAAAGTAAACCAACTTAACCAATCTGAATCCAAAGTAAAACCAAACGCAAATTGCTTTTGGTTTTGCTTTGGTTTGTCATTGGCTCACAGGGAAGCCATTTAAGAGTTACTTTTGATTACTCGCTCCTATGATTGGCTGGCTGCGGGTAATTTGAGTTTGGTCTGAAAACCGCTGTACTAATTGTTAAATATTTCCCGCTCGCGGAGAGAACATCTCGGGTCACGTGACGCATTCAACCAATCAATATTTGATGGGTTATAACGTCTCATATATGGTGCCGTATTGTTCGTGCATATTTCTTGGCGGCAGAATTGAATAATAAAACATAGTAGTTCTGTCAGCATCGTTTAGCACTGGTCTGTGTTGGCGAATAAGTAGAATTTTGACGGTGGGTACTGTAGTGTAAACTGAAAGTCAGTGACGACACTATGCAAGTTCTCAGTGCACTGCATTTCTTACATATGCAGCGAGCTTTCGATTCTATGGATATTTCTTTTGATATCATTACCGCACTTGGCATATCAGTATTGAAATATCAAAATATAATATATCGTCGTCTGTGTTACCATAGCCTTGACTATTCTTACTGATATATGTAATAGTTGTTTGCTTTCTCTTTCTAGGGCTATAAACTGACTACCAGGCTGACATCAATTGCCATCTCAACATGACTATCATTAGAACATCATCTATTCTTAAAGCCTCCATCATGGCCTTGTTGTTTCTATTGTCACTGACGGGGAACTCCCTGGTTGTTTTCATCGGTAAGTCAATGTAACACGTAACACAATTTTAGGTACTGTGCAACCTAGCCTCCTCCGCAGACAACCTCAACTGCAAACCGCGGCAAAACGTCACGCGCATGCGCTTTTGATGAACCCATCACGCGCGCTTCTCTCCAGTTTCCCGCCGAAACTAAAAGAAAAATATAATTTATTATGTCATCAATGATTACGTAAGTAGTGTATGTAGATTACATAATCATTAATGAGGTGTAGTACTTTTAAGGATTGGCCTGGTTGTGCGTTGTCACTCGAACGGCATCTTTCTTATAGACACCTTGTAGAATTTGATCTATTAAGATTGTTTTTAATCTAAGTTTCAGAGAATGCAGGTGAAAACACCTTTTTAACATTTTTTCACGGTCTATCATATTGTAATCTGTTTTATGACAGCTCAGTATCACGTTCAAAAATACACGCCAAGATGTAAATTTTCTTCATTGTACCTGAAGAAGGCTGGTGTGGCCAGCCGAAATATTGTACCACTAATTTCAAAATTCTACGTTGTATCGGTCTTTCCTTCTTTATAGTTATTTTTTATTTGATAGCCGATTAGATCACTAGTTTGATCCACTGTACACCAGCAGGAATGTCGTTCACGGTTGCTTGCTTGAACAATTCACTATATATATGTATATAAATTGAATAGAAAAATGTGAACGAGAGCAACTCAGGACTGTTATTAAAAATTTACTAAAACGTTTCGGCCTTCGGCCTTCATCAGTTAAAAAGGTTAAAAATACCTGCCAAGTTACAAGGTACTCTTACCAGTACTAGAGCTAAGTGTGAATACCAAAGGCTTTAAAAATAACAAAATAGTTTTACATGAAAGGTGACTTAGTGGTACTAATTATAAGGGCAATGCCTGTATTATAATTACAAGATAATCGTAAACCGGAAAACGCACGAACTGGGATGCGGTTTACTGACGGTCTGCTAAATTTAGCTATTATACTGGATGCGGTTTTTAGATTTAAACTCCTGCCTTTTGTTAAGACCATGGGGCTGATATGTAAACAGTTGTGCAATCCAGTATGCCTCCCTATTTATCAAAATATCATTGGTCTTGCTACGGTCTGTGCAAACTAGTGCTTCTATACAAATAAAGGAAAAATCATTAAGCGAGTGTGGCGCCTTATTGTAATGAGTGGCCACTTCACACGTCTTCTTATTGGTCTTCATAGACGATTTGTGGTTGCGAAATCTAACCTTGAACTCATTAGAAGAAGAGCCTACATACTGTAGCTTACATTTGTTACAAGAGGCTAAATACACAACATTCTTCGCCCATTCTTCGAAGCGCAAGAAAGGTGTTGTTTGATGCGGTACTGCTTACCAGTAGCGAAACTAGTGAAATGGTCTGACTCCACAAAGTAATTATGGCAAAGATCACACCGCTTGTTACACTTAAAGCAACCGTTAGATGACCCCTCTTGGTTGTTGATTAGATCTAGAGGCGCTGACCGATCAGCCTTAAACTTAGAAGGCGCGAGTAACTCTTTAAGATTTTTAGGCCTTCTAAAAGCCGAAATTATGTTTTTGTCCGGGAAAATTTCCCTCAAGATAAGTGAGGAATGAAGCACATGTAAATTATCCCGGACAATTTTCCCAATTTCAGGTAAATTGGGGTTGAAATCAACAACCAGGGGGGTCACCTTACGCTTTTCCTGTCTGGACGTTGTCGTAAGCAGCGTATTCCTATCTTTTAGACCAACCGCATTAAACTTCTCCGAAACTACTTGGTTGTCATACCCTTGCTCTACTAGATACTGTTTATATTCCGCGTTTCTTGTTTCTAAAGATTCTTTCGTTGAACAATTGCGCTTAAGCCTAAGAGCAACGCTGTGTGGGATAGCACGCTTACAATGTTCCGGGTGAGCACTCGTGGGTGGTAGATACAGGTGACTGTCTGTAGGTTTGGAATAGACATCAGTCTGAATGAACCCATCTACTAGGTGCAAAGTTAGATCCAGCACATTAAGTTTGTGCTGGGAAAATACCAATTCGAATTTAATGGTAGGATATAATGAATTAATGTAATCTGTAAATTCATGAAGTTTAGGGAGACCTTGCACCCAGATGTCGACTATGTCATCCCTGTACCTCCACCAGAGTAATGGTTTAATGTCACTACCAAATTTAGCAAGCTGATCTATTTCCCACATAGCCAAATCTGCGTAACTACAGGCGTTTTTAGGGCCCATAGCAGTGCCATGCGTTTGCAAGAAATTCCTATCTCCAAACTGCGAATTATTATGAGCGAGACAAAATTCAACAGCTTCTAACAAGCATTCAGTAGAAGGATGATTAATTTCCCTAGAGTTGAGTGCCTTTTTAACTGCAGTGAGCCCTAGGTTGTTGTCTATGTTAGGGAACATAGCTACCACGCCCCAAGAAACAAGCAAAGTCCCAGGTGGGAAAGGCCCGGTCTTGTTGATTTCCTCGATCTTGTTGAGGAGATCAGTGGTATCTTTGATAAAAGATGGCAAGCCTTGAGCAAGGGGTTTTAAATGGAACTCAGTAAAAGCAGACAGCCTCTCAATAGCAGTGCCACAGCAAGACGTAATAAGACGGAGCGGATTACCAGACTTGTGGGTTTTAACATTACCAAAGGCCACACCCGGTTTGGCCTCCTCCTCCGTAACTCACTGGGCTATTTCGAGACTTATTTGCCCTTTACTAAGCCATTTATCCCCCCAGGCCTTAACGTTCTTAAGGTGCGATTCCGTGGGATCATTAGACAATTCCCTATAATGAAGTGGATTCTCTAATTGCTGTAACATCTTACTAGTATAATCAGATTTATCTAATAAAACAAATTATTTTGTTTAATAAAACTTATCTAATAAAACTTATCTTGAGGGAAATTTTCCCGGACAAAAACATAATTTCGGCTTTTAGAAGGCCTAAAAATCTTAAAGAGTTACTCGCGCCTTCTAAGTTTAAGGCTGATCGGTCAGCGCCTCTAGATCTAATCAACAACCAAGAGGGGTCATCTAACGGTTGCTTTAAGTGTAACAAGCGGTGTGATCTTTGCCATAATTACTTTGTGGAGTCAGACCATTTCACTAGTTTCGCTACTGGTAAGCAGTACCGCATCAAACAACACCTTTCTTGCGCTTCGAAGAATGGGCGAAGAATGTTGTGTATTTAGCCTCTTGTAACAAATGTAAGCTACAGTATGTAGGCTCTTCTTCTAATGAGTTCAAGGTTAGATTTCGCAACCACAAATCGTCTATGAAGACCAATAAGAAGACGTGTGAAGTGGCCACTCATTACAATAAGGCGCCACACTCGCTTAATGATTTTTCCTTTATTTGTATAGAAGCACTAGTTTGCACAGACCGTAGCAAGACCAATGATATTTTGATAAATAGGGAGGCATACTGGATTGCACAACTGTTTACATATCAGCCCCATGGTCTTAACAAAAGGCAGGAGTTTAAATCTAAAAACCGCATCCAGTATAATAGCTAAATTTAGCAGACCGTCAGTAAACCGCATCCCAGTTCGTGCGTTTTCCGGTTTACGATTATCTTGTAATTATAATACAGGCATTGCCCTTATAATTAGTACCACTAAGTCACCTTTCATGTAAAACTATTTTGTTATTTTTAAAGCCTTTGGTATTCACACTTAGCTCTAGTACTGGTAAGAGTACCTTGTAACTTGGCAGGTATTTTTAACCTTTTTAACTGATGAAGGCCGAAGGCCGAAACGTTTTAGTAAATTTTTAATAACAGTCCTGAGTTGCTCTCGTTCACATTTTTCTATTCAATTTATATACATATATATAGTGAATTGTTCAAGCAAGCAACCGTGAACGACATTCCTGCTGGTGTACAGTGGATCAAACTAGTGATCTAATCGGCTATCAAATAAAAAATAACTATAAAGAAGGAAAGACCGATACAACGTAGAATTTTGAAATTAGTGGTACAATATTTCGGCTGGCCACACCAGCCTTCTTCAGGTACAATGAAGAAAATTTACATCTTGGCGTGTATTTTTGAACGTGATACTGAGCTGTCATAAAACAGATTACAATATGATAGACCGTGAAAAAATGTTAAAAAGGTGTTTTCACCTGCATTCTCTGAAACTTAGATTTAAAAAAATCTTAATAGATCAAATTCTACAAGGTGTCTATAAGAAAGATGCCGTTCGAGTGACAACGCACAACCAGGCCAATCCTTGTAATTATAATACAGGCATTGTCCTTATAATTAGTACCACTAAGTCACCTTTCATGTAAAACTATTTTGTTATTTTTAAAGCCTTTGGTATTCACACTTAGCTCTAGTATATAAGAGTACCTTGTAACTTGGCAGGTATTTTTAACCTTTTTAACTGATGAAGGCCGAAGGCCGAAACGTTTTAGTAATTTTTTAATAACAGTCCTGAGTTGCTCTCGTTCACATTTTTCTATTCAATTTTTATAACAATTACTGTGGACAAGAACTGGGAATCAATTTTATTGATCCTCTTGGCTGGACTAGCTGTTGGCCTGAAGACATTTGGACATTATATACATACTTTATATACATATATATATACTCAATCTGCAGACAGTACTGTTTCGCTCTTTGTGAGCTCATCAGTGCAGAACAGAGATTTCAGACTGAACCTTAGCTATGAAGCAAGCAAGCTTCCAACAAGGCAGTTTAAAAGGTTCACTGTATCATGCCAAAGTGCTCAAACTACAGAGTATACGTAGTGGGCCAGTTAGAAATTGCTTTGTTGTCGGTTCACTGCAAAGTGATTAGACTACAACAGAGATAATCACCCGTGTCTAATTTTAAGTACGTTCCACGCGTTCCACGTGAAATATTTCGCGTCCCCCAAAAAAATATTCAAAGCTAAGCCTAAGACTTTAACAAGTTGTAGTTTCCTTAATTTGTAATTCACTGCGAGTTTACTAAGTTAAAAAAATATTTACTGAAAAGGTTTATTAATGACCTCGGTAACTTGTATTTGAAGGCAGAGCCTTCGTTCTTTCGGCCAGCGGAGCACAACGTTTTGCCGAGGTGCCGTCAAACGTCTGCGCGTGCGTATTACGGTCAGTCTGGTGGGCGGCCGCGCGAATTTCCCGCGCAAAATGTACCTTAAAACATATTACAGTGAACTTCTACCCCCAAAAGTTAAGAAAAATACGTGAAAGTTAAGCTTTTTATTTTCACAGTCGACGGGAAATTGAACAAACTTCAAACTGTGAGTTTACCAAATGTTGTCGTAATTTACCAAAAAAGTTCTCAAGGTTTGAAAATGGGTGTGTGAACAGTGACGTTGCCGGATCGCTTTGAATTTGTTTTGGAATGTTGTTGCAAGATTTTTGACGCATGCGCAGACGTTTGACCGCTGTGTGGCCGCGGTGTGCCTCTACTAATATCCGAAGTTTGAGAGTTTGGGTTTCCTGTGCCTGCATGTGTCGTTCCCCTCCCCTCCTCAGGCCGTTTGGCCCTGATCAATGATAATGATAGTTTATAAATGGAAACTAGACTGAATAAGATTGAGAATATTTAATTCATCAAGTAGGAGCCCTTAACTAGGAGCGTCCATGCCAAACAAGTACTAGGCCTATGTCACAGCGTTTTCACAAGTTAGGTTTTTAAAAGAACGGTTTCCCGCTATTCTTGGGTTGCGATCATTCCTAAGGGAATAAAATCACAAAAGCGTAGCAGCTACGTTGTTGGTATAACGGAAATCAAGCTACACAACTAGAAACTCGGAAAACACTTTGACTCTTCCGAAACCCCGTACTAATTACATGAAAGAATCATTCGGTTATAGTGGGGCATTGCTATGGAATAGCCTACCTAAAGAGCTAAGAATGACTGACAGCTCTTCCAACTTTAAAAGAGGTAACAAAGGCAATATTCCACATCAAACTCATACACGGCAAACATGTAAAACAGTTTTTGTATTAAAATACATTGTAAATATTTCTAATGTATAGTACCTAAAATGTCAATTGACTGATGTTTTTACGTGTTTAAATAAATAAATATGTCTGTAAAAAGTAGCAAATGAGGCATGTTTTGTTCCGCCACAAGTGCAACCCACTAAAGCCCAGTTCAAACGTCGATCTTCTCATGAGCCGAACCAGATAGACATAAGTCGACATAAGTTCCACATAAGATCGACATAAGTCGACATAAGTTCGACATAAGATCGACATAAGTCGACATAAGTTCGACTGTTGATTCAGACGTCGAACCTAATGATATTAGATGAGAAGCATAGAGGTCAGCGGTAAACAGACAGTGAAACAATAGCGGACCGACTGGCCAACTCAAACACAACTAGAACAAGGGCTTTTCTTCTGGGAATGAATGAACGAAATAGAAGAAGAAGAAGAAGAAGAAGGATGATGCAAACTGCATTAAATTATGAATTGTGTTGTTAAAAGAAGGAGATTGCTGCTAAATGTGTCTCGTCACTCCGTTCTTGAGGTTTTCGGGAGAGCAATGAAACGCCAATCTACAATAGTTCGTGTTGCATATGGGCAACGTACAATTCATGCAGTAGTATTTAATGGTCGCAAAACAGGAACTCCACATGTCTTCATGGCCTATTTGTCTTCTCCAGGCAGCCATGTTTTGTTTACATCTTCTGCGCATGACTTTCAGGGGTGGAAAGGGATTGTGGGAATGAAAAATCTATTGTAATAATTTATACTACATTATAATAATGTATGCATTAGGTTCGGCTCATGAAAAGTTCGACGTTTGAATCAGAGTCGCTCCAAAGTCGTAATTCCCGACTGCCCTTGTCGAACTGTACGACTGCGTCGATCTTGATACAATTTGTCGAACTTAATTGATTCAAACGTCGTACTTCTCATGAACTTAATTCACGTATTAGGTTCGGCTCATGGGAAGATTGACGTTTGAACTGGGCCTAAGGCGCTCGGATGCCGTTAGAGGGATGCTTGTCGGAAATTTTACAACCGATTTAAGTGTTACGTGCATAGGCGGTGTTTAAAGTTTTTTAGACAATCATTCATCATACTCATTCGACATAATCATTCCACGCAAACTTCACTGGCGGATCCAGGGGAGGGGTTTTTGGAGTTGCAACCCCCACTATGATTCCTGTAAATCACCGTAAATACAATTTTAAAATCTCTAGATAAAATAAATCCTTTTGCAAACCCCTCCCTTCCACAAAATCCTGGATCCGCCCCTGAACTTCCGCCACTTCTGGTCGGCAACGCAAGTTAGCGAAGTTTGTTGAGTACTCGAATGTGAAAAAGCACCTAAATTATTCGATTCAGTACCTCAAAACCACGATAAACAAGTGATCCTGGTTACAAAGCATGTCGAATGATTGTGTCGAATGACTACATCGAATGATTTCTCTATGTACGTAACACTGATATCGGTTGAAAAAGGAACGCCTGAAAGCCCAGTTGTTCCAAATATCTCAAAATTGGAGCCGGTCAGAAATGTCAGTTTCCGTCGTACCGCACTGTTGTGTTATTTTGGTCATAAGGAAATTAACATTACTTACCGCCATCGACTGTAGATTTCTCTCTTCCTGTGACAAGTTGGGACAACTAGCCTCGCTTTGATGCCTTTATGAATAAGGTCAACAACAATATTTTATGCGCTTTAGTAGTAAAATGCGGCTCATGACGTAATAGAACATGACATGACATGGCTTCGTACGTTCTGTTACGTCATTCCACATGGTTCATGCCGTAACAACTTAACAAACAAAGGACCAATCAAGTTTCAACGTATTTTCCTATTTGCCTTCTTAGGTTGGAAAAACTGGAATCACACGTCTCAACACATTACTCATCTACTGGTTTTTTATCTGGCTGTTGCAGGTGTTTTAGAAATGGTGGTAGCTGTTCCTTTCGAGTTCATAGAGGAGCTGTTTAATGAATGGGTGGGTGGTAACTTAACGTGTAAATTGATTGAGTACTTTCAAGCTTCGGCGTTAGGCGCGTCTGTTTTTTTCATCACCTTCATCGCGATCGACCGTTACTTGTCCGTCGTGAGACCATTAACGAGTAAACTAAGGGCAAGGCATGGTAAATACATCGTTGGATTCTGCTGGCTCCTCCCTCTCATTATATCTACACCTTACGTTGCTATATATGCCATTGAAGATGAACCGCTAGAGCGAGGAGTGAATGTAACTGTTCATATTTGCGAGCCAGTGGGCATGCCATACGACTGGATGGACAAGATTTACTGGGCTGTGGAGATGTATTTCACATTGATTCTTCCCATCATCGTCATGTCGTTTTGTTACAGCAGGCTCGTCAAAAAAGTTCTCGGAATGAAAAAGGTTGGAGACCCTCAACCTACCCTTAACGCATCGAACTCAGAACTGGAAAAGAAACAACACAACGCATTATGGCGCATGAAAATAAGATCACTGCGGCTAGCTCTGGCCTTTGTTAGCGTTTTTGTCATCTGCTGGACTCCCAAATTTGTTTTGGAATGTATTAGACTTGTGAAAGGAGCGCGATTTATTCGTCGACGATCTGCCCTCTATGAGGTATCACTTTACATGTCATATTTGAACGAAGTATTGAATCCAGTTCTGTATGCCTTGATGGATACGTATTTCCGGCAGAAACTGCTTTATACAATTGGTTGGGCGAAATCGTCCACCACCGGAACTGATACAGTGACCACTTGAGCATGCGCAGTAAAGTATGTGTATTCTTAGTTTACTCGACGCAATCATGGTAGGTGTTAAAATCGGGGCAGATGAGGTAGTAATAGAACCATATGAAGGAGAGGAAGTTAGCCGCGGCTTCAGTTAGTCGCGAACTTCAGTTTTTGACCCATTTATACACGATCCGTTCGCGCGAAACGTAACCTAATAGCACACCGCTGGTCTATACTGGTGTAGGCTCAAGTGGACACAAGGACAAGAATTCAAATCGATATTTTTCTGCCTATGAAGATCGGTAGTGTTACCATGGCAACAGCAGGGCACGCGAGCAGTTTCATTCAAGATATCGCAAATATAGCGATGTTTCGTGTGTCGTCATCTATTGTCATTGTGCCAACCCTCTGGTGGGGGAATTACACATGGCACATTAAACATTGGTTCCTAACACAAAGCGGGCATTACAAATCATGGTTGTACATTAGCATAACAATTGCAATGTTTATCAACACGAAACATCGCTACAGGAACGTAGTTGGTAGTTGTGGATATTTTATTAACACTAGAGCTACGAACGAGCTTTTCCCACATCGAATTAATCCCGGGATATGCCATTTTGCTGAAATAAAATAATGCTTCGCGGGTCAAGCAGACTCTAGCATGCGAACAGACTCACGAGAAGACGGGAAGGAAGGGGAAGAAGAGTGTACACGGAGACTATACACATTTGAATTACGCCCTTCATTAATCTTCATTGATCTATCATTAGGTTCGGTTGAGACACTGCTTCATGTCCACTCGTGCCGAACGCAGGTTCAGGTTCAGCACATGAGTCTGTTTTTGAGGGGGACAGAATTGACATGAACAATAGAATTTTGAACTAAATCTGCTCTGCTGAGGAAAATTTAACTTCGAATTGTCTGGTTTCCAGATATCAGCTGTATCAATGTTTATCCCACAATATTTACCGTATTTGGTGGCTGTTACCGCTATTCTACGTTCTACAAAATGCATTTGATAGCGATTTCCTGTGTTGTTGCTGTTTTGTCCCCCTCCCACGACCGTGATCCTTAGCGTTTAAACAATAGATTGTTTTGATTTGACGTCATAATGATATAGGGCAATTACGCTCTTCATTAATCTTCATTGATCTATCATTAGGTTCGGTTGAGACACTGCTTCATGTCCACTCGTACCGAACGCAGGTTCAGGTTCAGCACATGAGTCCAGCGGCACCTGAAATGGACCTAAGATATCAAATCCAATTTACATGTTGATAGATTTTAAATGTTGAATGGACCAATAGGAATTTGCGTCGAAAATGTAGACGCATATATTCAAATGTGTATTGCGTCCGTGCAGGCTCTCCTTTCCATGAGCCTGTTCGCAGGCTAAAAGATGAGCATGGCGGTTCCTGAAAGTAGATCGCAAGTCAAACATCCAGAAAGAAAACTCGTGGAAGAGGCATCAAATTTAATTACATAAAAATTAAAATATGTGGGATATCCACTACGCGGTCTTACGAGTGCGCATGCGTGAATTGTCGGCTTAATAAGTGAAATCAATACAAATAAGACTAAATCAGAATCTTAAGAGTTTATAGAAATCTCAGACGAATAACGAGAAAATTGTTCATACTAACAGAAAAGTCGTTATAACAAATGACTATTTATAAACCGTTTCACAGGTCAAACTTATCTACAAGCTGAGTGAAAATACTACGATTTTAGAAAACGCGATTCAGGATCTAGAAGAGGAAAGCTTAAAGTGCCTATCAGCCCAATTTTGTTTATCATTAAAATTGATTCTACATCAAGTAAGTAGGAGAATAGTAAAATAGTTCTTGATTTGAATGTTGCGTTTATGAGTTATGTAAGGGTAATATAATGGCACGAGAGTTCTGTGTGATTTAGAACTCGAGTGTTCATTATCAAGAGCCCATAACCAAGAGCGTCCATATCTCTTATATAGATGCTACGGCGTTTTCACAAGTTGGGCTATTTTTAGATTATTTTTGCCGCCAATTAGTGGGTTACACCAGTGGCGGAACAAAAGATGCCGTCTGCTACGCTTTTGTGATTGTATTCCTTAGGAATGATTGCAACCCAACAATAGCGGGAAACCGTTCTAAAAATAACCTAACTTGTGAAAATGCCGTACTTGTGAAAATGCCGGTAGTATGGGAGATTCTCGCTCTTGGTTATGGGCTCTTGTCATTTTTATCTAACCGTCTTAGAATTTGGTCACATCCAGGAGACATTTTTTTCTGAAATTATTGGCAACTACTGTAAGAAACTCTGAACATTTCGAAATAATATACAAGGTCTAGACTAGGGGAGTAATTAGTATTCTCTATATAAAGAATGCTAATAAGGCTATTGTTTTCTATTGTTTCATAGCCTTATTAGTATTCTCTATATAGAGAATACTAATTACTTAACTATGGGATTTAGACAGCTGAAATGGGGAGCGCTGATTGGTCGAGTGGGTGTGACCATGTTCTAAATACTGTTTAATATAAAACTTCTGCAGCAGTGTTTTATCAGAATTTTTAGATCTGATAAAACACGTGCTGCAAGTTTATTAAACGGCTTCAAAATCTTATAATGGTACTTAATGAACCATTGAACCTTTGTATTCACAACAAGTTTAATGCACGTTTTTATTATTTTACGACTTTGAGTTTGGTCAGGAGTATATTACACAGGCGTGTTCCTGTGCCCTTGTGTTGACTCCTAACACAGTAGATGGTGTGTCTATTTATAGTCGCGAAGATCTGGTATGCGATTACGTTGTCTTTTGTTCTCTTTTTAGCAGTTTGAACCGTGTTAATGACAATTTCTAAGTGCATCCTGATTCGTTAAAAGTGACGGCCTTTGTTTCTTCTCGCGGGAAACTCTATGCTAAAAATAACTCTACCGTCTACAGTGTTGTGTGACAATAAAATGTGGAAAGAGGAACACTCCTCTGTAATATAATCCTGGTTTGGTTTAATAATTGGGACTAAACAGTGGTTCGGTAAACAAGTAATGGTAGTTGGATAACTTCATATTAAAAATATTATCTGTGTATCGGTAGTCTGCTGATATTAGTAAATTAATAATTTAGCCGGTGCAAAATTGATTATCTAGGTACCTTATGATCCGTGTACTTTTTGCTATCTTTGGGTCTTTATCAGTATATTCCTAATTAGGATGAACCTTTTATATAGAATTTCATGTTCATTAGTATTCTTTATATAAAACGTTCATCCTAATTAGCAATTCAATGAGAAAGCTGAAACATCAATAGAAATTCCAACAGTTGCAAGGTGCTTATCCATTGTCTCAATCATTAACCCCGTTTCCCCCTGGGACAGAATTCAAATCCCTCCCCGGGATTTTTATATTGACGATATATTATCAGGTATAAATTAAAGAGCATGCACGCGAGTGATTTGCTTCTTCTGATTGGACAAAATCAAACAACAATTGATAGACGTCTCAAATGTACAGTGTAGCTACCTATCATAACTCAAATGACTCTTTCAAATAAGAACCTGTTTAACTTTGCCTGGCTAAACAGGTTCTTATATTTTTGGGTACTTAAATGCCAAATTTCTGCCTAAAGGTTCTTAAATCACTAGGTTCTTACACGCGGGTTTCTACTGTATGTGATGTCACAGGAGGCCTCATTTATTATACAAAAATGTGCTGGCAGAGAAAGATTTGTTTTCTTCACATCCCTGTTAAACTTGGGCCTTATCAGTGATTTTACCAACTATTTCGTATAAATAAGAATAGTTTCATCCACAAGGAGAAATAAATTACCTTTTGTTGGCCTCATGTGACGTCACGTCATTAGCATATTGGAAATAGAAACCACTATAACTCATAGACGCATCACTCAAATCAAGAAATATTTTACGATTCAACTATTTACTTGATGTACATGTGGAATCGATTTTAATGATAAACAAATTTGGGTTTATAGGCACTTTAAGAGAACTGTACCCTAAAATTGACCTACATTTAAATGAATCCTAAAGGTATCGATAATCGATATTCAAAGTTATTTTTTCATGTTGAGCTTCGTTATTTAAAAGGGCTGTGTCACGGTAAGACTTTACATTCGTTTTTCCGGGCCGGAAAGAGCTATTTCCACCGATTTTGATATCAACTAACGAACCTCTCGGCCATGTGGGATGCTTAAAATCAAAGATGACTAACAAACAGTGTATATAAACAGTCTCCAGGGAAAGTATTGAAAATCCTTTCAATCAAGCTAGCATTGAGGGAGGGAAGTAATATTTTTGAGAACTGACATTTGGGCTCCAGCACCGCGGCGCAGAATTGGGATGTCAGCGGATGATTTTTGGAATTGATGACGTAGTATACGAGGAAGATTTAGAAAGGATTGCTCAAGCTTGTTTTAAGCCCTGGTTCAGGGATAAAATTTCGGGTAAAAAACTCTTTTCTTTATTTGAGCACAGCCGAGTACGGTAAGTGCGCCATGTTTCTCACGATAATAGATATCGTCTTTATTGACTCCCTTATGTGGTTTGTGTGCATGCAGTAAAACGTCTCACGTGGTCTGTCACGTGACTTACACCACGAAATCAGTAAATGAAAAACGCGAATGTAGTTAAGGTTAAAGCCTTTTACCGATTTCAGCTTAGAAAAGATGATTACAATGTTCCGTTAACGAGTTGCTCCTGTTAGAAACATTTATTTACAGTAAATTAATTTTCCGTTAAATGAACCAGGCCTTAACATCCTTGAGTGGACACAAAGTCAAAGATTTAGAGAAAACATTGTGCAGGCAATCAAAAGTATGATGCTAGCTAGCCGTAGTGCCATTTTTAGAGTATCACACCGTATCAGCTTTGCTGAAGTCTTCGGACTTGTTATTGTCGTCATAATTTTATATTTTGGCTGGTTAGGTCCACACCTCGGATCCGGTGTTTTTGCAGGATTTTTGTATACGGTATTTGATTATCAGTATAGTTTCAAAATGAATGCCAAAATTGGAAAGAGCACGCCAAAAATAGTGAATTTTAGGATACAGTTAAGGTAGTCAAGCAAAACTCAAAAACAGGTAATTTGCCTAACTCAAACAAAGTTTTTGATATTATTTACTTACTATACTTCGTTTTCAGTCGTATATACAAACATTGTACATTTGTGGAAACTAGAATTGTTTTCAGTTATCAAGTCTAACTATGGTTTTGAAGAATATCTATAGATACTGTAAGACATTTTAACTCTCGTAAAACAGTTACTCAGTTAAGGATTTTCCAATAGAACGAGGTCGCTAGAATTAAAAATATATCAACAGATCAGAGATTATATACCTAATACCATAGAGGACAAATTAATCCCTAATTTCAACTTGAAATTTCACGCGTAATTTCACATGTGAAATTTCAAACGCCGCCTACGCGCGCTTAAAATAATGTTTTTCTGGATCGTAATTTGCCCTCCATAATATTAATGGTAATCAAATAGTAACTCGTGAAATTAGGGATAAATTTCACTTGCGTTTGCCAAAATCTACGAAATTACTTCGATTTAGACAAACACGCGTCAATTTTTCCCTAATTTCACTCGTCCCCATTTGATTACCTATACATCTGTCAAAACAATAACATTGGTGACGAGTTCCACTACCTATTTCAATGTAAATATCGAGAATCCAAATTAGATCATCCTTGTTGAGAAATCTCATGTCTAGAAACTCGTATAAATTTCTCTTTGTTAGATGAAAGCAACTTATTACTCGGGCTGCTGTCTGTGGCAGGGCCGAGTCGAAAAATGCAGTATGTTTCCCTTTTTTTCCTCTGTGCGGAAAATGGACATTAGTCGGGCTGCTGCCTGTGGCAGGGCCGAGTCGAAAAATGCAGTATGTTTCCCTTTTTTTCCTCTGTGCGGAAAATGGACATTAGTCGGGCTGCTGCCTGTGGCAGGGCCGAGTCGAAAAATGCAGTATGTTTGCCTTTTTTTCCTCTGTGCGGAAAATGGACATTAGTCGGGCTGCTGCCTGTGGCAGGGCCGAGTCGAAAAATGCAGTATGTTTCCCTTTTTTTCCTCTGTTCGGAAAATGGACATTAGTGCGCAATTCTTGATGTCCACCGAATCAGATTGCACTTAACTTACGTCAAGGACAACATTCCGGAGTGTAATTACTAAACTTATACGGGGAGCAGTGGCTATTTAACAATTAGACCCGCAGCCCGAATGGGCTACGAGTCAATTCTTGGGTTGCAACCAATCCCCAGAGATTCAAATAACAAAGCCGTGGCGGCCATATTGGTGGACATAACAAGAGAAGCTAACGAGGAATCTTTTGTTAACGTCCACCAACATGGCGGCGATGACGTCACGTGCAACCCAGCAATAGCGAGGTTATTAACTCGTAGCCCATGAGGGCAAGATATCTAATTGTTTTAGTATAAACTAACTAGTCGGACAGTAGAAATAAAGAGAAAGAAACAAATTGAAGTTGAAAACATATTATTTCGTGAAAATGCGTGCGGTTTTTCTCTGCCATGGGCTATCACAAATAGACTTATAGTAGGGTAGCCAATCAGAATGCAGGATTTGTAATAGTCCACGAGTTGGTTTATACTAATAATAAGACAGTATTCGACGAATTCCTGCGCGAATTGGAAGTTAGGTTGGTTTTGAAAAGGGGGAAAACCGGGGAACAAGTCATTGTATAAAATAAATGTGTCATTTTGCCGTAGGTCTGTCCTCGTACAGATGTGACAGATCTCACGATACTCGACTGCATCTCGTAGCGTACTTCTTTGTTCTCGTTAGGCTGTGACGTCATCTGTGCATCTATAAGACGGACAGACGTACCGCCAAATGACATCTACTTGTTAAATAGTTTATTAGTGTTCAAAAAAATATCAATAGAATAACAAATAACTATAATGATTGGCCGTTTCGGCTGAGTGTTGTCCAATACTCTGACAAATTTATGCATAGCATTGTATTGTATTATATCGACATAACAATAGCTTAACAATACAATATAATAGTAGAACGAAGCAATACAATAAAATACAAAACAATGCTATGTATAAATTTGTCAGAGTATTGGACCGAGTATGATTCAACGGAGCAGATTAAATTCATGTATTATCTAGTATATTTAGTTTTAAACGCTGCTTTGTCTGCGTATGTTACTCTAACTTAAAACGAGATTTTCATTTCCCGCCTTCGCTTACGAGATTTTAATTTCCCGCCTTCGCTTCTCTTAAAACAAGATTTTACTTTCCCGCCTTTCGCTTCTCTGGTTTAAGGGACTTTTGCTAACTGTTTCGCGCCCAATACGTAAAGAAAGCTGACCAATAGAATCTTTCGAAGCGAGACATGACTGTTTGTAAATAAAGCTTTATGGGCCGGACGCGCACGTGCATATCACATATGTCAATCAACTTTCGCGCCAGAATATTTAATTAGATTCGAATCCTGACAAGTGAACAAGTCGACCTCTCGCGACTTCGTCGTTCGCTTCAACTGGCGCATCGGGCTCGTTCTAAGAGGCTCAGAGGTCGACTTGTAGCAAGTCTAATGTTACTCTTGCTTATCAGCCTATGATACTAATCTAACGCATGTTATTTCTCGTAATATTTGTGGGTCAACACAACCTGCGCCCCAAAGTAAGAACTTTAACAAACATAGGGCCCCTCGGCTAAGGGCAACTCGTGGATGGTCAGTGAGCTATTTTGGCATATATTAAAAATCACGTAACCGATGACGTCATCGTTACGTCATCACCACTAAGTGATTGATAGCAATCCACTACCATGTCTGTCCAGGTTTGAGCCAACTGGCATTAGAAATGAGGGAGATATGGGCATGTACATAAAATCACGTGACCGATGGCGTCATCGTTACGTCATAACCACCAAGTGATTGATAGGGACCCACTGCCATGTCTGTCCAGGTTTGAGCCGGCTGGCATTAGATATGAGGGAGATATGAGCATGTACTTAAAATCACGTGACCGATGACATCATCGTTATGTGTTTTTTTTATATATTTTTTATTTAAAATTAATATTTATTGGAACTACTTTTAATTACAAAGACAATGATGCAGAACTTTACAAAACTGAACTACAACTTACAAATACAACTAAAATACATACAGATACAAAGTACAAACTTTACAATACTAGTCTACAAAAAGAAAAGCTATAAAATTCAAAACTACTACAAGTATACATTAGAAAAATTACATACAAAAAGTGATAAAGTAATAATAGGTGGATGTACGATATTTTATAAGTTTAACTTTTCCCACTTTCGGTAATGCGTCAGGAGATTTCCATTTTTCCTGGCTATAGATGGTTTGCACATGACGTCACGGCGGCCATGTTGGTGTACCTTTAACAATAGATTCTTCGTTAGCTTCTTTTGTTAGGTACACCAACATGGCCGCCATGCCTTTTGTCATTTGAATCTCTGTGGATTGAGTGAAAACCATCTATAAAGAGCTCGATGCTATAAAAATACTTAAGTCTGGCAATCAGCACTGCAAGGCTCGGCTTCAGTTTTTTAAATCGACATGATTGATAAATTGTCTGTTTAGCTACTAAAAGGATGAAATTTGGAAGCAGATATTTTTGATAATTTTTCCAAAGGCCAAATATAACATCCTTTTCGAATAATATTCCGTCATATACACCCAAACTACCAAGCCATGCCTGTACTGACGTCCAGAAAGTAGAAACATGATGACAGTGATAAAGAATGTGTTCGAGCGATTCGTCTGCAATTTCACAAAAGGTACAGAGTGGAGAGGAGACTATTTTCATCTTACACAAAATCTTATTAGTATACATAATACGGTTTAGAATTTTGTACTGAAATACCCTTAATGACGTATCTAAACAAGTTTTGAAAGGTAATAAATATATTTATCTCCAACAAAACTGAGAATTAGGGTAGAGGGAATTGAATTTAGCTTGAGAAGTGGGGGCGATGGCCTTGCTAATTATAAAATGAGAGTATATCATTTTTGAAGAAAGACTGTCACAGGATATTTCCTTCCCTTGAAGAAAAAGGCTTTGTGAGGAAGAGAGGGAGGGTTTTCTCCATTGTTCATCGTTATGTGGTTGCCACTAAGTGATTTGTGGGACCCCAATACCATGCCTATCCAAGTTTGAACTGTCTGGCATTAGAAATAAGGGAGATATGAACATGTACTTAAAATCACGTGACCGATGACGTCATCGTTACGTCATCACCACTAAGTACTTGGCTATCCAGTGTCACACAATGACATACGCGTGTGGCACAAAACTAAACAAAACCAGTGCCAAAGAGAGCCTAAACGAGCCATTCGAACACCTTTTTGTGTCATGTTTAGCAAGCCGTAGTGCCATTGCAAGAGTATCACACCGTAGCAGCTTTGTTGTACAGTCTTCGGACTTGAGATTGTTATCATATTTTATATTTTGGTTGGTTAGGTCCACACCTCGGCTCCGGTGTTCTTTTTGCAGGATTGTTATATACGGTATTTGCTTATAAATTCTAATTTTATTGGACGTATCATCGCACAACGCGCGCTACAAGATTCTCGCTCTTACTTGAGCTCTCTTGATCAGAATTAATCAAAACCAAGAGCCTCCTGTCAAAACTTTGTATTTAAAACAACTGAGCTCCATTTTAAATGTTCATTCCCACTTTTTACTGCAATCACGCCAAATTCTTTCCATTTCTGCTTTGGAGCAGGACCAAAACTTTCTCAAAATACTCAAATACTTATTAAACACTGATTCCATGTATGTATTATTTGGTTCAAGCTTTAGGCTACAGCCAGCATGGACAACAAGTTGGCACAATCTAGCGGCTGCTAAATAGTACAACAAGGTGTATTCCAGCTCGGGAATAGGGAACGAGGACTGGTAACCAGCAAGAAGATGACCGCTGCCTTCGTAACCATACGAACCAATAAAGAAAACCATCGTTACCACAATCTCACTTATGATTAGCGACTCAACAATGTCCCCAAAGTCGATCAACCCCGTTATTTTAAAGCCATCAGATGGTGTACTAGCGAGGAGGTTTTCACCATTCATGTCTCCGTGGATTGTTCCCTTACGGAAGGCATGGAGATTTGGGCTTACGTTGGTGTGAAAACACTCCAGTACTTCGAGAACTAGTTGCTGGACATCTCTTTTACCAACACCGTCTAAGAACTTTTCTACGTTTAGGAATTCCAGTATATCCCATAGATAGTCTCGCTTTTCCAAGGCGGGATGCGAGAAATCCTACACACAAGAAAGGAATCAATTTTAATAAAAATCCCATAAGTATACGTGATTCTGATTGGCTAATTCCTACTGTCATAAGAGCACGGTCCAAGGCCAGCAATTGCGTTATCGCTCTTTTTTTGTGTGCGACTACTCTAACTGTGGGACCACTTAGACAACGAGAACCAATCACATTGCAGAACGAAAACAAAGCATTCCAACTTGCGGTTATTTGAACCAATCAGTGTCGAGTACAAGACAATCGCATTTCAACGATCAGGTAAAACCCAAATTTGGTAGACTAATTCTGAAGTCAAAGTCTTTTGCAGTGCGACAACTGTAACCAGCGCCACTTAGACAACGAGAACTATACACAGTGCGACAACTGTAACCAGCGCCACTTAGACAACGAGAACTATACACAGTGCGACAACTGTAACCAGCGCCACTTAGACAACGAGAACTATACACAGTGCGACAACTGTAACCAGCGCCACTTAGACAACGAGAACTATACACAGTGCGACAACTGTAACCAGCGCCACTTAGACAACGAGAACTATACACAGTGCGACAACTGTAACCAGCGCCACTTAGACAACGAGAACTATACACAGTGCGACAACTGTAACCAGCGCCACTTAGACAACGAGAACTATACACAGTGCGACAACTGTAACCAGCGCCACTTAGACAACGAGAACTATACACAGTGCGACAACTGTAACCAGCGCCACTTAGACAACGAGAACTATACACAGTGCGACAACTGTAACCAGCGCCACTAAGACAACGAGAACTATACACAGTGCGACAACTGTAACCAGCGCCACTTAGACAACGAGAACTATACACAGTGCGACAACTGTAACTAGCGCCACTTAGACAACGAGAATTATACACAGTGCGACAACTGTAACCAGCGCCACTTAGACAACGAGAACTATACACAGTGCGACAACTGTAACCAGCGCCACTTAATCAACGAAAACTATACACAGTGCGACAACTGTAACCAGCGCCACTTAGACAACGAGAACTATACACAGTGCGACAACTGTAACCAGCGCCACTTAGACAACGAGAACTATACACAGTGCGACAACTGTAACCAGCGCCACTTAGACAACGAGAACTATACACAGTGCGACAACTGTAACCAGCGCCACTTAGTCAACGAAAACTATACACGTTACAAAACGAATATAAAGCATTCCAACCTACACAATAATACGAGCATAATACTAAACTTTATAAAACATTTAAGTTACCACATTTAAGTATAGTAGTCCGGCCCTCGTTGGCATAGGGAAGACAGATCGAATCAAAGAAACTTGAGGACGCCAACCACTATATTCTTAGAACAATTTTGGGTCTAGCTACCCTAGTTTTTCCCGCCGACACACTATCGACACACTATAGCTATCGGCGAAGCCGCGAGAGCCCGAAGCAGCGAAGCCGCGCGAGTCGTCACTCGGTGTTTCGGCGGGAAAAATAATCTCTGGAACCAGGATAGGGTCTAGATCTAGCACACATGACAAGTGTTCTCCAGTTAGCAAAAATGCAGACTCGAACACGTCGCAGATATTTTTAATCATTAGTTTTACTTTTCTTTACTGTACATTCAGGGTCTGGAACAAAATTAGAGCAATTACTTACTCAAAATCGTTTAAGCCACCTTGATACGTTTTACAACGGCTTTCATCAAAAACTGCAATTTTCTCTTTGACAGCAATATTATTTAGCCTAATTAACCTATGTAAACAGTATGCAACAATGATTCAGCTGAATGTGATCCTAGAAGCGCCCCTTCTCCCATAGTTTAGTCTCGTTCTTCCTCCGTAATTTCTATTCTTTCATCCTTTTTGGACGCTTGGGCGACTTCACACTTCGTGGCATCTTTCATTTCAGCACCAAGAGTTTTTCGAAACAGCGTGAACCATTCGAAGAAATAACAGCATAGACAAGAAATAAGAATAACTTATTTGCCATTAAATGCAAGAGGGCATTTAAAAAAATGTACACGGCAAACGAAGAAAACTGCGACTTACCTCCTATCAGCTTTGTCAAAAACGCTGAATGCTTTCTCTCCCTTTATATCGCTCAAGTGTCGATTAATGTCACACACTACCAAATACAAAGTCTTCGACAGATATCGCTCGGCATTTTGCTTCGTTACTTCACAAATACACTTGCATAGCCAGAAGTTAAGGGTGTCGGCAGATAGTTTCTTCTAGTGCGGACTGTTACATCTTCCACGTTGACCAAATCAAGCCGGCTGTCCAGCCCAACTATCTCATGTTGTGCTATCTTATTTTTTCGGTTTTGCTGCCACTTCTTGGACAATTTTACAGCCCAATTGGTGTTATACTGTGTATTTTTGGGAACACCTTCAGAGATTAACAATGCAACCTCTCTTCTTCGTCCTCAATTTTTGGAGCGCGAAAACGAGCCGATATCCTCCAACCCGGCGACTGACCAACTTAGTTCGAAAAGAAAATCAATTAGTTAAAATCAGTCTCAAGTTATCAACTCCTATATAGGGGACTTGGTTATTTCTGATTCGAGAATGTGTGTGTACAGTACAAGTCCCGACATTCACAGAACAATTATGTACATTCCAGTTATATGGGGAGCCAGGGTGTCGCAGTGGTTAAGCGCTTCGCCTCTCACCTCTGTGGCCCAGGTTCGATTCCCAGACTGGGTGCTATATGTGAGTTGAGTGTGTTGGTACTTCGAGGGTTTTTCTCCGGGTTCTCCGGTTCTCCTCCCTCCGCAAAAACCAACACGCTAAATTCCAATTCGATCTGTGGATTAGCCGGGACCTGGCTTTGATCAGCCCCCATGGTTGTTTCAGGTCTCGTTAGAAATTCAGAGTTATTCTTTCACTTCACAAGCACGATAAAATATTCGCGTCCGATCTTTATGCAATAATAAAATCTCTCACAATGTGAAATGTTACATTTAGCACCGAAATCGTGACGTCATTTTCCCGTCAAAATCCATAAGGTATCAGGAGCCCTTCAAGAGCGCTTCCCGAAAACTTTCAATTGCGCGCGTTAAATTCAAGAAAACCCCTACAAAGTATATATTTTCTGAAAGCTTAATAAACATAGATTCTAGAAAACAGCTTGATGTTCCTCATTATTAAATACTCTTTTATTTATTGTGATTTTAATCCAATTTCACCATACCTTATACGTGGAGCTCCTGTCCCTCGGGAATTGGACGGAATTCCGCGCTGAAACGACCTTCATAAAGTAGAGCTATCGATCTAAAAAACAGTGTCTCAGTTTTCTGATATCTTATTCCGTCACGAAAATAATCAACTGCAAAGATCCGGAACACCTTTTTTAGGGGTTGAAGAACGAAACATGAAAGTATCTCAAGAACAAAACAACGCATACAAAAACTGTGACACCTTTTTTTGTCAACATATCGATCTCGCCATATGCCAATTTTCAATCCGATCTATTAAAATCTAGAGGGACAGGAGCTTCGAATACATGCTACAAAACCTGCATTTATATCGCCGTAAAAAATGGTTTGAAAGTTTCCTGGCATCCCACTGAGATTTGTTGACACAATTAACTTATCTGTCATTAAGAATGTCATTTTTCCAGCAGTAGGTATAGGGGAACACGATACCATGTTGTTCATGAAAGGCCGCATGCGATTTTGCGCGCTTCTGTGAAGGACTACGCAGACCACGATAAGTTAGCTCTTCGGTGCGATATCTTCGGTTTGAATATCGCAGTAGACAAGTTCAATTTTAGCGTTACCATTGTCATGGTATTTCACAGAAATCATGAGTGCACAGAGAAGGCAAAGAAGAAGAAATCGTAGAGAAACAGCCAAACCAGTACAATAACTGTTACGGAAGATCGTGTTAGGTTTCTGTTGTTCTTCGTCTTCGGCTATCGAAGGCGAAGTTACAGTCGAAACTTCGGGGCGAAGTTTATGGGCACTTGCACTCTTTCAACTTGGAATTGACTTTGCAGAATCTCCAACTTCTGCCCACTGATTATCTTGGTTATAATATAGCCAAGATCGCTTTCCGTCAGCGTCGACTTTCGTTTCTTCACGGAAGAAAACGAACATAAGCCCTCCCTAGGCAGCTAGCTTCAAATTACGAATTGAGCTATATATATATATCTAGCATGTTTTCACAAAAGGAGCCTTTGAACCTAACACCCCCTTTTGTGAAAACATGCTAGATCTTGTGTGCCTTTAAGCTTTAAAAGCCAGTAACTCGTGTTTTTGCAGTATTCTTGAAAGGGCAAATGACAGTTGAAGACTTTTCTGGCCTTTCTATCCCATAATTGACTTGACTTAGATCCATCCCATAATTTCTTTATTTGAGACCTAGAGGTTATGCTTAGGTTAGAAAAAGGCCATTTTCTGGTATTGTTACTCAAAATACAGGAACCTTCCATCCACTAATCGCAATCTACATTAAGAGACCGTTGTTTTGACGTGTAGTACGTCGAAATCCATTAAAAGCGCGAGAAATGGCGCCACTTTGAAGATTTTAGGGTACACAAGTAACTTTGAGAGATTCAGGTTAGCTTACAAAAAACACATTTTCAGGTTTTCTACTCCAAATACGGCAAAACTGGCACGCTAGTCTTAAAGTACTGGAAGAGACCGTTGTTTTGACGTGTAGTACATCGAAATCCATTAAAAGCGCGAGAAATGGCGCCACTTTGAAGATTTTAGGGTACACAAGTAACTTTGAGAGATTCAGGTTAGCTTACAAAAAACACATTTTCAGGTTTTCTACTCCAAATACGGCAAAACTGGCACGCTAGTCTTAAAGTACTGGAAGAGACCGTTGTTTTGACGTGTAGTACATCGAAATCCATTAAAAGCGCGAGAAATGGCGCCACTTTGAAGATTTTAGGGTACACAAGTAACTTTGAGAGATTCAGGTTAGCTTACAAAAAACACATTTTCAGGTTTTCTACTCCAAATACGGCAAAACTGGCACGCTAGTCTTAAAGTACTGGAAGAGACCGTTGTTTTGACGTGTAGTACATCGAAATCCATTAAAAGCGCGAGAAATGGCGCCACTTTGAAGATTTTAGGGTACACAAGTAACTTTGAGAGATTCAGGTTAGCTTACAAAAAACACATTTTCAGGTTTTCTACTCCAAATACGGCAAAACTGGCACGCTAGTCTTAAAGTACTGGAAGAGACCGTTGTTTTGACGTGTAGTACATCGAAATCCATTAAAAGCTCGAGAAATGGCGCCACTTTGAAGATGTTAAGGTACACAAGAAAATTCTTGTGTGCCTTTAAGCTTTAAAAGCCAGTAACTCGTGTTTTTGCAGTATTCTTGAAAGGGCAAATGACAGTTGAAGACTTTTCTGGCCTTTCTATCCCATAATTGACTTGACTTAGATCCATCCCATAATTTCTTTATTTGAGACCTAGAGGTTATGCTTAGGTTAGAAAAAGGCCATTTTCTGGTATTGTTACTCAAAATACAGGAACCTTCCATCCACTAATCGCAATCTACATTAAGAGACCGTTGTTTTGACGTGTAGTACGTCGAAATCCATTAAAAGCGCGAGAAATGGCGCCACTTTGAAGATTTTAGGGTACACAAGTAACTTTGAGAGATTCAGGTTAGCTTACAAAAAACACATTTTCAGGTTTTCTACTCCAAATACGGCAAAACTGGCACGCTAGTCTTAAAGTACTGGAAGAGACCGTTGTTTTGACGTGTAGTACATCGAAATCCATTAAAAGCGCGAGAAATGGCGCCACTTTGAAGATTTTAGGGTACACAAGTAACTTTGAGAGATTCAGGTTAGCTTACAAAAAACACATTTTCAGGTTTTCTACTCCAAATACGGCAAAACTGGCACGCTAGTCTTAAAGTACTGGAAGAGACCGTTGTTTTGACGTGTAGTACATCGAAATCCATTAAAAGCGCGAGAAATGGCGCCACTTTGAAGATTTTAGGGTACACAAGTAACTTTGAGAGATTCAGGTTAGCTTACAAAAAACACATTTTCAGGTTTTCTACTCCAAATACGGCAAAACTGGCACGCTAGTCTTAAAGTACTGGAAGAGACCGTTGTTTTGACGTGTAGTACATCGAAATCCATTAAAAGCGCGAGAAATGGCGCCACTTTGAAGATTTTAGGGTACACAAGTAACTTTGAGAGATTCAGGTTAGCTTACAAAAAACACATTTTCAGGTTTTCTACTCCAAATACGGCAAAACTGGCACGCTAGTCTTAAAGTACTGGAAGAGACCGTTGTTTTGACGTGTAGTACATCGAAATCCATTAAAAGCGCGAGAAATGGCGCCACTTTGAAGATTTTAGGGTACACAAGTAACTTTGAGAGATTCAGGTTAGCTTACAAAAAACACATTTTCAGGTTTTCTACTCCAAATACGGCAAAACTGGCACGCTAGTCTTAAAGTACTGGAAGAGACCGTTGTTTTGACGTGTAGTACATCGAAATCCATTAAAAGCTCGAGAAATGGCGCCACTTTGAAGATGTTAAGGTACACAAGAAAATTCTTGTGTGCCTTTAAGCTTTAAAAGCCAGTAACTCGTGTTTTTGCAGTATTCTTGAAAGGGCAAATGACAGTTGAAGACTTTTCTGGCCTTTCTATCCCATAATTGACTTGACTTAGATCCATCCCATAATTTCTTTATTTGAGACCTAGAGGTTATGCTTAGGTTAGAAAAAGGCCATTTTCTGGTATTGTTACTCAAAATACAGGAACCTTCCATCCACTAATCGCAATCTACATTAAGAGACCGTTGTTTTGACGTGTAGTACGTCGAAATCCATTAAAAGCGCGAGAAATGGCGCCACTTTGAAGATTTTAGGGTACACAAGTAACTTTGAGAGATTCAGGTTAGCTTACAAAAAACACATTTTCAGGTTTTCTACTCCAAATACGGCAAAACTGGCACGCTAGTCTTAAAGTACTGGAAGAGACCGTTGTTTTGACGTGTAGTACATCGAAATCCATTAAAAGCGCGAGAAATGGCGCCACTTTGAAGATTTTAGGGTACACAAGTAACTTTGAGAGATTCAGGTTAGCTTACAAAAAACACATTTTCAGGTTTTCTACTCCAAATACGGCAAAACTGGCACGCTAGTCTTAAAGTACTGGAAGAGACCGTTGTTTTGACGTGTAGTACATCGAAATCCATTAAAAGCGCGAGAAATGGCGCCACTTTGAAGATTTTAGGGTACACAAGTAACTTTGAGAGATTCAGGTTAGCTTACAAAAAACACATTTTCAGGTTTTCTACTCCAAATACGGCAAAACTGGCACGCTAGTCTTAAAGTACTGGAAGAGACCGTTGTTTTGACGTGTAGTACATCGAAATCCATTAAAAGCGCGAGAAATGGCGCCACTTTGAAGATTTTAGGGTACACAAGTAACTTTGAGAGATTCAGGTTAGCTTACAAAAAACACATTTTCAGGTTTTCTACTCCAAATACGGCAAAACTGGCACGCTAGTCTTAAAGTACTGGAAGAGACCGTTGTTTTGACGTGTAGTACATCGAAATCCATTAAAAGCTCGAGAAATGGCGCCACTTTGAAGATGTTAAGGTACACAAGAAAATTCTTGTGTGCCTTTAAGCTTTAAAAGCCAGTAACTCGTGTTTTTGCAGTATTCTTGAAAGGGCAAATGACAGTTGAAGACTTTTCTGGCCTTTCTATCCCATAATTGACTTGACTTAGATCCATCCCATAATTTCTTTATTTGAGACCTAGAGGTTATGCTTAGGTTAGAAAAAGGCCATTTTCTGGTATTGTTACTCAAAATACAGGAACCTTCCATCCACTAATCGCAATCTACATTAAGAGACCGTTGTTTTGACGTGTAGTACGTCGAAATCCATTAAAAGCGCGAGAAATGGCGCCACTTTGAAGATTTTAGGGTACACAAGTAACTTTGAGAGATTCAGGTTAGCTTACAAAAAACACATTTTCAGGTTTTCTACTCCAAATACGGCAAAACTGGCACACTAGTCTTAAAGTACTGGAAGAGACCGTTGTTTTGACGTGTAGTACATCGAAATCCATTAAAAGCTCGAGAAATGGCGCCACTTTGAAGATGTTAAGGTACACAAGAAAATTCTTGTGTGCCTTTAAGCTTTAAAAGCCAGTAACTCGTGTTTTTGCAGTATTCTTGAAAGGGCAAATGACAGTTGAAGACTTTTCTGGCCTTTCTATCCCATAATTGACTTGACTTAGATCCATCCCATAATTTCTTTATTTGAGACCTAGAGGTTATGCTTAGGTTAGAAAAAGGCCATTTTCTGGTATTGTTACTCAAAATACAGGAACCTTCCATCCACTAATCGCAATCTACATTAAGAGACCGTTGTTTTGACGTGTAGTACGTCGAAATCCATTAAAAGCGCGAGAAATGGCGCCACTTTGAAGATTTTAGGGTACACAAGTAACTTTGAGAGATTCAGGTTAGCTTACAAAAAACACATTTTCAGGTTTTCTACTCCAAATACGGCAAAACTGGCACGCTAGTCTTAAAGTACTGGAAGAGACCGTTGTTTTGACGTGTAGTACATCGAAATCCATTAAAAGCGCGAGAAATGGCGCCACTTTGAAGATTTTAGGGTACACAAGTAACTTTGAGAGATTCAGGTTAGCTTACAAAAAACACATTTTCAGGTTTTCTACTCCAAATACGGCAAAACTGGCACGCTAGTCTTAAAGTACTGGAAGAGACCGTTGTTTTGACGTGTAGTACATCGAAATCCATTAAAAGCTCGAGAAATGGCGCCACTTTGAAGATGTTAAGGTACACAAGATCTAGCATGTTTTCACAAAAGGAGCCTTTGAACCTAACACCCCCTTTTGTGAAAACATGCTAGATCTTGTGTGCCTTTAAGCTTTAAAAGCCAGTAACTCGTGTTTTTGCAGTATTCTTGAAAGGGCAAATGACAGTTGAAGACTTTTCTGGCCTTTCTATCCCATAATTGACTTGACTTAGATCCATCCCATAATTTCTTTATTTGAGACCTAGAGGTTATGCTTAGGTTAGAAAAAGGCCATTTTCTGGTATTGTTACTCAAAATACAGGAACCTTCCATCCACTAATCGCAATCTACATTAAGAGACCGTTGTTTTGACGTGTAGTACGTCGAAATCCATTAAAAGCGCGAGAAATGGCGCCACTTTGAAGATTTTAGGGTACACAAGTAACTTTGAGAGATTCAGGTTAGCTTACAAAAAACACATTTTCAGGTTTTCTACTCCAAATACGGCAAAACTGGCACGCTAGTCTTAAAGTACAGGAAGAGACCGTTGTTTTGACGTGTAGTACATCGAAATCCATTAAAAGCTCGAGAAATGGCGCCACTTTGAAGATGTTAAGGTACACAAGAAAATTCTTGTGTGCCTTTAAGCTTTAAAAGCCAGTAACTCGTGTTTTTGCAGTATTCTTGAAAGGGCAAATGACAGTTGAAGACTTTTCTGGCCTTTCTATCCCATAATTGACTTGACTTAGATCCATCCCATAATTTCTTTATTTGAGACCTAGAGGTTATGCTTAGGTTAGAAAAAGGCCATTTTCTGGTATTGTTACTCAAAATACAGGAACCTTCCATCCACTAATCGCAATCTACATTAAGAGACCGTTGTTTTGACGTGTAGTACGTCGAAATCCATTAAAAGCGCGAGAAATGGCGCCACTTTGAAGATTTTAGGGTACACAAGTAACTTTGAGAGATTCAGGTTAGCTTACAAAAAACACATTTTCAGGTTTTCTACTCCAAATACGGCAAAACTGGCACGCTAGTCTTAAAGTACTGGAAGAGACCGTTGTTTTGACGTGTAGTACATCGAAATCCATTAAAAGCGCGAGAAATGGCGCCACTTTGAAGATTTTAGGGTACACAAGTAACTTTGAGAGATTCAGGTTAGCTTACAAAAAAACACATTTTCAGGTTTTCTACTCCAAATACGGCAAAACTGGCACGCTAGTCTTAAAGTACTGGAAGAGACCGTTGTTTTGACGTGTAGTACATCGAAATCCATTAAAAGCGCGAGAAATGGCGCCACTTTGAAGATTTTAGGGTACACAAGTAACTTTGAGAGATTCAGGTTAGCTTACAAAAAACACATTTTCAGGTTTTCTACTCCAAATACGGCAAAACTGGCACGCTAGTCTTAAAGTACTGGAAGAGACCGTTGTTTTGACGTGTAGTACATCGAAATCCATTAAAAGCTCGAGAAATGGCGCCACTTTGAAGATGTTAAGGTACACAAGATCTAGCATGTTTTCACAAAAGGAGCCTTTGAACCTAACACCCCCTTTTGTGAAAACATGCTAGATCTTGTGTGCCTTTAAGCTTTAAAAGCCAGTAACTCGTGTTTTTGCAGTATTCTTGAAAGGGCAAATGACAGTTGAAGACTTTTCTGGCCTTTCTATCCCATAATTGACTTGACTTAGATCCATCCCATAATTTCTTTATTTGAGACCTAGAGGTTATGCTTAGGTTAGAAAAAGGCCATTTTCTGGTATTGTTACTCAAAATACAGGAACCTTCCATCCACTAATCGCAATCTACATTAAGAGACCGTTGTTTTGACGTGTAGTACGTCGAAATCCATTAAAAGCGCGAGAAATGGCGCCACTTTGAAGATTTTAGGGTACACAAGTAACTTTGAGAGATTCAGGTTAGCTTACAAAAAACACATTTTCAGGTTTTCTACTCCAAATACGGCAAAACTGGCACGCTAGTCTTAAAGTACTGGAAGAGACCGTTGTTTTGACGTGTAGTACATCGAAATCCATTAAAAGCGCGAGAAATGGCGCCACTTTGAAGATTTTAGGGTACACAAGTAACTTTGAGAGATTCAGGTTAGCTTACAAAAAACACATTTTCAGGATTTCTACTCCAAATACGGCAAAACTGGCACGCTAGTCTTAAAGTACTGGAAGAGACCGTTGTTTTGACGTGTAGTACATCGAAATCCATTAAAAGCGCGAGAAATGGCGCCACTTTGAAGATGTTAAGGTACACAAGAAAATTCTTGTGTGCCTTTAAGCTTTAAAAGCCAGTAACTCGTGTTTTTGCAGTATTCTTGAAAGGGCAAATGACAGTTGAAGACTTTTCTGGCCTTTCTATCCCATAATTGACTTGACTTAGATCCATCCCATAATTTCTTTATTTGAGACCTAGAGGTTATGCTTAGGTTAGAAAAAGGCCATTTTCTGGTATTGTTACTCAAAATACAGGAACCTTCCATCCACTAATCGCAATCTACATTAAGAGACCGTTGTTTTGACGTGTAGTACGTCGAAATCCATTAAAAGCGCGAGAAATGGCGCCACTTTGAAGATTTTAGGGTACACAAGTAACTTTGAGAGATTCAGGTTAGCTTACAAAAAACACATTTTCAGGTTTTCTACTCCAAATACGGCAAAACTGGCACGCTAGTCTTAAAGTACTGGAAGAGACCGTTGTTTTGACGTGTAGTACATCGAAATCCATTAAAAGCTCGAGAAATGGCGCCACTTTGAAGATGTTAAGGTACACAAGAAAATTCTTGTGTGCCTTTAAGCTTTAAAAGCCAGTAACTCGTGTTTTTGCAGTATTCTTGAAAGGGCAAATGACAGTTGAAGACTTTTCTGGCCTTTCTATCCCATAATTGACTTGACTTAGATCCATCCCATAATTTCTTTATTTGAGACCTAGAGGTTATGCTTAGGTTAGAAAAAGGCCATTTTCTGGTATTGTTACTCAAAATACAGGAACCTTCCATCCACTAATCGCAATCTACATTAAGAGACCGTTGTTTTGACGTGTAGTACGTCGAAATCCATTAAAAGCGCGAGAAATGGCGCCACTTTGAAGATTTTAGGGTACACAAGTAACTTTGAGAGATTCAGGTTAGCTTACAAAAAACACATTTTCAGGTTTTCTACTCCAAATACGGCAAAACTGGCACGCTAGTCTTAAAGTACTGGAAGAGACCGTTGTTTTGACGTGTAGTACATCGAAATCCATTAAAAGCGCGAGAAATGGCGCCACTTTGAAGATTTTAGGGTACACAAGTAACTTTGAGAGATTCAGGTTAGCTTACAAAAAACACATTTTCAGGTTTTCTACTCCAAATACGGCAAAACTGGCACGCTAGTCTTAAAGTACTGGAAGAGACCGTTGTTTTGACGTGTAGTACATCGAAATCCATTAAAAGCTCGAGAAATGGCGCCACTTTGAAGATGTTAAGGTACACAAGAAAATTCTTGTGTGCCTTTAAGCTTTAAAAGCCAGTAACTCGTGTTTTTGCAGTATTCTTGAAAGGGCAAATGACAGTTGAAGACTTTTCTGGCCTTTCTATCCCATAATTGACTTGACTTAGATCCATCCCATAATTTCTTTATTTGAGACCTAGAGGTTATGCTTAGGTTAGAAAAAGGCCATTTTCTGGTATTGTTACTCAAAATACAGGAACCTTCCATCCACTAATCGCAATCTACATTAAGAGACCGTTGTTTTGACGTGTAGTACGTCGAAATCCATTAAAAGCGCGAGAAATGGCGCCACTTTGAAGATTTTAGGGTACACAAGTAACTTTGAGAGATTCAGGTTAGCTTACAAAAAACACATTTTCAGGTTTTCTACTCCAAATACGGCAAAACTGGCACGCTAGTCTTAAAGTACTGGAAGAGACCGTTGTTTTGACGTGTAGTACATCGAAATCCATTAAAAGCTCGAGAAATGGCGCCACTTTGAAGATGTTAAGGTACACAAGAAAATTCTTGTGTGCCTTTAAGCTTTAAAAGCCAGTAACTCGTGTTTTTGCAGTATTCTTGAAAGGGCAAATGACAGTTGAAGACTTTTCTGGCCTTTCTATCCCATAATTGACTTGACTTAGATCCATCCCATAATTTCTTTATTTGAGACCTAGAGGTTATGCTTAGGTTAGAAAAAGGCCATTTTCTGGTATTGTTACTCAAAATACAGGAACCTTCCATCCACTAATCGCAATCTACATTAAGAGACCGTTGTTTTGACGTGTAGTACGTCGAAATCCATTAAAAGCGCGAGAAATGGCGCCACTTTGAAGATTTTAGGGTACACAAGTAACTTTGAGAGATTCAGGTTAGCTTACAAAAAACACATTTTCAGGTTTTCTACTCCAAATACGGCAAAACTGGCACGCTAGTCTTAAAGTACTGGAAGAGACCGTTGTTTTGACGTGTAGTACATCGAAATCCATTAAAAGCTCGAGAAATGGCGCCACTTTGAAGATGTTAAGGTACACAAGAAAATTCTTGTGTGCCTTTAAGCTTTAAAAGCCAGTAACTCGTGTTTTTGCAGTATTCTTGAAAGGGCAAATGACAGTTGAAGACTTTTCTGGCCTTTCTATCCCATAATTGACTTGACTTAGATCCATCCCATAATTTCTTTATTTGAGACCTAGAGGTTATGCTTAGGTTAGAAAAAGGCCATTTTCTGGTATTGTTACTCAAAATACAGGAACCTTCCATCCACTAATCGCAATCTACATTAAGAGACCGTTGTTTTGACGTGTAGTACGTCGAAATCCATTAAAAGCGCGAGAAATGGCGCCACTTTGAAGATTTTAGGGTACACAAGTAACTTTGAGAGATTCAGGTTAGCTTACAAAAAACACATTTTCAGGTTTTCTACTCCAAATACGGCAAAACTGGCACGCTAGTCTTAAAGTACTGGAAGAGACCGTTGTTTTGACGTGTAGTACATCGAAATCCATTAAAAGCGCGAGAAATGGCGCCACTTTGAAGATTTTAGGGTACACAAGTAACTTTGAGAGATTCAGGTTAGCTTACAAAAAACACATTTTCAGGTTTTCTACTCCAAATACGGCAAAACTGGCACGCTAGTCTTAAAGTACTGGAAGAGACCGTTGTTTTGACGTGTAGTACATCGAAATCCATTAAAAGCTCGAGAAATGGCGCCACTTTGAAGATGTTAAGGTACACAAGAAAATTCTTGTGTGCCTTTAAGCTTTAAAAGCCAGTAACTCGTGTTTTTGCAGTATTCTTGAAAGGGCAAATGACAGTTGAAGACTTTTCTGGCCTTTCTATCCCATAATTGACTTGACTTAGATCCATCCCATAATTTCTTTATTTGAGACCTAGAGGTTATGCTTAGGTTAGAAAAAGGCCATTTTCTGGTATTGTTACTCAAAATACAGGAACCTTCCATCCACTAATCGCAATCTACATTAAGAGACCGTTGTTTTGACGTGTAGTACGTCGAAATCCATTAAAAGCGCGAGAAATGGCGCCACTTTGAAGATTTTAGGGTACACAAGTAACTTTGAGAGATTCAGGTTAGCTTACAAAAAACACATTTTCAGGTTTTCTACTCCAAATACGGCAAAACTGGCACGCTAGTCTTAAAGTACTGGAAGAGACCGTTGTTTTGACGTGTAGTACATCGAAATCCATTAAAAGCGCGAGAAATGGCGCCACTTTGAAGATTTTAGGGTACACAAGTAACTTTGAGAGATTCAGGTTAGCTTACAAAAAACACATTTTCAGGTTTTCTACTCCAAATACGGCAAAACTGGCACGCTAGTCTTAAAGTACTGGAAGAGACCGTTGTTTTGACGTGTAGTACATCGAAATCCATTAAAAGCGCGAGAAATGGCGCCACTTTGAAGATTTTAGGGTACACAAGTAACTTTGAGAGATTCAGGTTAGCTTACAAAAAACACATTTTCAGGTTTTCTACTCCAAATACGGCAAAACTGGCACGCTAGTCTTAAAGTACTGGAAGAGACCGTTGTTTTGACGTGTAGTACATCGAAATCCATTAAAAGCGCGAGAAATGGCGCCACTTTGAAGATTTTAGGGTACACAAGTAACTTTGAGAGATTCAGGTTAGCTTACAAAAAACACATTTTCAGGTTTTCTACTCCAAATACGGCAAAACTGGCACGCTAGTCTTAAAGTACTGGAAGAGACCGTTGTTTTGACGTGTAGTACATCGAAATCCATTAAAAGCTCGAGAAATGGCGCCACTTTGAAGATGTTAAGGTACACAAGAAAATTCTTGTGTGCCTTTAAGCTTTAAAAGCCAGTAACTCGTGTTTTTGCAGTATTCTTGAAAGGGCAAATGACAGTTGAAGACTTTTCTGGCCTTTCTATCCCATAATTGACTTGACTTAGATCCATCCCATAATTTCTTTATTTGAGACCTAGAGGTTATGCTTAGGTTAGAAAAAGGCCATTTTCTGGTATTGTTACTCAAAATACAGGAACCTTCCATCCACTAATCGCAATCTACATTAAGAGACCGTTGTTTTGACGTGTAGTACGTCGAAATCCATTAAAAGCGCGAGAAATGGCGCCACTTTGAAGATTTTAGGGTACACAAGTAACTTTGAGAGATTCAGGTTAGCTTACAAAAAACACATTTTCAGGTTTTCTACTCCAAATACGGCAAAACTGGCACACTAGTCTTAAAGTACTGGAAGAGACCGTTGTTTTGACGTGTAGTACATCGAAATCCATTAAAAGCTCGAGAAATGGCGCCACTTTGAAGATGTTAAGGTACACAAGAAAATTCTTGTGTGCCTTTAAGCTTTAAAAGCCAGTAACTCGTGTTTTTGCAGTATTCTTGAAAGGGCAAATGACAGTTGAAGACTTTTCTGGCCTTTCTATCCCATAATTGACTTGACTTAGATCCATCCCATAATTTCTTTATTTGAGACCTAGAGGTTATGCTTAGGTTAGAAAAAGGCCATTTTCTGGTATTGTTACTCAAAATACAGGAACCTTCCATCCACTAATCGCAATCTACATTAAGAGACCGTTGTTTTGACGTGTAGTACGTCGAAATCCATTAAAAGCGCGAGAAATGGCGCCACTTTGAAGATTTTAGGGTACACAAGTAACTTTGAGAGATTCAGGTTAGCTTACAAAAAACACATTTTCAGGTTTTCTACTCCAAATACGGCAAAACTGGCACGCTAGTCTTAAAGTACTGGAAGAGACCGTTGTTTTGACGTGTAGTACATCGAAATCCATTAAAAGCGCGAGAAATGGCGCCACTTTGAAGATTTTAGGGTACACAAGTAACTTTGAGAGATTCAGGTTAGCTTACAAAAAACACATTTTCAGGTTTTCTACTCCAAATACGGCAAAACTGGCACGCTAGTCTTAAAGTACTGGAAGAGACCGTTGTTTTGACGTGTAGTACATCGAAATCCATTAAAAGCTCGAGAAATGGCGCCACTTTGAAGATGTTAAGGTACACAAGATCTAGCATGTTTTCACAAAAGGAGCCTTTGAACCTAACACCCCCTTTTGTGAAAACATGCTAGATCTTGTGTGCCTTTAAGCTTTAAAAGCCAGTAACTCGTGTTTTTGCAGTATTCTTGAAAGGGCAAATGACAGTTGAAGACTTTTCTGGCCTTTCTATCCCATAATTGACTTGACTTAGATCCATCCCATAATTTCTTTATTTGAGACCTAGAGGTTATGCTTAGGTTAGAAAAAGGCCATTTTCTGGTATTGTTACTCAAAATACAGGAACCTTCCATCCACTAATCGCAATCTACATTAAGAGACCGTTGTTTTGACGTGTAGTACGTCGAAATCCATTAAAAGCGCGAGAAATGGCGCCACTTTGAAGATTTTAGGGTACACAAGTAACTTTGAGAGATTCAGGTTAGCTTACAAAAAACACATTTTCAGGTTTTCTACTCCAAATACGGCAAAACTGGCACGCTAGTCTTAAAGTACAGGAAGAGACCGTTGTTTTGACGTGTAGTACATCGAAATCCATTAAAAGCTCGAGAAATGGCGCCACTTTGAAGATGTTAAGGTACACAAGAAAATTCTTGTGTGCCTTTAAGCTTTAAAAGCCAGTAACTCGTGTTTTTGCAGTATTCTTGAAAGGGCAAATGACAGTTGAAGACTTTTCTGGCCTTTCTATCCCATAATTGACTTGACTTAGATCCATCCCATAATTTCTTTATTTGAGACCTAGAGGTTATGCTTAGGTTAGAAAAAGGCCATTTTCTGGTATTGTTACTCAAAATACAGGAACCTTCCATCCACTAATCGCAATCTACATTAAGAGACCGTTGTTTTGACGTGTAGTACGTCGAAATCCATTAAAAGCGCGAGAAATGGCGCCACTTTGAAGATTTTAGGGTACACAAGTAACTTTGAGAGATTCAGGTTAGCTTACAAAAAACACATTTTCAGGTTTTCTACTCCAAATACGGCAAAACTGGCACGCTAGTCTTAAAGTACTGGAAGAGACCGTTGTTTTGACGTGTAGTACATCGAAATCCATTAAAAGCGCGAGAAATGGCGCCACTTTGAAGATTTTAGGGTACACAAGTAACTTTGAGAGATTCAGGTTAGCTTACAAAAAAACACATTTTCAGGTTTTCTACTCCAAATACGGCAAAACTGGCACGCTAGTCTTAAAGTACTGGAAGAGACCGTTGTTTTGACGTGTAGTACATCGAAATCCATTAAAAGCGCGAGAAATGGCGCCACTTTGAAGATTTTAGGGTACACAAGTAACTTTGAGAGATTCAGGTTAGCTTACAAAAAACACATTTTCAGGTTTTCTACTCCAAATACGGCAAAACTGGCACGCTAGTCTTAAAGTACTGGAAGAGACCGTTGTTTTGACGTGTAGTACATCGAAATCCATTAAAAGCTCGAGAAATGGCGCCACTTTGAAGATGTTAAGGTACACAAGATCTAGCATGTTTTCACAAAAGGAGCCTTTGAACCTAACACCCCCTTTTGTGAAAACATGCTAGATCTTGTGTGCCTTTAAGCTTTAAAAGCCAGTAACTCGTGTTTTTGCAGTATTCTTGAAAGGGCAAATGACAGTTGAAGACTTTTCTGGCCTTTCTATCCCATAATTGACTTGACTTAGATCCATCCCATAATTTCTTTATTTGAGACCTAGAGGTTATGCTTAGGTTAGAAAAAGGCCATTTTCTGGTATTGTTACTCAAAATACAGGAACCTTCCATCCACTAATCGCAATCTACATTAAGAGACCGTTGTTTTGACGTGTAGTACGTCGAAATCCATTAAAAGCGCGAGAAATGGCGCCACTTTGAAGATTTTAGGGTACACAAGTAACTTTGAGAGATTCAGGTTAGCTTACAAAAAACACATTTTCAGGTTTTCTACTCCAAATACGGCAAAACTGGCACGCTAGTCTTAAAGTACTGGAAGAGACCGTTGTTTTGACGTGTAGTACATCGAAATCCATTAAAAGCGCGAGAAATGGCGCCACTTTGAAGATTTTAGGGTACACAAGTAACTTTGAGAGATTCAGGTTAGCTTACAAAAAACACATTTTCAGGATTTCTACTCCAAATACGGCAAAACTGGCACGCTAGTCTTAAAGTACTGGAAGAGACCGTTGTTTTGACGTGTAGTACATCGAAATCCATTAAAAGCGCGAGAAATGGCGCCACTTTGAAGATGTTAAGGTACACAAGAAAATTCTTGTGTGCCTTTAAGCTTTAAAAGCCAGTAACTCGTGTTTTTGCAGTATTCTTGAAAGGGCAAATGACAGTTGAAGACTTTTCTGGCCTTTCTATCCCATAATTGACTTGACTTAGATCCATCCCATAATTTCTTTATTTGAGACCTAGAGGTTATGCTTAGGTTAGAAAAAGGCCATTTTCTGGTATTGTTACTCAAAATACAGGAACCTTCCATCCACTAATCGCAATCTACATTAAGAGACCGTTGTTTTGACGTGTAGTACGTCGAAATCCATTAAAAGCGCGAGAAATGGCGCCACTTTGAAGATTTTAGGGTACACAAGTAACTTTGAGAGATTCAGGTTAGCTTACAAAAAACACATTTTCAGGTTTTCTACTCCAAATACGGCAAAACTGGCACGCTAGTCTTAAAGTACTGGAAGAGACCGTTGTTTTGACGTGTAGTACATCGAAATCCATTAAAAGCTCGAGAAATGGCGCCACTTTGAAGATGTTAAGGTACACAAGAAAATTCTTGTGTGCCTTTAAGCTTTAAAAGCCAGTAACTCGTGTTTTTGCAGTATTCTTGAAAGGGCAAATGACAGTTGAAGACTTTTCTGGCCTTTCTATCCCATAATTGACTTGACTTAGATCCATCCCATAATTTCTTTATTTGAGACCTAGAGGTTATGCTTAGGTTAGAAAAAGGCCATTTTCTGGTATTGTTACTCAAAATACAGGAACCTTCCATCCACTAATCGCAATCTACATTAAGAGACCGTTGTTTTGACGTGTAGTACGTCGAAATCCATTAAAAGCGCGAGAAATGGCGCCACTTTGAAGATTTTAGGGTACACAAGTAACTTTGAGAGATTCAGGTTAGCTTACAAAAAACACATTTTCAGGTTTTCTACTCCAAATACGGCAAAACTGGCACGCTAGTCTTAAAGTACTGGAAGAGACCGTTGTTTTGACGTGTAGTACATCGAAATCCATTAAAAGCGCGAGAAATGGCGCCACTTTGAAGATTTTAGGGTACACAAGTAACTTTGAGAGATTCAGGTTAGCTTACAAAAAACACATTTTCAGGTTTTCTACTCCAAATACGGCAAAACTGGCACGCTAGTCTTAAAGTACTGGAAGAGACCGTTGTTTTGACGTGTAGTACATCGAAATCCATTAAAAGCTCGAGAAATGGCGCCACTTTGAAGATGTTAAGGTACACAAGAAAATTCTTGTGTGCCTTTAAGCTTTAAAAGCCAGTAACTCGTGTTTTTGCAGTATTCTTGAAAGGGCAAATGACAGTTGAAGACTTTTCTGGCCTTTCTATCCCATAATTGACTTGACTTAGATCCATCCCATAATTTCTTTATTTGAGACCTAGAGGTTATGCTTAGGTTAGAAAAAGGCCATTTTCTGGTATTGTTACTCAAAATACAGGAACCTTCCATCCACTAATCGCAATCTACATTAAGAGACCGTTGTTTTGACGTGTAGTACGTCGAAATCCATTAAAAGCGCGAGAAATGGCGCCACTTTGAAGATTTTAGGGTACACAAGTAACTTTGAGAGATTCAGGTTAGCTTACAAAAAACACATTTTCAGGTTTTCTACTCCAAATACGGCAAAACTGGCACGCTAGTCTTAAAGTACTGGAAGAGACCGTTGTTTTGACGTGTAGTACATCGAAATCCATTAAAAGCTCGAGAAATGGCGCCACTTTGAAGATGTTAAGGTACACAAGAAAATTCTTGTGTGCCTTTAAGCTTTAAAAGCCAGTAACTCGTGTTTTTGCAGTATTCTTGAAAGGGCAAATGACAGTTGAAGACTTTTCTGGCCTTTCTATCCCATAATTGACTTGACTTAGATCCATCCCATAATTTCTTTATTTGAGACCTAGAGGTTATGCTTAGGTTAGAAAAAGGCCATTTTCTGGTATTGTTACTCAAAATACAGGAACCTTCCATCCACTAATCGCAATCTACATTAAGAGACCGTTGTTTTGACGTGTAGTACGTCGAAATCCATTAAAAGCGCGAGAAATGGCGCCACTTTGAAGATTTTAGGGTACACAAGTAACTTTGAGAGATTCAGGTTAGCTTACAAAAAACACATTTTCAGGTTTTCTACTCCAAATACGGCAAAACTGGCACGCTAGTCTTAAAGTACTGGAAGAGACCGTTGTTTTGACGTGTAGTACATCGAAATCCATTAAAAGCGCGAGAAATGGCGCCACTTTGAAGATTTTAGGGTACACAAGTAACTTTGAGAGATTCAGGTTAGCTTACAAAAAACACATTTTCAGGTTTTCTACTCCAAATACGGCAAAACTGGCACGCTAGTCTTAAAGTACTGGAAGAGACCGTTGTTTTGACGTGTAGTACATCGAAATCCATTAAAAGCTCGAGAAATGGCGCCACTTTGAAGATGTTAAGGTACACAAGATCTAGCATGTTTTCACAAAAGGAGCCTTTGAACCTAACACCCCCTTTTGTGAAAACATGCTAGATCTTGTGTGCCTTTAAGCTTTAAAAGCCAGTAACTCGTGTTTTTGCAGTATTCTTGAAAGGGCAAATGACAGTTGAAGACTTTTCTGGCCTTTCTATCCCATAATTGACTTGACTTAGATCCATCCCATAATTTCTTTATTTGAGACCTAGAGGTTATGCTTAGGTTAGAAAAAGGCCATTTTCTGGTATTGTTACTCAAAATACAGGAACCTTCCATCCACTAATCGCAATCTACATTAAGAGACCGTTGTTTTGACGTGTAGTACGTCGAAATCCATTAAAAGCGCGAGAAATGGCGCCACTTTGAAGATTTTAGGGTACACAAGTAACTTTGAGAGATTCAGGTTAGCTTACAAAAAACACATTTTCAGGTTTTCTACTCCAAATACGGCAAAACTGGCACGCTAGTCTTAAAGTACAGGAAGAGACCGTTGTTTTGACGTGTAGTACATCGAAATCCATTAAAAGCTCGAGAAATGGCGCCACTTTGAAGATGTTAAGGTACACAAGAAAATTCTTGTGTGCCTTTAAGCTTTAAAAGCCAGTAACTCGTGTTTTTGCAGTATTCTTGAAAGGGCAAATGACAGTTGAAGACTTTTCTGGCCTTTCTATCCCATAATTGACTTGACTTAGATCCATCCCATAATTTCTTTATTTGAGACCTAGAGGTTATGCTTAGGTTAGAAAAAGGCCATTTTCTGGTATTGTTACTCAAAATACAGGAACCTTCCATCCACTAATCGCAATCTACATTAAGAGACCGTTGTTTTGACGTGTAGTACGTCGAAATCCATTAAAAGCGCGAGAAATGGCGCCACTTTGAAGATTTTAGGGTACACAAGTAACTTTGAGAGATTCAGGTTAGCTTACAAAAAACACATTTTCAGGTTTTCTACTCCAAATACGGCAAAACTGGCACGCTAGTCTTAAAGTACTGGAAGAGACCGTTGTTTTGACGTGTAGTACATCGAAATCCATTAAAAGCGCGAGAAATGGCGCCACTTTGAAGATTTTAGGGTACACAAGTAACTTTGAGAGATTCAGGTTAGCTTACAAAAAAACACATTTTCAGGTTTTCTACTCCAAATACGGCAAAACTGGCACGCTAGTCTTAAAGTACTGGAAGAGACCGTTGTTTTGACGTGTAGTACATCGAAATCCATTAAAAGCGCGAGAAATGGCGCCACTTTGAAGATTTTAGGGTACACAAGTAACTTTGAGAGATTCAGGTTAGCTTACAAAAAACACATTTTCAGGTTTTCTACTCCAAATACGGCAAAACTGGCACGCTAGTCTTAAAGTACTGGAAGAGACCGTTGTTTTGACGTGTAGTACATCGAAATCCATTAAAAGCTCGAGAAATGGCGCCACTTTGAAGATGTTAAGGTACACAAGATCTAGCATGTTTTCACAAAAGGAGCCTTTGAACCTAACACCCCCTTTTGTGAAAACATGCTAGATCTTGTGTGCCTTTAAGCTTTAAAAGCCAGTAACTCGTGTTTTTGCAGTATTCTTGAAAGGGCAAATGACAGTTGAAGACTTTTCTGGCCTTTCTATCCCATAATTGACTTGACTTAGATCCATCCCATAATTTCTTTATTTGAGACCTAGAGGTTATGCTTAGGTTAGAAAAAGGCCATTTTCTGGTATTGTTACTCAAAATACAGGAACCTTCCATCCACTAATCGCAATCTACATTAAGAGACCGTTGTTTTGACGTGTAGTACGTCGAAATCCATTAAAAGCGCGAGAAATGGCGCCACTTTGAAGATTTTAGGGTACACAAGTAACTTTGAGAGATTCAGGTTAGCTTACAAAAAACACATTTTCAGGTTTTCTACTCCAAATACGGCAAAACTGGCACGCTAGTCTTAAAGTACTGGAAGAGACCGTTGTTTTGACGTGTAGTACATCGAAATCCATTAAAAGCGCGAGAAATGGCGCCACTTTGAAGATTTTAGGGTACACAAGTAACTTTGAGAGATTCAGGTTAGCTTACAAAAAACACATTTTCAGGATTTCTACTCCAAATACGGCAAAACTGGCACGCTAGTCTTAAAGTACTGGAAGAGACCGTTGTTTTGACGTGTAGTACATCGAAATCCATTAAAAGCGCGAGAAATGGCGCCACTTTGAAGATGTTAAGGTACACAAGAAAATTCTTGTGTGCCTTTAAGCTTTAAAAGCCAGTAACTCGTGTTTTTGCAGTATTCTTGAAAGGGCAAATGACAGTTGAAGACTTTTCTGGCCTTTCTATCCCATAATTGACTTGACTTAGATCCATCCCATAATTTCTTTATTTGAGACCTAGAGGTTATGCTTAGGTTAGAAAAAGGCCATTTTCTGGTATTGTTACTCAAAATACAGGAACCTTCCATCCACTAATCGCAATCTACATTAAGAGACCGTTGTTTTGACGTGTAGTACGTCGAAATCCATTAAAAGCGCGAGAAATGGCGCCACTTTGAAGATTTTAGGGTACACAAGTAACTTTGAGAGATTCAGGTTAGCTTACAAAAAACACATTTTCAGGTTTTCTACTCCAAATACGGCAAAACTGGCACGCTAGTCTTAAAGTACTGGAAGAGACCGTTGTTTTGACGTGTAGTACATCGAAATCCATTAAAAGCTCGAGAAATGGCGCCACTTTGAAGATGTTAAGGTACACAAGAAAATTCTTGTGTGCCTTTAAGCTTTAAAAGCCAGTAACTCGTGTTTTTGCAGTATTCTTGAAAGGGCAAATGACAGTTGAAGACTTTTCTGGCCTTTCTATCCCATAATTGACTTGACTTAGATCCATCCCATAATTTCTTTATTTGAGACCTAGAGGTTATGCTTAGGTTAGAAAAAGGCCATTTTCTGGTATTGTTACTCAAAATACAGGAACCTTCCATCCACTAATCGCAATCTACATTAAGAGACCGTTGTTTTGACGTGTAGTACGTCGAAATCCATTAAAAGCGCGAGAAATGGCGCCACTTTGAAGATTTTAGGGTACACAAGTAACTTTGAGAGATTCAGGTTAGCTTACAAAAAACACATTTTCAGGTTTTCTACTCCAAATACGGCAAAACTGGCACGCTAGTCTTAAAGTACTGGAAGAGACCGTTGTTTTGACGTGTAGTACATCGAAATCCATTAAAAGCGCGAGAAATGGCGCCACTTTGAAGATTTTAGGGTACACAAGTAACTTTGAGAGATTCAGGTTAGCTTACAAAAAACACATTTTCAGGTTTTCTACTCCAAATACGGCAAAACTGGCACGCTAGTCTTAAAGTACTGGAAGAGACCGTTGTTTTGACGTGTAGTACATCGAAATCCATTAAAAGCTCGAGAAATGGCGCCACTTTGAAGATGTTAAGGTACACAAGATCTAGCATGTTTTCACAAAAGGAGCCTTTGAACCTAACACCCCCTTTTGTGAAAACATGCTAGATCTTGTGTGCCTTTAAGCTTTAAAAGCCAGTAACTCGTGTTTTTGCAGTATTCTTGAAAGGGCAAATGACAGTTGAAGACTTTTCTGGCCTTTCTATCCCATAATTGACTTGACTTAGATCCATCCCATAATTTCTTTATTTGAGACCTAGAGGTTATGCTTAGGTTAGAAAAAGGCCATTTTCTGGTATTGTTACTCAAAATACAGGAACCTTCCATCCACTAATCGCAATCTACATTAAGAGACCGTTGTTTTGACGTGTAGTACGTCGAAATCCATTAAAAGCGCGAGAAATGGCGCCACTTTGAAGATTTTAGGGTACACAAGTAACTTTGAGAGATTCAGGTTAGCTTACAAAAAACACATTTTCAGGTTTTCTACTCCAAATACGGCAAAACTGGCACGCTAGTCTTAAAGTACTGGAAGAGACCGTTGTTTTGACGTGTAGTACATCGAAATCCATTAAAAGCGCGAGAAATGGCGCCACTTTGAAGATTTTAGGGTACACAAGTAACTTTGAGAGATTCAGGTTAGCTTACAAAAAACACATTTTCAGGATTTCTACTCCAAATACGGCAAAACTGGCACGCTAGTCTTAAAGTACTGGAAGAGACCGTTGTTTTGACGTGTAGTACATCGAAATCCATTAAAAGCGCGAGAAATGGCGCCACTTTGAAGATGTTAAGGTACACAAGAAAATTCTTGTGTGCCTTTAAGCTTTAAAAGCCAGTAACTCGTGTTTTTGCAGTATTCTTGAAAGGGCAAATGACAGTTGAAGACTTTTCTGGCCTTTCTATCCCATAATTGACTTGACTTAGATCCATCCCATAATTTCTTTATTTGAGACCTAGAGGTTATGCTTAGGTTAGAAAAAGGCCATTTTCTGGTATTGTTACTCAAAATACAGGAACCTTCCATCCACTAATCGCAATCTACATTAAGAGACCGTTGTTTTGACGTGTAGTACGTCGAAATCCATTAAAAGCGCGAGAAATGGCGCCACTTTGAAGATTTTAGGGTACACAAGTAACTTTGAGAGATTCAGGTTAGCTTACAAAAAACACATTTTCAGGTTTTCTACTCCAAATACGGCAAAACTGGCACGCTAGTCTTAAAGTACTGGAAGAGACCGTTGTTTTGACGTGTAGTACATCGAAATCCATTAAAAGCTCGAGAAATGGCGCCACTTTGAAGATGTTAAGGTACACAAGAAAATTCTTGTGTGCCTTTAAGCTTTAAAAGCCAGTAACTCGTGTTTTTGCAGTATTCTTGAAAGGGCAAATGACAGTTGAAGACTTTTCTGGCCTTTCTATCCCATAATTGACTTGACTTAGATCCATCCCATAATTTCTTTATTTGAGACCTAGAGGTTATGCTTAGGTTAGAAAAAGGCCATTTTCTGGTATTGTTACTCAAAATACAGGAACCTTCCATCCACTAATCGCAATCTACATTAAGAGACCGTTGTTTTGACGTGTAGTACGTCGAAATCCATTAAAAGCGCGAGAAATGGCGCCACTTTGAAGATTTTAGGGTACACAAGTAACTTTGAGAGATTCAGGTTAGCTTACAAAAAACACATTTTCAGGTTTTCTACTCCAAATACGGCAAAACTGGCACGCTAGTCTTAAAGTACTGGAAGAGACCGTTGTTTTGACGTGTAGTACATCGAAATCCATTAAAAGCGCGAGAAATGGCGCCACTTTGAAGATTTTAGGGTACACAAGTAACTTTGAGAGATTCAGGTTAGCTTACAAAAAACACATTTTCAGGTTTTCTACTCCAAATACGGCAAAACTGGCACGCTAGTCTTAAAGTACTGGAAGAGACCGTTGTTTTGACGTGTAGTACATCGAAATCCATTAAAAGCTCGAGAAATGGCGCCACTTTGAAGATGTTAAGGTACACAAGATCTAGCATGTTTTCACAAAAGGAGCCTTTGAACCTAACACCCCCTTTTGTGAAAACATGCTAGATCTTGTGTGCCTTTAAGCTTTAAAAGCCAGTAACTCGTGTTTTTGCAGTATTCTTGAAAGGGCAAATGACAGTTGAAGACTTTTCTGGCCTTTCTATCCCATAATTGACTTGACTTAGATCCATCCCATAATTTCTTTATTTGAGACCTAGAGGTTATGCTTAGGTTAGAAAAAGGCCATTTTCTGGTATTGTTACTCAAAATACAGGAACCTTCCATCCACTAATCGCAATCTACATTAAGAGACCGTTGTTTTGACGTGTAGTACGTCGAAATCCATTAAAAGCGCGAGAAATGGCGCCACTTTGAAGATTTTAGGGTACACAAGTAACTTTGAGAGATTCAGGTTAGCTTACAAAAAACACATTTTCAGGTTTTCTACTCCAAATACGGCAAAACTGGCACGCTAGTCTTAAAGTACTGGAAGAGACCGTTGTTTTGACGTGTAGTACATCGAAATCCATTAAAAGCGCGAGAAATGGCGCCACTTTGAAGATTTTAGGGTACACAAGTAACTTTGAGAGATTCAGGTTAGCTTACAAAAAACACATTTTCAGGTTTTCTACTCCAAATACGGCAAAACTGGCACGCTAGTCTTAAAGTACTGGAAGAGACCGTTGTTTTGACGTGTAGTACATCGAAATCCATTAAAAGCGCGAGAAATGGCGCCACTTTGAAGATTTTAGGGTACACAAGTAACTTTGAGAGATTCAGGTTAGCTTACAAAAAACACATTTTCAGGTTTTCTACTCCAAATACGGCAAAACTGGCACGCTAGTCTTAAAGTACTGGAAGAGACCGTTGTTTTGACGTGTAGTACATCGAAATCCATTAAAAGCTCGAGAAATGGCGCCACTTTGAAGATGTTAAGGTACACAAGAAAATTCTTGTGTGCCTTTAAGCTTTAAAAGCCAGTAACTCGTGTTTTTGCAGTATTCTTGAAAGGGCAAATGACAGTTGAAGACTTTTCTGGCCTTTCTATCCCATAATTGACTTGACTTAGATCCATCCCATAATTTCTTTATTTGAGACCTAGAGGTTATGCTTAGGTTAGAAAAAGGCCATTTTCTGGTATTGTTACTCAAAATACAGGAACCTTCCATCCACTAATCGCAATCTACATTAAGAGACCGTTGTTTTGACGTGTAGTACGTCGAAATCCATTAAAAGCGCGAGAAATGGCGCCACTTTGAAGATTTTAGGGTACACAAGTAACTTTGAGAGATTCAGGTTAGCTTACAAAAAACACATTTTCAGGTTTTCTACTCCAAATACGGCAAAACTGGCACGCTAGTCTTAAAGTACTGGAAGAGACCGTTGTTTTGACGTGTAGTACATCGAAATCCATTAAAAGCGCGAGAAATGGCGCCACTTTGAAGATTTTAGGGTACACAAGTAACTTTGAGAGATTCAGGTTAGCTTACAAAAAACACATTTTCAGGTTTTCTACTCCAAATACGGCAAAACTGGCACGCTAGTCTTAAAGTACTGGAAGAGACCGTTGTTTTGACGTGTAGTACATCGAAATCCATTAAAAGCGCGAGAAATGGCGCCACTTTGAAGATTTTAGGGTACACAAGTAACTTTGAGAGATTCAGGTTAGCTTACAAAAAACACATTTTCAGGTTTTCTACTCCAAATACGGCAAAACTGGCACGCTAGTCTTAAAGTACTGGAAGAGACCGTTGTTTTGACGTGTAGTACATCGAAATCCATTAAAAGCGCGAGAAATGGCGCCACTTTGAAGATTTTAGGGTACACAAGTAACTTTGAGAGATTCAGGTTAGCTTACAAAAAACACATTTTCAGGTTTTCTACTCCAAATACGGCAAAACTGGCACGCTAGTCTTAAAGTACTGGAAGAGACCGTTGTTTTGACGTGTAGTACATCGAAATCCATTAAAAGCTCGAGAAATGGCGCCACTTTGAAGATGTTAAGGTACACAAGAAAATTCTTGTGTGCCTTTAAGCTTTAAAAGCCAGTAACTCGTGTTTTTGCAGTATTCTTGAAAGGGCAAATGACAGTTGAAGACTTTTCTGGCCTTTCTATCCCATAATTGACTTGACTTAGATCCATCCCATAATTTCTTTATTTGAGACCTAGAGGTTATGCTTAGGTTAGAAAAAGGCCATTTTCTGGTATTGTTACTCAAAATACAGGAACCTTCCATCCACTAATCGCAATCTACATTAAGAGACCGTTGTTTTGACGTGTAGTACGTCGAAATCCATTAAAAGCGCGAGAAATGGCGCCACTTTGAAGATTTTAGGGTACACAAGTAACTTTGAGAGATTCAGGTTAGCTTACAAAAAACACATTTTCAGGTTTTCTACTCCAAATACGGCAAAACTGGCACGCTAGTCTTAAAGTACTGGAAGAGACCGTTGTTTTGACGTGTAGTACATCGAAATCCATTAAAAGCGCGAGAAATGGCGCCACTTTGAAGATTTTAGGGTACACAAGTAACTTTGAGAGATTCAGGTTAGCTTACAAAAAACACATTTTCAGGTTTTCTACTCCAAATACGGCAAAACTGGCACGCTAGTCTTAAAGTACTGGAAGAGACCGTTGTTTTGACGTGTAGTACATCGAAATCCATTAAAAGCGCGAGAAATGGCGCCACTTTGAAGATTTTAGGGTACACAAGTAACTTTGAGAGATTCAGGTTAGCTTACAAAAAACACATTTTCAGGTTTTCTACTCCAAATACGGCAAAACTGGCACGCTAGTCTTAAAGTACTGGAAGAGACCGTTGTTTTGACGTGTAGTACATCGAAATCCATTAAAAGCTCGAGAAATGGCGCCACTTTGAAGATGTTAAGGTACACAAGAAAATTCTTGTGTGCCTTTAAGCTTTAAAAGCCAGTAACTCGTGTTTTTGCAGTATTCTTGAAAGGGCAAATGACAGTTGAAGACTTTTCTGGCCTTTCTATCCCATAATTGACTTGACTTAGATCCATCCCATAATTTCTTTATTTGAGACCTAGAGGTTATGCTTAGGTTAGAAAAAGGCCATTTTCTGGTATTGTTACTCAAAATACAGGAACCTTCCATCCACTAATCGCAATCTACATTAAGAGACCGTTGTTTTGACGTGTAGTACGTCGAAATCCATTAAAAGCGCGAGAAATGGCGCCACTTTGAAGATTTTAGGGTACACAAGTAACTTTGAGAGATTCAGGTTAGCTTACAAAAAACACATTTTCAGGTTTTCTACTCCAAATACGGCAAAACTGGCACGCTAGTCTTAAAGTACTGGAAGAGACCGTTGTTTTGACGTGTAGTACATCGAAATCCATTAAAAGCGCGAGAAATGGCGCCACTTTGAAGATTTTAGGGTACACAAGTAACTTTGAGAGATTCAGGTTAGCTTACAAAAAACACATTTTCAGGTTTTCTACTCCAAATACGGCAAAACTGGCACGCTAGTCTTAAAGTACTGGAAGAGACCGTTGTTTTGACGTGTAGTACATCGAAATCCATTAAAAGCGCGAGAAATGGCGCCACTTTGAAGATTTTAGGGTACACAAGTAACTTTGAGAGATTCAGGTTAGCTTACAAAAAACACATTTTCAGGTTTTCTACTCCAAATACGGCAAAACTGGCACGCTAGTCTTAAAGTACTGGAAGAGACCGTTGTTTTGACGTGTAGTACATCGAAATCCATTAAAAGCTCGAGAAATGGCGCCACTTTGAAGATGTTAAGGTACACAAGAAAATTCTTGTGTGCCTTTAAGCTTTAAAAGCCAGTAACTCGTGTTTTTGCAGTATTCTTGAAAGGGCAAATGACAGTTGAAGACTTTTCTGGCCTTTCTATCCCATAATTGACTTGACTTAGATCCATCCCATAATTTCTTTATTTGAGACCTAGAGGTTATGCTTAGGTTAGAAAAAGGCCATTTTCTGGTATTGTTACTCAAAATACAGGAACCTTCCATCCACTAATCGCAATCTACATTAAGAGACCGTTGTTTTGACGTGTAGTACGTCGAAATCCATTAAAAGCGCGAGAAATGGCGCCACTTTGAAGATTTTAGGGTACACAAGTAACTTTGAGAGATTCAGGTTAGCTTACAAAAAACACATTTTCAGGTTTTCTACTCCAAATACGGCAAAACTGGCACGCTAGTCTTAAAGTACTGGAAGAGACCGTTGTTTTGACGTGTAGTACATCGAAATCCATTAAAAGCGCGAGAAATGGCGCCACTTTGAAGATTTTAGGGTACACAAGTAACTTTGAGAGATTCAGGTTAGCTTACAAAAAACACATTTTCAGGTTTTCTACTCCAAATACGGCAAAACTGGCACGCTAGTCTTAAAGTACTGGAAGAGACCGTTGTTTTGACGTGTAGTACATCGAAATCCATTAAAAGCGCGAGAAATGGCGCCACTTTGAAGATTTTAGGGTACACAAGTAACTTTGAGAGATTCAGGTTAGCTTACAAAAAACACATTTTCAGGTTTTCTACTCCAAATACGGCAAAACTGGCACGCTAGTCTTAAAGTACTGGAAGAGACCGTTGTTTTGACGTGTAGTACATCGAAATCCATTAAAAGCGCGAGAAATGGCGCCACTTTGAAGATTTTAGGGTACACAAGTAACTTTGAGAGATTCAGGTTAGCTTACAAAAAACACATTTTCAGGTTTTCTACTCCAAATACGGCAAAACTGGCACGCTAGTCTTAAAGTACTGGAAGAGACCGTTGTTTTGACGTGTAGTACATCGAAATCCATTAAAAGCTCGAGAAATGGCGCCACTTTGAAGATGTTAAGGTACACAAGATCTAGCATGTTTTCACAAAAGGAGCCTTTGAACCTAACACCCCCTTTTGTGAAAACATGCTAGATCTTGTGTGCCTTTAAGCTTTAAAAGCCAGTAACTCGTGTTTTTGCAGTATTCTTGAAAGGGCAAATGACAGTTGAAGACTTTTCTGGCCTTTCTATCCCATAATTGACTTGACTTAGATCCATCCCATAATTTCTTTATTTGAGACCTAGAGGTTATGCTTAGGTTAGAAAAAGGCCATTTTCTGGTATTGTTACTCAAAATACAGGAACCTTCCATCCACTAATCGCAATCTACATTAAGAGACCGTTGTTTTGACGTGTAGTACGTCGAAATCCATTAAAAGCGCGAGAAATGGCGCCACTTTGAAGATTTTAGGGTACACAAGTAACTTTGAGAGATTCAGGTTAGCTTACAAAAAACACATTTTCAGGTTTTCTACTCCAAATACGGCAAAACTGGCACGCTAGTCTTAAAGTACTGGAAGAGACCGTTGTTTTGACGTGTAGTACATCGAAATCCATTAAAAGCGCGAGAAATGGCGCCACTTTGAAGATTTTAGGGTACACAAGTAACTTTGAGAGATTCAGGTTAGCTTACAAAAAACACATTTTCAGGATTTCTACTCCAAATACGGCAAAACTGGCACGCTAGTCTTAAAGTACTGGAAGAGACCGTTGTTTTGACGTGTAGTACATCGAAATCCATTAAAAGCGCGAGAAATGGCGCCACTTTGAAGATGTTAAGGTACACAAGAAAATTCTTGTGTGCCTTTAAGCTTTAAAAGCCAGTAACTCGTGTTTTTGCAGTATTCTTGAAAGGGCAAATGACAGTTGAAGACTTTTCTGGCCTTTCTATCCCATAATTGACTTGACTTAGATCCATCCCATAATTTCTTTATTTGAGACCTAGAGGTTATGCTTAGGTTAGAAAAAGGCCATTTTCTGGTATTGTTACTCAAAATACAGGAACCTTCCATCCACTAATCGCAATCTACATTAAGAGACCGTTGTTTTGACGTGTAGTACGTCGAAATCCATTAAAAGCGCGAGAAATGGCGCCACTTTGAAGATTTTAGGGTACACAAGTAACTTTGAGAGATTCAGGTTAGCTTACAAAAAACACATTTTCAGGTTTTCTACTCCAAATACGGCAAAACTGGCACGCTAGTCTTAAAGTACTGGAAGAGACCGTTGTTTTGACGTGTAGTACATCGAAATCCATTAAAAGCTCGAGAAATGGCGCCACTTTGAAGATGTTAAGGTACACAAGAAAATTCTTGTGTGCCTTTAAGCTTTAAAAGCCAGTAACTCGTGTTTTTGCAGTATTCTTGAAAGGGCAAATGACAGTTGAAGACTTTTCTGGCCTTTCTATCCCATAATTGACTTGACTTAGATCCATCCCATAATTTCTTTATTTGAGACCTAGAGGTTATGCTTAGGTTAGAAAAAGGCCATTTTCTGGTATTGTTACTCAAAATACAGGAACCTTCCATCCACTAATCGCAATCTACATTAAGAGACCGTTGTTTTGACGTGTAGTACGTCGAAATCCATTAAAAGCGCGAGAAATGGCGCCACTTTGAAGATTTTAGGGTACACAAGTAACTTTGAGAGATTCAGGTTAGCTTACAAAAAACACATTTTCAGGTTTTCTACTCCAAATACGGCAAAACTGGCACGCTAGTCTTAAAGTACTGGAAGAGACCGTTGTTTTGACGTGTAGTACATCGAAATCCATTAAAAGCGCGAGAAATGGCGCCACTTTGAAGATTTTAGGGTACACAAGTAACTTTGAGAGATTCAGGTTAGCTTACAAAAAACACATTTTCAGGTTTTCTACTCCAAATACGGCAAAACTGGCACGCTAGTCTTAAAGTACTGGAAGAGACCGTTGTTTTGACGTGTAGTACATCGAAATCCATTAAAAGCTCGAGAAATGGCGCCACTTTGAAGATGTTAAGGTACACAAGAAAATTCTTGTGTGCCTTTAAGCTTTAAAAGCCAGTAACTCGTGTTTTTGCAGTATTCTTGAAAGGGCAAATGACAGTTGAAGACTTTTCTGGCCTTTCTATCCCATAATTGACTTGACTTAGATCCATCCCATAATTTCTTTATTTGAGACCTAGAGGTTATGCTTAGGTTAGAAAAAGGCCATTTTCTGGTATTGTTACTCAAAATACAGGAACCTTCCATCCACTAATCGCAATCTACATTAAGAGACCGTTGTTTTGACGTGTAGTACGTCGAAATCCATTAAAAGCGCGAGAAATGGCGCCACTTTGAAGATTTTAGGGTACACAAGTAACTTTGAGAGATTCAGGTTAGCTTACAAAAAACACATTTTCAGGTTTTCTACTCCAAATACGGCAAAACTGGCACGCTAGTCTTAAAGTACTGGAAGAGACCGTTGTTTTGACGTGTAGTACATCGAAATCCATTAAAAGCGCGAGAAATGGCGCCACTTTGAAGATTTTAGGGTACACAAGTAACTTTGAGAGATTCAGGTTAGCTTACAAAAAACACATTTTCAGGTTTTCTACTCCAAATACGGCAAAACTGGCACGCTAGTCTTAAAGTACTGGAAGAGACCGTTGTTTTGACGTGTAGTACATCGAAATCCATTAAAAGCGCGAGAAATGGCGCCACTTTGAAGATTTTAGGGTACACAAGTAACTTTGAGAGATTCAGGTTAGCTTACAAAAAACACATTTTCAGGTTTTCTACTCCAAATACGGCAAAACTGGCACGCTAGTCTTAAAGTACTGGAAGAGACCGTTGTTTTGACGTGTAGTACATCGAAATCCATTAAAAGCGCGAGAAATGGCGCCACTTTGAAGATTTTAGGGTACACAAGTAACTTTGAGAGATTCAGGTTAGCTTACAAAAAACACATTTTCAGGTTTTCTACTCCAAATACGGCAAAACTGGCACGCTAGTCTTAAAGTACTGGAAGAGACCGTTGTTTTGACGTGTAGTACATCGAAATCCATTAAAAGCTCGAGAAATGGCGCCACTTTGAAGATGTTAAGGTACACAAGATCTAGCATGTTTTCACAAAAGGAGCCTTTGAACCTAACACCCCCTTTTGTGAAAACATGCTAGATCTTGTGTGCCTTTAAGCTTTAAAAGCCAGTAACTCGTGTTTTTGCAGTATTCTTGAAAGGGCAAATGACAGTTGAAGACTTTTCTGGCCTTTCTATCCCATAATTGACTTGACTTAGATCCATCCCATAATTTCTTTATTTGAGACCTAGAGGTTATGCTTAGGTTAGAAAAAGGCCATTTTCTGGTATTGTTACTCAAAATACAGGAACCTTCCATCCACTAATCGCAATCTACATTAAGAGACCGTTGTTTTGACGTGTAGTACGTCGAAATCCATTAAAAGCGCGAGAAATGGCGCCACTTTGAAGATTTTAGGGTACACAAGTAACTTTGAGAGATTCAGGTTAGCTTACAAAAAACACATTTTCAGGTTTTCTACTCCAAATACGGCAAAACTGGCACGCTAGTCTTAAAGTACTGGAAGAGACCGTTGTTTTGACGTGTAGTACATCGAAATCCATTAAAAGCGCGAGAAATGGCGCCACTTTGAAGATTTTAGGGTACACAAGTAACTTTGAGAGATTCAGGTTAGCTTACAAAAAACACATTTTCAGGATTTCTACTCCAAATACGGCAAAACTGGCACGCTAGTCTTAAAGTACTGGAAGAGACCGTTGTTTTGACGTGTAGTACATCGAAATCCATTAAAAGCGCGAGAAATGGCGCCACTTTGAAGATGTTAAGGTACACAAGAAAATTCTTGTGTGCCTTTAAGCTTTAAAAGCCAGTAACTCGTGTTTTTGCAGTATTCTTGAAAGGGCAAATGACAGTTGAAGACTTTTCTGGCCTTTCTATCCCATAATTGACTTGACTTAGATCCATCCCATAATTTCTTTATTTGAGACCTAGAGGTTATGCTTAGGTTAGAAAAAGGCCATTTTCTGGTATTGTTACTCAAAATACAGGAACCTTCCATCCACTAATCGCAATCTACATTAAGAGACCGTTGTTTTGACGTGTAGTACGTCGAAATCCATTAAAAGCGCGAGAAATGGCGCCACTTTGAAGATTTTAGGGTACACAAGTAACTTTGAGAGATTCAGGTTAGCTTACAAAAAACACATTTTCAGGTTTTCTACTCCAAATACGGCAAAACTGGCACGCTAGTCTTAAAGTACTGGAAGAGACCGTTGTTTTGACGTGTAGTACATCGAAATCCATTAAAAGCGCGAGAAATGGCGCCACTTTGAAGATTTTAGGGTACACAAGTAACTTTGAGAGATTCAGGTTAGCTTACAAAAAACACATTTTCAGGTTTTCTACTCCAAATACGGCAAAACTGGCACGCTAGTCTTAAAGTACTGGAAGAGACCGTTGTTTTGACGTGTAGTACATCGAAATCCATTAAAAGCGCGAGAAATGGCGCCACTTTGAAGATTTTAGGGTACACAAGTAACTTTGAGAGATTCAGGTTAGCTTACAAAAAACACATTTTCAGGTTTTCTACTCCAAATACGGCAAAACTGGCACGCTAGTCTTAAAGTACTGGAAGAGACCGTTGTTTTGACGTGTAGTACATCGAAATCCATTAAAAGCTCGAGAAATGGCGCCACTTTGAAGATGTTAAGGTACACAAGAAAATTCTTGTGTGCCTTTAAGCTTTAAAAGCCAGTAACTCGTGTTTTTGCAGTATTCTTGAAAGGGCAAATGACAGTTGAAGACTTTTCTGGCCTTTCTATCCCATAATTGACTTGACTTAGATCCATCCCATAATTTCTTTATTTGAGACCTAGAGGTTATGCTTAGGTTAGAAAAAGGCCATTTTCTGGTATTGTTACTCAAAATACAGGAACCTTCCATCCACTAATCGCAATCTACATTAAGAGACCGTTGTTTTGACGTGTAGTACGTCGAAATCCATTAAAAGCGCGAGAAATGGCGCCACTTTGAAGATTTTAGGGTACACAAGTAACTTTGAGAGATTCAGGTTAGCTTACAAAAAACACATTTTCAGGTTTTCTACTCCAAATACGGCAAAACTGGCACGCTAGTCTTAAAGTACTGGAAGAGACCGTTGTTTTGACGTGTAGTACATCGAAATCCATTAAAAGCGCGAGAAATGGCGCCACTTTGAAGATTTTAGGGTACACAAGTAACTTTGAGAGATTCAGGTTAGCTTACAAAAAACACATTTTCAGGTTTTCTACTCCAAATACGGCAAAACTGGCACGCTAGTCTTAAAGTACTGGAAGAGACCGTTGTTTTGACGTGTAGTACATCGAAATCCATTAAAAGCGCGAGAAATGGCGCCACTTTGAAGATTTTAGGGTACACAAGTAACTTTGAGAGATTCAGGTTAGCTTACAAAAAACACATTTTCAGGTTTTCTACTCCAAATACGGCAAAACTGGCACGCTAGTCTTAAAGTACTGGAAGAGACCGTTGTTTTGACGTGTAGTACATCGAAATCCATTAAAAGCGCGAGAAATGGCGCCACTTTGAAGATTTTAGGGTACACAAGTAACTTTGAGAGATTCAGGTTAGCTTACAAAAAACACATTTTCAGGTTTTCTACTCCAAATACGGCAAAACTGGCACGCTAGTCTTAAAGTACTGGAAGAGACCGTTGTTTTGACGTGTAGTACATCGAAATCCATTAAAAGCTCGAGAAATGGCGCCACTTTGAAGATGTTAAGGTACACAAGAAAATTCTTGTGTGCCTTTAAGCTTTAAAAGCCAGTAACTCGTGTTTTTGCAGTATTCTTGAAAGGGCAAATGACAGTTGAAGACTTTTCTGGCCTTTCTATCCCATAATTGACTTGACTTAGATCCATCCCATAATTTCTTTATTTGAGACCTAGAGGTTATGCTTAGGTTAGAAAAAGGCCATTTTCTGGTATTGTTACTCAAAATACAGGAACCTTCCATCCACTAATCGCAATCTACATTAAGAGACCGTTGTTTTGACGTGTAGTACGTCGAAATCCATTAAAAGCGCGAGAAATGGCGCCACTTTGAAGATTTTAGGGTACACAAGTAACTTTGAGAGATTCAGGTTAGCTTACAAAAAACACATTTTCAGGTTTTCTACTCCAAATACGGCAAAACTGGCACACTAGTCTTAAAGTACTGGAAGAGACCGTTGTTTTGACGTGTAGTACATCGAAATCCATTAAAAGCTCGAGAAATGGCGCCACTTTGAAGATGTTAAGGTACACAAGAAAATTCTTGTGTGCCTTTAAGCTTTAAAAGCCAGTAACTCGTGTTTTTGCAGTATTCTTGAAAGGGCAAATGACAGTTGAAGACTTTTCTGGCCTTTCTATCCCATAATTGACTTGACTTAGATCCATCCCATAATTTCTTTATTTGAGACCTAGAGGTTATGCTTAGGTTAGAAAAAGGCCATTTTCTGGTATTGTTACTCAAAATACAGGAACCTTCCATCCACTAATCGCAATCTACATTAAGAGACCGTTGTTTTGACGTGTAGTACGTCGAAATCCATTAAAAGCGCGAGAAATGGCGCCACTTTGAAGATTTTAGGGTACACAAGTAACTTTGAGAGATTCAGGTTAGCTTACAAAAAACACATTTTCAGGTTTTCTACTCCAAATACGGCAAAACTGGCACGCTAGTCTTAAAGTACTGGAAGAGACCGTTGTTTTGACGTGTAGTACATCGAAATCCATTAAAAGCGCGAGAAATGGCGCCACTTTGAAGATTTTAGGGTACACAAGTAACTTTGAGAGATTCAGGTTAGCTTACAAAAAACACATTTTCAGGTTTTCTACTCCAAATACGGCAAAACTGGCACGCTAGTCTTAAAGTACTGGAAGAGACCGTTGTTTTGACGTGTAGTACATCGAAATCCATTAAAAGCTCGAGAAATGGCGCCACTTTGAAGATGTTAAGGTACACAAGATCTAGCATGTTTTCACAAAAGGAGCCTTTGAACCTAACACCCCCTTTTGTGAAAACATGCTAGATCTTGTGTGCCTTTAAGCTTTAAAAGCCAGTAACTCGTGTTTTTGCAGTATTCTTGAAAGGGCAAATGACAGTTGAAGACTTTTCTGGCCTTTCTATCCCATAATTGACTTGACTTAGATCCATCCCATAATTTCTTTATTTGAGACCTAGAGGTTATGCTTAGGTTAGAAAAAGGCCATTTTCTGGTATTGTTACTCAAAATACAGGAACCTTCCATCCACTAATCGCAATCTACATTAAGAGACCGTTGTTTTGACGTGTAGTACGTCGAAATCCATTAAAAGCGCGAGAAATGGCGCCACTTTGAAGATTTTAGGGTACACAAGTAACTTTGAGAGATTCAGGTTAGCTTACAAAAAACACATTTTCAGGTTTTCTACTCCAAATACGGCAAAACTGGCACGCTAGTCTTAAAGTACAGGAAGAGACCGTTGTTTTGACGTGTAGTACATCGAAATCCATTAAAAGCTCGAGAAATGGCGCCACTTTGAAGATGTTAAGGTACACAAGAAAATTCTTGTGTGCCTTTAAGCTTTAAAAGCCAGTAACTCGTGTTTTTGCAGTATTCTTGAAAGGGCAAATGACAGTTGAAGACTTTTCTGGCCTTTCTATCCCATAATTGACTTGACTTAGATCCATCCCATAATTTCTTTATTTGAGACCTAGAGGTTATGCTTAGGTTAGAAAAAGGCCATTTTCTGGTATTGTTACTCAAAATACAGGAACCTTCCATCCACTAATCGCAATCTACATTAAGAGACCGTTGTTTTGACGTGTAGTACGTCGAAATCCATTAAAAGCGCGAGAAATGGCGCCACTTTGAAGATTTTAGGGTACACAAGTAACTTTGAGAGATTCAGGTTAGCTTACAAAAAACACATTTTCAGGTTTTCTACTCCAAATACGGCAAAACTGGCACGCTAGTCTTAAAGTACTGGAAGAGACCGTTGTTTTGACGTGTAGTACATCGAAATCCATTAAAAGCGCGAGAAATGGCGCCACTTTGAAGATTTTAGGGTACACAAGTAACTTTGAGAGATTCAGGTTAGCTTACAAAAAAACACATTTTCAGGTTTTCTACTCCAAATACGGCAAAACTGGCACGCTAGTCTTAAAGTACTGGAAGAGACCGTTGTTTTGACGTGTAGTACATCGAAATCCATTAAAAGCGCGAGAAATGGCGCCACTTTGAAGATTTTAGGGTACACAAGTAACTTTGAGAGATTCAGGTTAGCTTACAAAAAACACATTTTCAGGTTTTCTACTCCAAATACGGCAAAACTGGCACGCTAGTCTTAAAGTACTGGAAGAGACCGTTGTTTTGACGTGTAGTACATCGAAATCCATTAAAAGCTCGAGAAATGGCGCCACTTTGAAGATGTTAAGGTACACAAGATCTAGCATGTTTTCACAAAAGGAGCCTTTGAACCTAACACCCCCTTTTGTGAAAACATGCTAGATCTTGTGTGCCTTTAAGCTTTAAAAGCCAGTAACTCGTGTTTTTGCAGTATTCTTGAAAGGGCAAATGACAGTTGAAGACTTTTCTGGCCTTTCTATCCCATAATTGACTTGACTTAGATCCATCCCATAATTTCTTTATTTGAGACCTAGAGGTTATGCTTAGGTTAGAAAAAGGCCATTTTCTGGTATTGTTACTCAAAATACAGGAACCTTCCATCCACTAATCGCAATCTACATTAAGAGACCGTTGTTTTGACGTGTAGTACGTCGAAATCCATTAAAAGCGCGAGAAATGGCGCCACTTTGAAGATTTTAGGGTACACAAGTAACTTTGAGAGATTCAGGTTAGCTTACAAAAAACACATTTTCAGGTTTTCTACTCCAAATACGGCAAAACTGGCACGCTAGTCTTAAAGTACTGGAAGAGACCGTTGTTTTGACGTGTAGTACATCGAAATCCATTAAAAGCGCGAGAAATGGCGCCACTTTGAAGATTTTAGGGTACACAAGTAACTTTGAGAGATTCAGGTTAGCTTACAAAAAACACATTTTCAGGATTTCTACTCCAAATACGGCAAAACTGGCACGCTAGTCTTAAAGTACTGGAAGAGACCGTTGTTTTGACGTGTAGTACATCGAAATCCATTAAAAGCGCGAGAAATGGCGCCACTTTGAAGATGTTAAGGTACACAAGAAAATTCTTGTGTGCCTTTAAGCTTTAAAAGCCAGTAACTCGTGTTTTTGCAGTATTCTTGAAAGGGCAAATGACAGTTGAAGACTTTTCTGGCCTTTCTATCCCATAATTGACTTGACTTAGATCCATCCCATAATTTCTTTATTTGAGACCTAGAGGTTATGCTTAGGTTAGAAAAAGGCCATTTTCTGGTATTGTTACTCAAAATACAGGAACCTTCCATCCACTAATCGCAATCTACATTAAGAGACCGTTGTTTTGACGTGTAGTACGTCGAAATCCATTAAAAGCGCGAGAAATGGCGCCACTTTGAAGATTTTAGGGTACACAAGTAACTTTGAGAGATTCAGGTTAGCTTACAAAAAACACATTTTCAGGTTTTCTACTCCAAATACGGCAAAACTGGCACGCTAGTCTTAAAGTACTGGAAGAGACCGTTGTTTTGACGTGTAGTACATCGAAATCCATTAAAAGCGCGAGAAATGGCGCCACTTTGAAGATTTTAGGGTACACAAGTAACTTTGAGAGATTCAGGTTAGCTTACAAAAAACACATTTTCAGGATTTCTACTCCAAATACGGCAAAACTGGCACGCTAGTCTTAAAGTACTGGAAGAGACCGTTGTTTTGACGTGTAGTACATCGAAATCCATTAAAAGCGCGAGAAATGGCGCCACTTTGAAGATGTTAAGGTACACAAGAAAATTCTTGTGTGCCTTTAAGCTTTAAAAGCCAGTAACTCGTGTTTTTGCAGTATTCTTGAAAGGGCAAATGACAGTTGAAGACTTTTCTGGCCTTTCTATCCCATAATTGACTTGACTTAGATCCATCCCATAATTTCTTTATTTGAGACCTAGAGGTTATGCTTAGGTTAGAAAAAGGCCATTTTCTGGTATTGTTACTCAAAATACAGGAACCTTCCATCCACTAATCGCAATCTACATTAAGAGACCGTTGTTTTGACGTGTAGTACGTCGAAATCCATTAAAAGCGCGAGAAATGGCGCCACTTTGAAGATTTTAGGGTACACAAGTAACTTTGAGAGATTCAGGTTAGCTTACAAAAAACACATTTTCAGGTTTTCTACTCCAAATACGGCAAAACTGGCACGCTAGTCTTAAAGTACTGGAAGAGACCGTTGTTTTGACGTGTAGTACATCGAAATCCATTAAAAGCTCGAGAAATGGCGCCACTTTGAAGATGTTAAGGTACACAAGAAAATTCTTGTGTGCCTTTAAGCTTTAAAAGCCAGTAACTCGTGTTTTTGCAGTATTCTTGAAAGGGCAAATGACAGTTGAAGACTTTTCTGGCCTTTCTATCCCATAATTGACTTGACTTAGATCCATCCCATAATTTCTTTATTTGAGACCTAGAGGTTATGCTTAGGTTAGAAAAAGGCCATTTTCTGGTATTGTTACTCAAAATACAGGAACCTTCCATCCACTAATCGCAATCTACATTAAGAGACCGTTGTTTTGACGTGTAGTACGTCGAAATCCATTAAAAGCGCGAGAAATGGCGCCACTTTGAAGATTTTAGGGTACACAAGTAACTTTGAGAGATTCAGGTTAGCTTACAAAAAACACATTTTCAGGTTTTCTACTCCAAATACGGCAAAACTGGCACGCTAGTCTTAAAGTACTGGAAGAGACCGTTGTTTTGACGTGTAGTACATCGAAATCCATTAAAAGCGCGAGAAATGGCGCCACTTTGAAGATTTTAGGGTACACAAGTAACTTTGAGAGATTCAGGTTAGCTTACAAAAAACACATTTTCAGGTTTTCTACTCCAAATACGGCAAAACTGGCACGCTAGTCTTAAAGTACTGGAAGAGACCGTTGTTTTGACGTGTAGTACATCGAAATCCATTAAAAGCTCGAGAAATGGCGCCACTTTGAAGATGTTAAGGTACACAAGATCTAGCATGTTTTCACAAAAGGAGCCTTTGAACCTAACACCCCCTTTTGTGAAAACATGCTAGATCTTGTGTGCCTTTAAGCTTTAAAAGCCAGTAACTCGTGTTTTTGCAGTATTCTTGAAAGGGCAAATGACAGTTGAAGACTTTTCTGGCCTTTCTATCCCATAATTGACTTGACTTAGATCCATCCCATAATTTCTTTATTTGAGACCTAGAGGTTATGCTTAGGTTAGAAAAAGGCCATTTTCTGGTATTGTTACTCAAAATACAGGAACCTTCCATCCACTAATCGCAATCTACATTAAGAGACCGTTGTTTTGACGTGTAGTACGTCGAAATCCATTAAAAGCGCGAGAAATGGCGCCACTTTGAAGATTTTAGGGTACACAAGTAACTTTGAGAGATTCAGGTTAGCTTACAAAAAACACATTTTCAGGTTTTCTACTCCAAATACGGCAAAACTGGCACGCTAGTCTTAAAGTACTGGAAGAGACCGTTGTTTTGACGTGTAGTACATCGAAATCCATTAAAAGCGCGAGAAATGGCGCCACTTTGAAGATTTTAGGGTACACAAGTAACTTTGAGAGATTCAGGTTAGCTTACAAAAAACACATTTTCAGGTTTTCTACTCCAAATACGGCAAAACTGGCACGCTAGTCTTAAAGTACTGGAAGAGACCGTTGTTTTGACGTGTAGTACATCGAAATCCATTAAAAGCGCGAGAAATGGCGCCACTTTGAAGATTTTAGGGTACACAAGTAACTTTGAGAGATTCAGGTTAGCTTACAAAAAACACATTTTCAGGTTTTCTACTCCAAATACGGCAAAACTGGCACGCTAGTCTTAAAGTACTGGAAGAGACCGTTGTTTTGACGTGTAGTACATCGAAATCCATTAAAAGCTCGAGAAATGGCGCCACTTTGAAGATGTTAAGGTACACAAGAAAATTCTTGTGTGCCTTTAAGCTTTAAAAGCCAGTAACTCGTGTTTTTGCAGTATTCTTGAAAGGGCAAATGACAGTTGAAGACTTTTCTGGCCTTTCTATCCCATAATTGACTTGACTTAGATCCATCCCATAATTTCTTTATTTGAGACCTAGAGGTTATGCTTAGGTTAGAAAAAGGCCATTTTCTGGTATTGTTACTCAAAATACAGGAACCTTCCATCCACTAATCGCAATCTACATTAAGAGACCGTTGTTTTGACGTGTAGTACGTCGAAATCCATTAAAAGCGCGAGAAATGGCGCCACTTTGAAGATTTTAGGGTACACAAGTAACTTTGAGAGATTCAGGTTAGCTTACAAAAAACACATTTTCAGGTTTTCTACTCCAAATACGGCAAAACTGGCACGCTAGTCTTAAAGTACTGGAAGAGACCGTTGTTTTGACGTGTAGTACATCGAAATCCATTAAAAGCGCGAGAAATGGCGCCACTTTGAAGATTTTAGGGTACACAAGTAACTTTGAGAGATTCAGGTTAGCTTACAAAAAACACATTTTCAGGTTTTCTACTCCAAATACGGCAAAACTGGCACGCTAGTCTTAAAGTACTGGAAGAGACCGTTGTTTTGACGTGTAGTACATCGAAATCCATTAAAAGCGCGAGAAATGGCGCCACTTTGAAGATTTTAGGGTACACAAGTAACTTTGAGAGATTCAGGTTAGCTTACAAAAAACACATTTTCAGGTTTTCTACTCCAAATACGGCAAAACTGGCACGCTAGTCTTAAAGTACTGGAAGAGACCGTTGTTTTGACGTGTAGTACATCGAAATCCATTAAAAGCGCGAGAAATGGCGCCACTTTGAAGATTTTAGGGTACACAAGTAACTTTGAGAGATTCAGGTTAGCTTACAAAAAACACATTTTCAGGTTTTCTACTCCAAATACGGCAAAACTGGCACGCTAGTCTTAAAGTACTGGAAGAGACCGTTGTTTTGACGTGTAGTACATCGAAATCCATTAAAAGCTCGAGAAATGGCGCCACTTTGAAGATGTTAAGGTACACAAGAAAATTCTTGTGTGCCTTTAAGCTTTAAAAGCCAGTAACTCGTGTTTTTGCAGTATTCTTGAAAGGGCAAATGACAGTTGAAGACTTTTCTGGCCTTTCTATCCCATAATTGACTTGACTTAGATCCATCCCATAATTTCTTTATTTGAGACCTAGAGGTTATGCTTAGGTTAGAAAAAGGCCATTTTCTGGTATTGTTACTCAAAATACAGGAACCTTCCATCCACTAATCGCAATCTACATTAAGAGACCGTTGTTTTGACGTGTAGTACGTCGAAATCCATTAAAAGCGCGAGAAATGGCGCCACTTTGAAGATTTTAGGGTACACAAGTAACTTTGAGAGATTCAGGTTAGCTTACAAAAAACACATTTTCAGGTTTTCTACTCCAAATACGGCAAAACTGGCACGCTAGTCTTAAAGTACTGGAAGAGACCGTTGTTTTGACGTGTAGTACATCGAAATCCATTAAAAGCGCGAGAAATGGCGCCACTTTGAAGATTTTAGGGTACACAAGTAACTTTGAGAGATTCAGGTTAGCTTACAAAAAACACATTTTCAGGTTTTCTACTCCAAATACGGCAAAACTGGCACGCTAGTCTTAAAGTACTGGAAGAGACCGTTGTTTTGACGTGTAGTACATCGAAATCCATTAAAAGCGCGAGAAATGGCGCCACTTTGAAGATTTTAGGGTACACAAGTAACTTTGAGAGATTCAGGTTAGCTTACAAAAAACACATTTTCAGGTTTTCTACTCCAAATACGGCAAAACTGGCACGCTAGTCTTAAAGTACTGGAAGAGACCGTTGTTTTGACGTGTAGTACATCGAAATCCATTAAAAGCTCGAGAAATGGCGCCACTTTGAAGATGTTAAGGTACACAAGAAAATTCTTGTGTGCCTTTAAGCTTTAAAAGCCAGTAACTCGTGTTTTTGCAGTATTCTTGAAAGGGCAAATGACAGTTGAAGACTTTTCTGGCCTTTCTATCCCATAATTGACTTGACTTAGATCCATCCCATAATTTCTTTATTTGAGACCTAGAGGTTATGCTTAGGTTAGAAAAAGGCCATTTTCTGGTATTGTTACTCAAAATACAGGAACCTTCCATCCACTAATCGCAATCTACATTAAGAGACCGTTGTTTTGACGTGTAGTACGTCGAAATCCATTAAAAGCGCGAGAAATGGCGCCACTTTGAAGATTTTAGGGTACACAAGTAACTTTGAGAGATTCAGGTTAGCTTACAAAAAACACATTTTCAGGTTTTCTACTCCAAATACGGCAAAACTGGCACGCTAGTCTTAAAGTACTGGAAGAGACCGTTGTTTTGACGTGTAGTACATCGAAATCCATTAAAAGCGCGAGAAATGGCGCCACTTTGAAGATTTTAGGGTACACAAGTAACTTTGAGAGATTCAGGTTAGCTTACAAAAAACACATTTTCAGGTTTTCTACTCCAAATACGGCAAAACTGGCACGCTAGTCTTAAAGTACTGGAAGAGACCGTTGTTTTGACGTGTAGTACATCGAAATCCATTAAAAGCGCGAGAAATGGCGCCACTTTGAAGATTTTAGGGTACACAAGTAACTTTGAGAGATTCAGGTTAGCTTACAAAAAACACATTTTCAGGTTTTCTACTCCAAATACGGCAAAACTGGCACGCTAGTCTTAAAGTACTGGAAGAGACCGTTGTTTTGACGTGTAGTACATCGAAATCCATTAAAAGCTCGAGAAATGGCGCCACTTTGAAGATGTTAAGGTACACAAGAAAATTCTTGTGTGCCTTTAAGCTTTAAAAGCCAGTAACTCGTGTTTTTGCAGTATTCTTGAAAGGGCAAATGACAGTTGAAGACTTTTCTGGCCTTTCTATCCCATAATTGACTTGACTTAGATCCATCCCATAATTTCTTTATTTGAGACCTAGAGGTTATGCTTAGGTTAGAAAAAGGCCATTTTCTGGTATTGTTACTCAAAATACAGGAACCTTCCATCCACTAATCGCAATCTACATTAAGAGACCGTTGTTTTGACGTGTAGTACGTCGAAATCCATTAAAAGCGCGAGAAATGGCGCCACTTTGAAGATTTTAGGGTACACAAGTAACTTTGAGAGATTCAGGTTAGCTTACAAAAAACACATTTTCAGGTTTTCTACTCCAAATACGGCAAAACTGGCACGCTAGTCTTAAAGTACTGGAAGAGACCGTTGTTTTGACGTGTAGTACATCGAAATCCATTAAAAGCGCGAGAAATGGCGCCACTTTGAAGATTTTAGGGTACACAAGTAACTTTGAGAGATTCAGGTTAGCTTACAAAAAACACATTTTCAGGTTTTCTACTCCAAATACGGCAAAACTGGCACGCTAGTCTTAAAGTACTGGAAGAGACCGTTGTTTTGACGTGTAGTACATCGAAATCCATTAAAAGCGCGAGAAATGGCGCCACTTTGAAGATTTTAGGGTACACAAGTAACTTTGAGAGATTCAGGTTAGCTTACAAAAAACACATTTTCAGGTTTTCTACTCCAAATACGGCAAAACTGGCACGCTAGTCTTAAAGTACTGGAAGAGACCGTTGTTTTGACGTGTAGTACATCGAAATCCATTAAAAGCGCGAGAAATGGCGCCACTTTGAAGATTTTAGGGTACACAAGTAACTTTGAGAGATTCAGGTTAGCTTACAAAAAACACATTTTCAGGTTTTCTACTCCAAATACGGCAAAACTGGCACGCTAGTCTTAAAGTACTGGAAGAGACCGTTGTTTTGACGTGTAGTACATCGAAATCCATTAAAAGCTCGAGAAATGGCGCCACTTTGAAGATGTTAAGGTACACAAGATCTAGCATGTTTTCACAAAAGGAGCCTTTGAACCTAACACCCCCTTTTGTGAAAACATGCTAGATCTTGTGTGCCTTTAAGCTTTAAAAGCCAGTAACTCGTGTTTTTGCAGTATTCTTGAAAGGGCAAATGACAGTTGAAGACTTTTCTGGCCTTTCTATCCCATAATTGACTTGACTTAGATCCATCCCATAATTTCTTTATTTGAGACCTAGAGGTTATGCTTAGGTTAGAAAAAGGCCATTTTCTGGTATTGTTACTCAAAATACAGGAACCTTCCATCCACTAATCGCAATCTACATTAAGAGACCGTTGTTTTGACGTGTAGTACGTCGAAATCCATTAAAAGCGCGAGAAATGGCGCCACTTTGAAGATTTTAGGGTACACAAGTAACTTTGAGAGATTCAGGTTAGCTTACAAAAAACACATTTTCAGGTTTTCTACTCCAAATACGGCAAAACTGGCACGCTAGTCTTAAAGTACTGGAAGAGACCGTTGTTTTGACGTGTAGTACATCGAAATCCATTAAAAGCGCGAGAAATGGCGCCACTTTGAAGATTTTAGGGTACACAAGTAACTTTGAGAGATTCAGGTTAGCTTACAAAAAACACATTTTCAGGATTTCTACTCCAAATACGGCAAAACTGGCACGCTAGTCTTAAAGTACTGGAAGAGACCGTTGTTTTGACGTGTAGTACATCGAAATCCATTAAAAGCGCGAGAAATGGCGCCACTTTGAAGATGTTAAGGTACACAAGAAAATTCTTGTGTGCCTTTAAGCTTTAAAAGCCAGTAACTCGTGTTTTTGCAGTATTCTTGAAAGGGCAAATGACAGTTGAAGACTTTTCTGGCCTTTCTATCCCATAATTGACTTGACTTAGATCCATCCCATAATTTCTTTATTTGAGACCTAGAGGTTATGCTTAGGTTAGAAAAAGGCCATTTTCTGGTATTGTTACTCAAAATACAGGAACCTTCCATCCACTAATCGCAATCTACATTAAGAGACCGTTGTTTTGACGTGTAGTACGTCGAAATCCATTAAAAGCGCGAGAAATGGCGCCACTTTGAAGATTTTAGGGTACACAAGTAACTTTGAGAGATTCAGGTTAGCTTACAAAAAACACATTTTCAGGTTTTCTACTCCAAATACGGCAAAACTGGCACGCTAGTCTTAAAGTACTGGAAGAGACCGTTGTTTTGACGTGTAGTACATCGAAATCCATTAAAAGCTCGAGAAATGGCGCCACTTTGAAGATGTTAAGGTACACAAGAAAATTCTTGTGTGCCTTTAAGCTTTAAAAGCCAGTAACTCGTGTTTTTGCAGTATTCTTGAAAGGGCAAATGACAGTTGAAGACTTTTCTGGCCTTTCTATCCCATAATTGACTTGACTTAGATCCATCCCATAATTTCTTTATTTGAGACCTAGAGGTTATGCTTAGGTTAGAAAAAGGCCATTTTCTGGTATTGTTACTCAAAATACAGGAACCTTCCATCCACTAATCGCAATCTACATTAAGAGACCGTTGTTTTGACGTGTAGTACGTCGAAATCCATTAAAAGCGCGAGAAATGGCGCCACTTTGAAGATTTTAGGGTACACAAGTAACTTTGAGAGATTCAGGTTAGCTTACAAAAAACACATTTTCAGGTTTTCTACTCCAAATACGGCAAAACTGGCACGCTAGTCTTAAAGTACTGGAAGAGACCGTTGTTTTGACGTGTAGTACATCGAAATCCATTAAAAGCGCGAGAAATGGCGCCACTTTGAAGATTTTAGGGTACACAAGTAACTTTGAGAGATTCAGGTTAGCTTACAAAAAACACATTTTCAGGTTTTCTACTCCAAATACGGCAAAACTGGCACGCTAGTCTTAAAGTACTGGAAGAGACCGTTGTTTTGACGTGTAGTACATCGAAATCCATTAAAAGCTCGAGAAATGGCGCCACTTTGAAGATGTTAAGGTACACAAGAAAATTCTTGTGTGCCTTTAAGCTTTAAAAGCCAGTAACTCGTGTTTTTGCAGTATTCTTGAAAGGGCAAATGACAGTTGAAGACTTTTCTGGCCTTTCTATCCCATAATTGACTTGACTTAGATCCATCCCATAATTTCTTTATTTGAGACCAAGAGGTTATGCTTAGGTTAGAAAAAGGCCATTTTCTGGTATTGTTACTCAAAATACAGGAACCTTCCATCCACTAATCGCAATCTACATTAAGAGACCGTTGTTTTGACGTGTAGTACGTCGAAATCCATTAAAAGCGCGAGAAATGGCGCCACTTTGAAGATTTTAGGGTACACAAGTAACTTTGAGAGATTCAGGTTAGCTTACAAAAAACACATTTTCAGGTTTTCTACTCCAAATACGGCAAAACTGGCACGCTAGTCTTAAAGTACTGGAAGAGACCGTTGTTTTGACGTGTAGTACATCGAAATCCATTAAAAGCGCGAGAAATGGCGCCACTTTGAAGATTTTAGGGTACACAAGTAACTTTGAGAGATTCAGGTTAGCTTACAAAAAACACATTTTCAGGTTTTCTACTCCAAATACGGCAAAACTGGCACGCTAGTCTTAAAGTACTGGAAGAGACCGTTGTTTTGACGTGTAGTACATCGAAATCCATTAAAAGCGCGAGAAATGGCGCCACTTTGAAGATTTTAGGGTACACAAGTAACTTTGAGAGATTCAGGTTAGCTTACAAAAAACACATTTTCAGGTTTTCTACTCCAAATACGGCAAAACTGGCACGCTAGTCTTAAAGTACTGGAAGAGACCGTTGTTTTGACGTGTAGTACATCGAAATCCATTAAAAGCGCGAGAAATGGCGCCACTTTGAAGATTTTAGGGTACACAAGTAACTTTGAGAGATTCAGGTTAGCTTACAAAAAACACATTTTCAGGTTTTCTACTCCAAATACGGCAAAACTGGCACGCTAGTCTTAAAGTACTGGAAGAGACCGTTGTTTTGACGTGTAGTACATCGAAATCCATTAAAAGCTCGAGAAATGGCGCCACTTTGAAGATGTTAAGGTACACAAGATCTAGCATGTTTTCACAAAAGGAGCCTTTGAACCTAACACCCCCTTTTGTGAAAACATGCTAGATCTTGTGTGCCTTTAAGCTTTAAAAGCCAGTAACTCGTGTTTTTGCAGTATTCTTGAAAGGGCAAATGACAGTTGAAGACTTTTCTGGCCTTTCTATCCCATAATTGACTTGACTTAGATCCATCCCATAATTTCTTTATTTGAGACCTAGAGGTTATGCTTAGGTTAGAAAAAGGCCATTTTCTGGTATTGTTACTCAAAATACAGGAACCTTCCATCCACTAATCGCAATCTACATTAAGAGACCGTTGTTTTGACGTGTAGTACGTCGAAATCCATTAAAAGCGCGAGAAATGGCGCCACTTTGAAGATTTTAGGGTACACAAGTAACTTTGAGAGATTCAGGTTAGCTTACAAAAAACACATTTTCAGGTTTTCTACTCCAAATACGGCAAAACTGGCACGCTAGTCTTAAAGTACTGGAAGAGACCGTTGTTTTGACGTGTAGTACATCGAAATCCATTAAAAGCGCGAGAAATGGCGCCACTTTGAAGATTTTAGGGTACACAAGTAACTTTGAGAGATTCAGGTTAGCTTACAAAAAACACATTTTCAGGATTTCTACTCCAAATACGGCAAAACTGGCACGCTAGTCTTAAAGTACTGGAAGAGACCGTTGTTTTGACGTGTAGTACATCGAAATCCATTAAAAGCGCGAGAAATGGCGCCACTTTGAAGATGTTAAGGTACACAAGAAAATTCTTGTGTGCCTTTAAGCTTTAAAAGCCAGTAACTCGTGTTTTTGCAGTATTCTTGAAAGGGCAAATGACAGTTGAAGACTTTTCTGGCCTTTCTATCCCATAATTGACTTGACTTAGATCCATCCCATAATTTCTTTATTTGAGACCTAGAGGTTATGCTTAGGTTAGAAAAAGGCCATTTTCTGGTATTGTTACTCAAAATACAGGAACCTTCCATCCACTAATCGCAATCTACATTAAGAGACCGTTGTTTTGACGTGTAGTACGTCGAAATCCATTAAAAGCGCGAGAAATGGCGCCACTTTGAAGATTTTAGGGTACACAAGTAACTTTGAGAGATTCAGGTTAGCTTACAAAAAACACATTTTCAGGTTTTCTACTCCAAATACGGCAAAACTGGCACGCTAGTCTTAAAGTACTGGAAGAGACCGTTGTTTTGACGTGTAGTACATCGAAATCCATTAAAAGCGCGAGAAATGGCGCCACTTTGAAGATTTTAGGGTACACAAGTAACTTTGAGAGATTCAGGTTAGCTTACAAAAAACACATTTTCAGGTTTTCTACTCCAAATACGGCAAAACTGGCACGCTAGTCTTAAAGTACTGGAAGAGACCGTTGTTTTGACGTGTAGTACATCGAAATCCATTAAAAGCGCGAGAAATGGCGCCACTTTGAAGATTTTAGGGTACACAAGTAACTTTGAGAGATTCAGGTTAGCTTACAAAAAACACATTTTCAGGTTTTCTACTCCAAATACGGCAAAACTGGCACGCTAGTCTTAAAGTACTGGAAGAGACCGTTGTTTTGACGTGTAGTACATCGAAATCCATTAAAAGCTCGAGAAATGGCGCCACTTTGAAGATGTTAAGGTACACAAGAAAATTCTTGTGTGCCTTTAAGCTTTAAAAGCCAGTAACTCGTGTTTTTGCAGTATTCTTGAAAGGGCAAATGACAGTTGAAGACTTTTCTGGCCTTTCTATCCCATAATTGACTTGACTTAGATCCATCCCATAATTTCTTTATTTGAGACCTAGAGGTTATGCTTAGGTTAGAAAAAGGCCATTTTCTGGTATTGTTACTCAAAATACAGGAACCTTCCATCCACTAATCGCAATCTACATTAAGAGACCGTTGTTTTGACGTGTAGTACGTCGAAATCCATTAAAAGCGCGAGAAATGGCGCCACTTTGAAGATTTTAGGGTACACAAGTAACTTTGAGAGATTCAGGTTAGCTTACAAAAAACACATTTTCAGGTTTTCTACTCCAAATACGGCAAAACTGGCACGCTAGTCTTAAAGTACTGGAAGAGACCGTTGTTTTGACGTGTAGTACATCGAAATCCATTAAAAGCGCGAGAAATGGCGCCACTTTGAAGATTTTAGGGTACACAAGTAACTTTGAGAGATTCAGGTTAGCTTACAAAAAACACATTTTCAGGTTTTCTACTCCAAATACGGCAAAACTGGCACGCTAGTCTTAAAGTACTGGAAGAGACCGTTGTTTTGACGTGTAGTACATCGAAATCCATTAAAAGCGCGAGAAATGGCGCCACTTTGAAGATTTTAGGGTACACAAGTAACTTTGAGAGATTCAGGTTAGCTTACAAAAAACACATTTTCAGGTTTTCTACTCCAAATACGGCAAAACTGGCACGCTAGTCTTAAAGTACTGGAAGAGACCGTTGTTTTGACGTGTAGTACATCGAAATCCATTAAAAGCGCGAGAAATGGCGCCACTTTGAAGATTTTAGGGTACACAAGTAACTTTGAGAGATTCAGGTTAGCTTACAAAAAACACATTTTCAGGTTTTCTACTCCAAATACGGCAAAACTGGCACGCTAGTCTTAAAGTACTGGAAGAGACCGTTGTTTTGACGTGTAGTACATCGAAATCCATTAAAAGCTCGAGAAATGGCGCCACTTTGAAGATGTTAAGGTACACAAGAAAATTCTTGTGTGCCTTTAAGCTTTAAAAGCCAGTAACTCGTGTTTTTGCAGTATTCTTGAAAGGGCAAATGACAGTTGAAGACTTTTCTGGCCTTTCTATCCCATAATTGACTTGACTTAGATCCATCCCATAATTTCTTTATTTGAGACCTAGAGGTTATGCTTAGGTTAGAAAAAGGCCATTTTCTGGTATTGTTACTCAAAATACAGGAACCTTCCATCCACTAATCGCAATCTACATTAAGAGACCGTTGTTTTGACGTGTAGTACGTCGAAATCCATTAAAAGCGCGAGAAATGGCGCCACTTTGAAGATTTTAGGGTACACAAGTAACTTTGAGAGATTCAGGTTAGCTTACAAAAAACACATTTTCAGGTTTTCTACTCCAAATACGGCAAAACTGGCACACTAGTCTTAAAGTACTGGAAGAGACCGTTGTTTTGACGTGTAGTACATCGAAATCCATTAAAAGCTCGAGAAATGGCGCCACTTTGAAGATGTTAAGGTACACAAGAAAATTCTTGTGTGCCTTTAAGCTTTAAAAGCCAGTAACTCGTGTTTTTGCAGTATTCTTGAAAGGGCAAATGACAGTTGAAGACTTTTCTGGCCTTTCTATCCCATAATTGACTTGACTTAGATCCATCCCATAATTTCTTTATTTGAGACCTAGAGGTTATGCTTAGGTTAGAAAAAGGCCATTTTCTGGTATTGTTACTCAAAATACAGGAACCTTCCATCCACTAATCGCAATCTACATTAAGAGACCGTTGTTTTGACGTGTAGTACGTCGAAATCCATTAAAAGCGCGAGAAATGGCGCCACTTTGAAGATTTTAGGGTACACAAGTAACTTTGAGAGATTCAGGTTAGCTTACAAAAAACACATTTTCAGGTTTTCTACTCCAAATACGGCAAAACTGGCACGCTAGTCTTAAAGTACTGGAAGAGACCGTTGTTTTGACGTGTAGTACATCGAAATCCATTAAAAGCGCGAGAAATGGCGCCACTTTGAAGATTTTAGGGTACACAAGTAACTTTGAGAGATTCAGGTTAGCTTACAAAAAACACATTTTCAGGTTTTCTACTCCAAATACGGCAAAACTGGCACGCTAGTCTTAAAGTACTGGAAGAGACCGTTGTTTTGACGTGTAGTACATCGAAATCCATTAAAAGCTCGAGAAATGGCGCCACTTTGAAGATGTTAAGGTACACAAGATCTAGCATGTTTTCACAAAAGGAGCCTTTGAACCTAACACCCCCTTTTGTGAAAACATGCTAGATCTTGTGTGCCTTTAAGCTTTAAAAGCCAGTAACTCGTGTTTTTGCAGTATTCTTGAAAGGGCAAATGACAGTTGAAGACTTTTCTGGCCTTTCTATCCCATAATTGACTTGACTTAGATCCATCCCATAATTTCTTTATTTGAGACCTAGAGGTTATGCTTAGGTTAGAAAAAGGCCATTTTCTGGTATTGTTACTCAAAATACAGGAACCTTCCATCCACTAATCGCAATCTACATTAAGAGACCGTTGTTTTGACGTGTAGTACGTCGAAATCCATTAAAAGCGCGAGAAATGGCGCCACTTTGAAGATTTTAGGGTACACAAGTAACTTTGAGAGATTCAGGTTAGCTTACAAAAAACACATTTTCAGGTTTTCTACTCCAAATACGGCAAAACTGGCACGCTAGTCTTAAAGTACAGGAAGAGACCGTTGTTTTGACGTGTAGTACATCGAAATCCATTAAAAGCTCGAGAAATGGCGCCACTTTGAAGATGTTAAGGTACACAAGAAAATTCTTGTGTGCCTTTAAGCTTTAAAAGCCAGTAACTCGTGTTTTTGCAGTATTCTTGAAAGGGCAAATGACAGTTGAAGACTTTTCTGGCCTTTCTATCCCATAATTGACTTGACTTAGATCCATCCCATAATTTCTTTATTTGAGACCTAGAGGTTATGCTTAGGTTAGAAAAAGGCCATTTTCTGGTATTGTTACTCAAAATACAGGAACCTTCCATCCACTAATCGCAATCTACATTAAGAGACCGTTGTTTTGACGTGTAGTACGTCGAAATCCATTAAAAGCGCGAGAAATGGCGCCACTTTGAAGATTTTAGGGTACACAAGTAACTTTGAGAGATTCAGGTTAGCTTACAAAAAACACATTTTCAGGTTTTCTACTCCAAATACGGCAAAACTGGCACGCTAGTCTTAAAGTACTGGAAGAGACCGTTGTTTTGACGTGTAGTACATCGAAATCCATTAAAAGCGCGAGAAATGGCGCCACTTTGAAGATTTTAGGGTACACAAGTAACTTTGAGAGATTCAGGTTAGCTTACAAAAAAACACATTTTCAGGTTTTCTACTCCAAATACGGCAAAACTGGCACGCTAGTCTTAAAGTACTGGAAGAGACCGTTGTTTTGACGTGTAGTACATCGAAATCCATTAAAAGCGCGAGAAATGGCGCCACTTTGAAGATTTTAGGGTACACAAGTAACTTTGAGAGATTCAGGTTAGCTTACAAAAAACACATTTTCAGGTTTTCTACTCCAAATACGGCAAAACTGGCACGCTAGTCTTAAAGTACTGGAAGAGACCGTTGTTTTGACGTGTAGTACATCGAAATCCATTAAAAGCTCGAGAAATGGCGCCACTTTGAAGATGTTAAGGTACACAAGATCTAGCATGTTTTCACAAAAGGAGCCTTTGAACCTAACACCCCCTTTTGTGAAAACATGCTAGATCTTGTGTGCCTTTAAGCTTTAAAAGCCAGTAACTCGTGTTTTTGCAGTATTCTTGAAAGGGCAAATGACAGTTGAAGACTTTTCTGGCCTTTCTATCCCATAATTGACTTGACTTAGATCCATCCCATAATTTCTTTATTTGAGACCTAGAGGTTATGCTTAGGTTAGAAAAAGGCCATTTTCTGGTATTGTTACTCAAAATACAGGAACCTTCCATCCACTAATCGCAATCTACATTAAGAGACCGTTGTTTTGACGTGTAGTACGTCGAAATCCATTAAAAGCGCGAGAAATGGCGCCACTTTGAAGATTTTAGGGTACACAAGTAACTTTGAGAGATTCAGGTTAGCTTACAAAAAACACATTTTCAGGTTTTCTACTCCAAATACGGCAAAACTGGCACGCTAGTCTTAAAGTACTGGAAGAGACCGTTGTTTTGACGTGTAGTACATCGAAATCCATTAAAAGCGCGAGAAATGGCGCCACTTTGAAGATTTTAGGGTACACAAGTAACTTTGAGAGATTCAGGTTAGCTTACAAAAAACACATTTTCAGGATTTCTACTCCAAATACGGCAAAACTGGCACGCTAGTCTTAAAGTACTGGAAGAGACCGTTGTTTTGACGTGTAGTACATCGAAATCCATTAAAAGCGCGAGAAATGGCGCCACTTTGAAGATGTTAAGGTACACAAGAAAATTCTTGTGTGCCTTTAAGCTTTAAAAGCCAGTAACTCGTGTTTTTGCAGTATTCTTGAAAGGGCAAATGACAGTTGAAGACTTTTCTGGCCTTTCTATCCCATAATTGACTTGACTTAGATCCATCCCATAATTTCTTTATTTGAGACCTAGAGGTTATGCTTAGGTTAGAAAAAGGCCATTTTCTGGTATTGTTACTCAAAATACAGGAACCTTCCATCCACTAATCGCAATCTACATTAAGAGACCGTTGTTTTGACGTGTAGTACGTCGAAATCCATTAAAAGCGCGAGAAATGGCGCCACTTTGAAGATTTTAGGGTACACAAGTAACTTTGAGAGATTCAGGTTAGCTTACAAAAAACACATTTTCAGGTTTTCTACTCCAAATACGGCAAAACTGGCACGCTAGTCTTAAAGTACTGGAAGAGACCGTTGTTTTGACGTGTAGTACATCGAAATCCATTAAAAGCTCGAGAAATGGCGCCACTTTGAAGATGTTAAGGTACACAAGAAAATTCTTGTGTGCCTTTAAGCTTTAAAAGCCAGTAACTCGTGTTTTTGCAGTATTCTTGAAAGGGCAAATGACAGTTGAAGACTTTTCTGGCCTTTCTATCCCATAATTGACTTGACTTAGATCCATCCCATAATTTCTTTATTTGAGACCTAGAGGTTATGCTTAGGTTAGAAAAAGGCCATTTTCTGGTATTGTTACTCAAAATACAGGAACCTTCCATCCACTAATCGCAATCTACATTAAGAGACCGTTGTTTTGACGTGTAGTACGTCGAAATCCATTAAAAGCGCGAGAAATGGCGCCACTTTGAAGATTTTAGGGTACACAAGTAACTTTGAGAGATTCAGGTTAGCTTACAAAAAACACATTTTCAGGTTTTCTACTCCAAATACGGCAAAACTGGCACGCTAGTCTTAAAGTACTGGAAGAGACCGTTGTTTTGACGTGTAGTACATCGAAATCCATTAAAAGCTCGAGAAATGGCGCCACTTTGAAGATGTTAAGGTACACAAGAAAATTCTTGTGTGCCTTTAAGCTTTAAAAGCCAGTAACTCGTGTTTTTGCAGTATTCTTGAAAGGGCAAATGACAGTTGAAGACTTTTCTGGCCTTTCTATCCCATAATTGACTTGACTTAGATCCATCCCATAATTTCTTTATTTGAGACCTAGAGGTTATGCTTAGGTTAGAAAAAGGCCATTTTCTGGTATTGTTACTCAAAATACAGGAACCTTCCATCCACTAATCGCAATCTACATTAAGAGACCGTTGTTTTGACGTGTAGTACGTCGAAATCCATTAAAAGCGCGAGAAATGGCGCCACTTTGAAGATTTTAGGGTACACAAGTAACTTTGAGAGATTCAGGTTAGCTTACAAAAAACACATTTTCAGGTTTTCTACTCCAAATACGGCAAAACTGGCACGCTAGTCTTAAAGTACTGGAAGAGACCGTTGTTTTGACGTGTAGTACATCGAAATCCATTAAAAGCGCGAGAAATGGCGCCACTTTGAAGATTTTAGGGTACACAAGTAACTTTGAGAGATTCAGGTTAGCTTACAAAAAACACATTTTCAGGTTTTCTACTCCAAATACGGCAAAACTGGCACGCTAGTCTTAAAGTACTGGAAGAGACCGTTGTTTTGACGTGTAGTACATCGAAATCCATTAAAAGCTCGAGAAATGGCGCCACTTTGAAGATGTTAAGGTACACAAGAAAATTCTTGTGTGCCTTTAAGCTTTAAAAGCCAGTAACTCGTGTTTTTGCAGTATTCTTGAAAGGGCAAATGACAGTTGAAGACTTTTCTGGCCTTTCTATCCCATAATTGACTTGACTTAGATCCATCCCATAATTTCTTTATTTGAGACCTAGAGGTTATGCTTAGGTTAGAAAAAGGCCATTTTCTGGTATTGTTACTCAAAATACAGGAACCTTCCATCCACTAATCGCAATCTACATTAAGAGACCGTTGTTTTGACGTGTAGTACGTCGAAATCCATTAAAAGCGCGAGAAATGGCGCCACTTTGAAGATTTTAGGGTACACAAGTAACTTTGAGAGATTCAGGTTAGCTTACAAAAAACACATTTTCAGGTTTTCTACTCCAAATACGGCAAAACTGGCACGCTAGTCTTAAAGTACTGGAAGAGACCGTTGTTTTGACGTGTAGTACATCGAAATCCATTAAAAGCTCGAGAAATGGCGCCACTTTGAAGATGTTAAGGTACACAAGAAAATTCTTGTGTGCCTTTAAGCTTTAAAAGCCAGTAACTCGTGTTTTTGCAGTATTCTTGAAAGGGCAAATGACAGTTGAAGACTTTTCTGGCCTTTCTATCCCATAATTGACTTGACTTAGATCCATCCCATAATTTCTTTATTTGAGACCTAGAGGTTATGCTTAGGTTAGAAAAAGGCCATTTTCTGGTATTGTTACTCAAAATACAGGAACCTTCCATCCACTAATCGCAATCTACATTAAGAGACCGTTGTTTTGACGTGTAGTACGTCGAAATCCATTAAAAGCGCGAGAAATGGCGCCACTTTGAAGATTTTAGGGTACACAAGTAACTTTGAGAGATTCAGGTTAGCTTACAAAAAACACATTTTCAGGTTTTCTACTCCAAATACGGCAAAACTGGCACGCTAGTCTTAAAGTACTGGAAGAGACCGTTGTTTTGACGTGTAGTACATCGAAATCCATTAAAAGCGCGAGAAATGGCGCCACTTTGAAGATTTTAGGGTACACAAGTAACTTTGAGAGATTCAGGTTAGCTTACAAAAAACACATTTTCAGGTTTTCTACTCCAAATACGGCAAAACTGGCACGCTAGTCTTAAAGTACTGGAAGAGACCGTTGTTTTGACGTGTAGTACATCGAAATCCATTAAAAGCTCGAGAAATGGCGCCACTTTGAAGATGTTAAGGTACACAAGATCTAGCATGTTTTCACAAAAGGAGCCTTTGAACCTAACACCCCCTTTTGTGAAAACATGCTAGATCTTGTGTGCCTTTAAGCTTTAAAAGCCAGTAACTCGTGTTTTTGCAGTATTCTTGAAAGGGCAAATGACAGTTGAAGACTTTTCTGGCCTTTCTATCCCATAATTGACTTGACTTAGATCCATCCCATAATTTCTTTATTTGAGACCTAGAGGTTATGCTTAGGTTAGAAAAAGGCCATTTTCTGGTATTGTTACTCAAAATACAGGAACCTTCCATCCACTAATCGCAATCTACATTAAGAGACCGTTGTTTTGACGTGTAGTACGTCGAAATCCATTAAAAGCGCGAGAAATGGCGCCACTTTGAAGATTTTAGGGTACACAAGTAACTTTGAGAGATTCAGGTTAGCTTACAAAAAACACATTTTCAGGTTTTCTACTCCAAATACGGCAAAACTGGCACGCTAGTCTTAAAGTACAGGAAGAGACCGTTGTTTTGACGTGTAGTACATCGAAATCCATTAAAAGCTCGAGAAATGGCGCCACTTTGAAGATGTTAAGGTACACAAGAAAATTCTTGTGTGCCTTTAAGCTTTAAAAGCCAGTAACTCGTGTTTTTGCAGTATTCTTGAAAGGGCAAATGACAGTTGAAGACTTTTCTGGCCTTTCTATCCCATAATTGACTTGACTTAGATCCATCCCATAATTTCTTTATTTGAGACCTAGAGGTTATGCTTAGGTTAGAAAAAGGCCATTTTCTGGTATTGTTACTCAAAATACAGGAACCTTCCATCCACTAATCGCAATCTACATTAAGAGACCGTTGTTTTGACGTGTAGTACGTCGAAATCCATTAAAAGCGCGAGAAATGGCGCCACTTTGAAGATTTTAGGGTACACAAGTAACTTTGAGAGATTCAGGTTAGCTTACAAAAAACACATTTTCAGGTTTTCTACTCCAAATACGGCAAAACTGGCACGCTAGTCTTAAAGTACTGGAAGAGACCGTTGTTTTGACGTGTAGTACATCGAAATCCATTAAAAGCGCGAGAAATGGCGCCACTTTGAAGATTTTAGGGTACACAAGTAACTTTGAGAGATTCAGGTTAGCTTACAAAAAAACACATTTTCAGGTTTTCTACTCCAAATACGGCAAAACTGGCACGCTAGTCTTAAAGTACTGGAAGAGACCGTTGTTTTGACGTGTAGTACATCGAAATCCATTAAAAGCGCGAGAAATGGCGCCACTTTGAAGATTTTAGGGTACACAAGTAACTTTGAGAGATTCAGGTTAGCTTACAAAAAACACATTTTCAGGTTTTCTACTCCAAATACGGCAAAACTGGCACGCTAGTCTTAAAGTACTGGAAGAGACCGTTGTTTTGACGTGTAGTACATCGAAATCCATTAAAAGCTCGAGAAATGGCGCCACTTTGAAGATGTTAAGGTACACAAGATCTAGCATGTTTTCACAAAAGGAGCCTTTGAACCTAACACCCCCTTTTGTGAAAACATGCTAGATCTTGTGTGCCTTTAAGCTTTAAAAGCCAGTAACTCGTGTTTTTGCAGTATTCTTGAAAGGGCAAATGACAGTTGAAGACTTTTCTGGCCTTTCTATCCCATAATTGACTTGACTTAGATCCATCCCATAATTTCTTTATTTGAGACCTAGAGGTTATGCTTAGGTTAGAAAAAGGCCATTTTCTGGTATTGTTACTCAAAATACAGGAACCTTCCATCCACTAATCGCAATCTACATTAAGAGACCGTTGTTTTGACGTGTAGTACGTCGAAATCCATTAAAAGCGCGAGAAATGGCGCCACTTTGAAGATTTTAGGGTACACAAGTAACTTTGAGAGATTCAGGTTAGCTTACAAAAAACACATTTTCAGGTTTTCTACTCCAAATACGGCAAAACTGGCACGCTAGTCTTAAAGTACTGGAAGAGACCGTTGTTTTGACGTGTAGTACATCGAAATCCATTAAAAGCGCGAGAAATGGCGCCACTTTGAAGATTTTAGGGTACACAAGTAACTTTGAGAGATTCAGGTTAGCTTACAAAAAACACATTTTCAGGATTTCTACTCCAAATACGGCAAAACTGGCACGCTAGTCTTAAAGTACTGGAAGAGACCGTTGTTTTGACGTGTAGTACATCGAAATCCATTAAAAGCGCGAGAAATGGCGCCACTTTGAAGATGTTAAGGTACACAAGAAAATTCTTGTGTGCCTTTAAGCTTTAAAAGCCAGTAACTCGTGTTTTTGCAGTATTCTTGAAAGGGCAAATGACAGTTGAAGACTTTTCTGGCCTTTCTATCCCATAATTGACTTGACTTAGATCCATCCCATAATTTCTTTATTTGAGACCTAGAGGTTATGCTTAGGTTAGAAAAAGGCCATTTTCTGGTATTGTTACTCAAAATACAGGAACCTTCCATCCACTAATCGCAATCTACATTAAGAGACCGTTGTTTTGACGTGTAGTACGTCGAAATCCATTAAAAGCGCGAGAAATGGCGCCACTTTGAAGATTTTAGGGTACACAAGTAACTTTGAGAGATTCAGGTTAGCTTACAAAAAACACATTTTCAGGTTTTCTACTCCAAATACGGCAAAACTGGCACGCTAGTCTTAAAGTACTGGAAGAGACCGTTGTTTTGACGTGTAGTACATCGAAATCCATTAAAAGCTCGAGAAATGGCGCCACTTTGAAGATGTTAAGGTACACAAGAAAATTCTTGTGTGCCTTTAAGCTTTAAAAGCCAGTAACTCGTGTTTTTGCAGTATTCTTGAAAGGGCAAATGACAGTTGAAGACTTTTCTGGCCTTTCTATCCCATAATTGACTTGACTTAGATCCATCCCATAATTTCTTTATTTGAGACCTAGAGGTTATGCTTAGGTTAGAAAAAGGCCATTTTCTGGTATTGTTACTCAAAATACAGGAACCTTCCATCCACTAATCGCAATCTACATTAAGAGACCGTTGTTTTGACGTGTAGTACGTCGAAATCCATTAAAAGCGCGAGAAATGGCGCCACTTTGAAGATTTTAGGGTACACAAGTAACTTTGAGAGATTCAGGTTAGCTTACAAAAAACACATTTTCAGGTTTTCTACTCCAAATACGGCAAAACTGGCACGCTAGTCTTAAAGTACTGGAAGAGACCGTTGTTTTGACGTGTAGTACATCGAAATCCATTAAAAGCTCGAGAAATGGCGCCACTTTGAAGATGTTAAGGTACACAAGAAAATTCTTGTGTGCCTTTAAGCTTTAAAAGCCAGTAACTCGTGTTTTTGCAGTATTCTTGAAAGGGCAAATGACAGTTGAAGACTTTTCTGGCCTTTCTATCCCATAATTGACTTGACTTAGATCCATCCCATAATTTCTTTATTTGAGACCTAGAGGTTATGCTTAGGTTAGAAAAAGGCCATTTTCTGGTATTGTTACTCAAAATACAGGAACCTTCCATCCACTAATCGCAATCTACATTAAGAGACCGTTGTTTTGACGTGTAGTACGTCGAAATCCATTAAAAGCGCGAGAAATGGCGCCACTTTGAAGATTTTAGGGTACACAAGTAACTTTGAGAGATTCAGGTTAGCTTACAAAAAACACATTTTCAGGTTTTCTACTCCAAATACGGCAAAACTGGCACGCTAGTCTTAAAGTACTGGAAGAGACCGTTGTTTTGACGTGTAGTACATCGAAATCCATTAAAAGCGCGAGAAATGGCGCCACTTTGAAGATTTTAGGGTACACAAGTAACTTTGAGAGATTCAGGTTAGCTTACAAAAAACACATTTTCAGGTTTTCTACTCCAAATACGGCAAAACTGGCACGCTAGTCTTAAAGTACTGGAAGAGACCGTTGTTTTGACGTGTAGTACATCGAAATCCATTAAAAGCTCGAGAAATGGCGCCACTTTGAAGATGTTAAGGTACACAAGATCTAGCATGTTTTCACAAAAGGAGCCTTTGAACCTAACACCCCCTTTTGTGAAAACATGCTAGATCTTGTGTGCCTTTAAGCTTTAAAAGCCAGTAACTCGTGTTTTTGCAGTATTCTTGAAAGGGCAAATGACAGTTGAAGACTTTTCTGGCCTTTCTATCCCATAATTGACTTGACTTAGATCCATCCCATAATTTCTTTATTTGAGACCTAGAGGTTATGCTTAGGTTAGAAAAAGGCCATTTTCTGGTATTGTTACTCAAAATACAGGAACCTTCCATCCACTAATCGCAATCTACATTAAGAGACCGTTGTTTTGACGTGTAGTACGTCGAAATCCATTAAAAGCGCGAGAAATGGCGCCACTTTGAAGATTTTAGGGTACACAAGTAACTTTGAGAGATTCAGGTTAGCTTACAAAAAACACATTTTCAGGTTTTCTACTCCAAATACGGCAAAACTGGCACGCTAGTCTTAAAGTACTGGAAGAGACCGTTGTTTTGACGTGTAGTACATCGAAATCCATTAAAAGCTCGAGAAATGGCGCCACTTTGAAGATGTTAAGGTACACAAGAAAATTCTTGTGTGCCTTTAAGCTTTAAAAGCCAGTAACTCGTGTTTTTGCAGTATTCTTGAAAGGGCAAATGACAGTTGAAGACTTTTCTGGCCTTTCTATCCCATAATTGACTTGACTTAGATCCATCCCATAATTTCTTTATTTGAGACCTAGAGGTTATGCTTAGGTTAGAAAAAGGCCATTTTCTGGTATTGTTACTCAAAATACAGGAACCTTCCATCCACTAATCGCAATCTACATTAAGAGACCGTTGTTTTGACGTGTAGTACGTCGAAATCCATTAAAAGCGCGAGAAATGGCGCCACTTTGAAGATTTTAGGGTACACAAGTAACTTTGAGAGATTCAGGTTAGCTTACAAAAAACACATTTTCAGGTTTTCTACTCCAAATACGGCAAAACTGGCACGCTAGTCTTAAAGTACTGGAAGAGACCGTTGTTTTGACGTGTAGTACATCGAAATCCATTAAAAGCGCGAGAAATGGCGCCACTTTGAAGATTTTAGGGTACACAAGTAACTTTGAGAGATTCAGGTTAGCTTACAAAAAACACATTTTCAGGTTTTCTACTCCAAATACGGCAAAACTGGCACGCTAGTCTTAAAGTACTGGAAGAGACCGTTGTTTTGACGTGTAGTACATCGAAATCCATTAAAAGCTCGAGAAATGGCGCCACTTTGAAGATGTTAAGGTACACAAGATCTAGCATGTTTTCACAAAAGGAGCCTTTGAACCTAACACCCCCTTTTGTGAAAACATGCTAGATCTTGTGTGCCTTTAAGCTTTAAAAGCCAGTAACTCGTGTTTTTGCAGTATTCTTGAAAGGGCAAATGACAGTTGAAGACTTTTCTGGCCTTTCTATCCCATAATTGACTTGACTTAGATCCATCCCATAATTTCTTTATTTGAGACCTAGAGGTTATGCTTAGGTTAGAAAAAGGCCATTTTCTGGTATTGTTACTCAAAATACAGGAACCTTCCATCCACTAATCGCAATCTACATTAAGAGACCGTTGTTTTGACGTGTAGTACGTCGAAATCCATTAAAAGCGCGAGAAATGGCGCCACTTTGAAGATTTTAGGGTACACAAGTAACTTTGAGAGATTCAGGTTAGCTTACAAAAAACACATTTTCAGGTTTTCTACTCCAAATACGGCAAAACTGGCACGCTAGTCTTAAAGTACTGGAAGAGACCGTTGTTTTGACGTGTAGTACATCGAAATCCATTAAAAGCGCGAGAAATGGCGCCACTTTGAAGATTTTAGGGTACACAAGTAACTTTGAGAGATTCAGGTTAGCTTACAAAAAACACATTTTCAGGATTTCTACTCCAAATACGGCAAAACTGGCACGCTAGTCTTAAAGTACTGGAAGAGACCGTTGTTTTGACGTGTAGTACATCGAAATCCATTAAAAGCGCGAGAAATGGCGCCACTTTGAAGATGTTAAGGTACACAAGAAAATTCTTGTGTGCCTTTAAGCTTTAAAAGCCAGTAACTCGTGTTTTTGCAGTATTCTTGAAAGGGCAAATGACAGTTGAAGACTTTTCTGGCCTTTCTATCCCATAATTGACTTGACTTAGATCCATCCCATAATTTCTTTATTTGAGACCTAGAGGTTATGCTTAGGTTAGAAAAAGGCCATTTTCTGGTATTGTTACTCAAAATACAGGAACCTTCCATCCACTAATCGCAATCTACATTAAGAGACCGTTGTTTTGACGTGTAGTACGTCGAAATCCATTAAAAGCGCGAGAAATGGCGCCACTTTGAAGATTTTAGGGTACACAAGTAACTTTGAGAGATTCAGGTTAGCTTACAAAAAACACATTTTCAGGTTTTCTACTCCAAATACGGCAAAACTGGCACGCTAGTCTTAAAGTACTGGAAGAGACCGTTGTTTTGACGTGTAGTACATCGAAATCCATTAAAAGCTCGAGAAATGGCGCCACTTTGAAGATGTTAAGGTACACAAGAAAATTCTTGTGTGCCTTTAAGCTTTAAAAGCCAGTAACTCGTGTTTTTGCAGTATTCTTGAAAGGGCAAATGACAGTTGAAGACTTTTCTGGCCTTTCTATCCCATAATTGACTTGACTTAGATCCATCCCATAATTTCTTTATTTGAGACCTAGAGGTTATGCTTAGGTTAGAAAAAGGCCATTTTCTGGTATTGTTACTCAAAATACAGGAACCTTCCATCCACTAATCGCAATCTACATTAAGAGACCGTTGTTTTGACGTGTAGTACGTCGAAATCCATTAAAAGCGCGAGAAATGGCGCCACTTTGAAGATTTTAGGGTACACAAGTAACTTTGAGAGATTCAGGTTAGCTTACAAAAAACACATTTTCAGGTTTTCTACTCCAAATACGGCAAAACTGGCACGCTAGTCTTAAAGTACTGGAAGAGACCGTTGTTTTGACGTGTAGTACATCGAAATCCATTAAAAGCGCGAGAAATGGCGCCACTTTGAAGATTTTAGGGTACACAAGTAACTTTGAGAGATTCAGGTTAGCTTACAAAAAACACATTTTCAGGTTTTCTACTCCAAATACGGCAAAACTGGCACGCTAGTCTTAAAGTACTGGAAGAGACCGTTGTTTTGACGTGTAGTACATCGAAATCCATTAAAAGCTCGAGAAATGGCGCCACTTTGAAGATGTTAAGGTACACAAGATCTAGCATGTTTTCACAAAAGGAGCCTTTGAACCTAACACCCCCTTTTGTGAAAACATGCTAGATCTTGTGTGCCTTTAAGCTTTAAAAGCCAGTAACTCGTGTTTTTGCAGTATTCTTGAAAGGGCAAATGACAGTTGAAGACTTTTCTGGCCTTTCTATCCCATAATTGACTTGACTTAGATCCATCCCATAATTTCTTTATTTGAGACCTAGAGGTTATGCTTAGGTTAGAAAAAGGCCATTTTCTGGTATTGTTACTCAAAATACAGGAACCTTCCATCCACTAATCGCAATCTACATTAAGAGACCGTTGTTTTGACGTGTAGTACGTCGAAATCCATTAAAAGCGCGAGAAATGGCGCCACTTTGAAGATTTTAGGGTACACAAGTAACTTTGAGAGATTCAGGTTAGCTTACAAAAAACACATTTTCAGGTTTTCTACTCCAAATACGGCAAAACTGGCACGCTAGTCTTAAAGTACTGGAAGAGACCGTTGTTTTGACGTGTAGTACATCGAAATCCATTAAAAGCGCGAGAAATGGCGCCACTTTGAAGATTTTAGGGTACACAAGTAACTTTGAGAGATTCAGGTTAGCTTACAAAAAACACATTTTCAGGATTTCTACTCCAAATACGGCAAAACTGGCACGCTAGTCTTAAAGTACTGGAAGAGACCGTTGTTTTGACGTGTAGTACATCGAAATCCATTAAAAGCGCGAGAAATGGCGCCACTTTGAAGATGTTAAGGTACACAAGAAAATTCTTGTGTGCCTTTAAGCTTTAAAAGCCAGTAACTCGTGTTTTTGCAGTATTCTTGAAAGGGCAAATGACAGTTGAAGACTTTTCTGGCCTTTCTATCCCATAATTGACTTGACTTAGATCCATCCCATAATTTCTTTATTTGAGACCTAGAGGTTATGCTTAGGTTAGAAAAAGGCCATTTTCTGGTATTGTTACTCAAAATACAGGAACCTTCCATCCACTAATCGCAATCTACATTAAGAGACCGTTGTTTTGACGTGTAGTACGTCGAAATCCATTAAAAGCGCGAGAAATGGCGCCACTTTGAAGATTTTAGGGTACACAAGTAACTTTGAGAGATTCAGGTTAGCTTACAAAAAACACATTTTCAGGTTTTCTACTCCAAATACGGCAAAACTGGCACGCTAGTCTTAAAGTACTGGAAGAGACCGTTGTTTTGACGTGTAGTACATCGAAATCCATTAAAAGCTCGAGAAATGGCGCCACTTTGAAGATGTTAAGGTACACAAGATCAAGCATGTTTTCACAAAAGGAGCCTTTGAACCTAACACCCCCTTTTGTGAAAACATGCTAGATATATATATATATTATAAAACTATATTTTAGATATGATTTCTGTGTGAAACGTAAATGAATATTTGAAATTAACTCAACGGCTTCAAGACTACCCTGGTCCCGAAGCAGCGAGAAGAGAAAACCTCTCAGCTCGCTAATCGCCGCTTCGCGGCTCTTTCTCCGCGGCTGTTCTATCTAGAAAACCTCTGGAACCAGGGTACTTCAAGACGAGCTAGACGAGTGAGCGTGTTTCGTGTTTATTTATAAAAGTTCACGTGTTTTTTCGCGGTTTCCACGAGAACGCCTCACAAGTGCTAATAAGCCGTTGACAGCCTGCTTTCCCGTCCATATTTCTTTTCGCCGTAATTTCTCGTTGAAAATAAAATGTTTTGGAATTATATTTTCACTAAACTGTAGAATTCACTTTGAACATTCTAAAAAATCAATATTTTTTTCCACAAAAATGATCGCATAAAGGGCTCCTGATACCTTAAATACCATACTGTTGTTATATGATTCTCTTGTATGATTATAGATGAGCCTGATGAGCCGGTGCGTATGTTGTATACCTTCAAGTCAATAATAAACTACTACTAGTATAGTGAATGCTGCTACACTCAGTTAAGAAAGTGTATTAGAAGAGAACCTACAGTAGCACTTTGGCAGGAAAAATAGATTACTGGGTGATAAAAATGCCAAGGTGTAAGATGAATATATTTTGTAGTTTTGGGGCTATCGTGCGACTGAATCTTGTTTGAGCTGTGGTGTGTAACTCAAAAGTTGTCGCTATTTATTTTCATTTTGTCCCGAGATATCAACGATCTCCCGGTAAATTCCCTGAGCCTACCAATTATCGACATTTTCTTAAGATTCCCGGCACAACAAACTGCTGTTCTCCCAGGTGAAGTTTAAATACCGGAAATCAACTGTAATTGAGAATGTAGTTGTAAATGTTTTGACTTTATCGAAGCCAATAGAAGAAAATTATTTGCTGCTCACCATCTTGATAACAGTGTCGAAAACGTAGAGACATTTCCTTCAAATTCACCTTTATTCGCTTGATTCACTAATTATCTCAGATCTCTACAAAGCTCGTAACTAGATACCTATATGTGACACACCCCCTATTGTAACTTGTATTTGTCATAACTCATGTGTATTGTGTTATATGATCAATTGAAAGCCAGATCAAATGTCAATCATGCAAAGATCCTGATAGTTCACACAGAGTTAGAAAGAGTTCGCCTACACTTCAACAAATTCATGATTACACAAAAATTGCCTACACATAAATGCATTAAAGAACGGTTGAACGTAGTTAGCTCAAACAATGCAGATTCCACATCGTGTAATGTCCGGTCGCGTGACGATCAGATGCCTGCAAAGCAGTGTGGTAAAAAAGGACAATAGAAGTGATGCATTGTGGTAAAAAAAGAAATCGAGATTTGGACCCGCTTACAGATTAGAACTGCTGCCTTGCTCGCTCGCTTCAGGCTCGCTCGCTGCGGCAGCAATAATACTAATGACTAATTTAACACTTAAGGAAGACTAAAACATGACTGCTAAAGTCAGTAATAAAAGCAAACAGTTAAAAGCAGCTCGCTAGGCATGTACGTAGTGCAAAATTGACAGCGCCAGTACTAACGTAAAACAAGTAAGTTGTCAAGGACTGGGTTATGACAAATAATTTGGATAAGATATGTGGTGCTGTTAGATTCCATATTGTTTTAAGCAATTTTAATATTCACCCTTTGAATTTGAATTTGCATACAGTTGGCCGTTCATCGTCATGACAACGCGATCGCAAAATTGGTTTGCATTGATAAAATCAAATAAAACACCTTGGTCCTTGTAGGAGGGCCTGAATGGGGTTAACTGACAACTGACATGTAGACCCCCCCCCCCCCATTGAGACCCTCTTGTAGAACTACCAAAAATACACTTATAAACAAAATTTAGGAACATTAGATTATTTATTTCCCAACGGAGCTGACTGGGTCAATGAGAGTACGACAATTTTGCAGTACTTTGTATGCGGTCGCCAGAGGGCACCAATACGGCGGCCATAAAACGAAAATACATATAAACCTTAATTTCCCATCAAAATCATTGGGTTTCACTTCAAAACTCTTTGAATGCAACTTTTAAAGATTTATCGAGTTAAAAAAAAAAAGAAAGAAATATAGGTGCCGTAGTCCTTTCCACCCTGCCCTCCCCTGCCCGTTCCCAGCACTCCCCTCCCCTCCACAGCTAGCTGCTACAAGACTCAAGACCTTCACGGTTCGATGATTCATTCAATTCAGCTCATGCAGAACTTCAAACACTTTCTGAACTTTTACGCTTGAGGTAATGGCAGACGAAAACTAATTATAATGAATACAATGAATACTTATTCATGATACCTAACAACGGTTTTCAGAGGTGCCCTGCCGAAACGAAAAACAATCTCAATCCAATAGTCGAGTCCTCTGCCAGTCAGTCCAAAAGCCCAGTAAATTCCGACAAGCTGAATTATTGTGCTACTTTCTATTTCTATTTCTATGATAATACTCTGCAACACCTTGTGAGTACTTTATACACGTTCACCTACCTTCAGTGTTTTGCTGACTCTTCCAGTGAACTGTCCAACCATGTAGAATGATTCTGGGGTTAGTTCAATCGATTCAAGCAGTTCTCCGCTCAGCAGTGAAACCATTCGTACAATACATATCTCCGAGTCATAAGAATCGTAATTTGTACCATCTTCAGTACTTGGCAGCTTTACTTTGGCTTTTAGCTCGTCACGTCCCTTCACACTGTATACTACAGGGCAGGGGAAACCTGTTTCCCTGAGATATTTCATAGCTTCATTCTCAGCGTCAACCACATCGCTGTTCTTGCTGTCGAGCGAGTTTAGAATCTTCAGCACATATTCTTCACTTTCTTTATTCAGCAATGGGTCACCTGCCTGTATACCTTGGCTTTGGCTCACAAATCTTGACCCTCTGATGTAGAAATTACGGTCACAAAAGCTATTAAACTCTCTCACTTCGTATACGTCGGTGACACCAAAAAGTTCCTTCGCTAAACTTGAGGCAGTCGCTGCAGTTGCACGAGGTCTCATTGGCTCAGCCATTGCATTTCTCGATATGTGTATACTACACCTAGTTCAAAAAGGTCCGACATAAACGACATGCAAATGACAAACCCTTAAACGACAAGCGACATTCCAAGACCGAAATGGCTTGTGGTTATCACTGTCAAAATTATTCGAAAATCGATTGGCAGGCCGGAGCATTATTAAATATTCGTCTTAAAGTTTTTGAACCAAAAACAAACGAATTCGCCAGACTTTCAGCTGCGAGCAAAGCCTTCTTCGACTCCACACAAAACGAGAAGAAAAGAAGGCTCTGCATGCAGCATTCGTGTTGTTTTCGCCCAAGATTCTGGGCTTGTCAAGCCTGTTAAGACCGATTTCAAAAAAGGCTGCAAGAACCATTGTTACAAACAAAAGTGTAGCCGGATCTGTGGAGATCAGGTTCAGCAGAAGGATTAATATATATGAAGACTGCAAGGCCAAGACAACAAGGCCACCGAAGGAAGCAAGTATGGATGACATAGTAGATATGTTTCAACAGATAGTTAAGCAAAATGAAGAGCTACAGGCTCGAATTACCCTATATCATTATGACGTCACGGCTTGTTTATGAGGGGGACAGAATCGACTTGAACAATATAATTTTGAACTAAATCTGCTCTGCTGAGGAAAATTTAACTTCGAATTGTCTGGTTTCCAGATATCAGTTGTATCAATGTTTATCCCACAATATTTACCGTATTTGGTGGCTGTTACCGCTATTCTACGTTCTTCAAAATGCATTTGACAGCGATTTCCTTTGTGTTGTTGCTGTTTTGTCCCTGTTTTGTCCCCCTCCCACGACCGTGATCCTTAGCGTTTAAACAATAGATTGTTTTGATATGACGTCATAGTGATATAGGTCAATTGAACAGCAAAATCAGGTCGGAATAACTGTCAGACTGGCTCGAATAATTGGATCTTGTGTGACAGCACAGGGAACCCAATTATAGAAACAGCTCAAAGCACGGGTAGACCAGTCAGTGACACGAATTGGCGATATCAGAGAGAGGAAAATACACAAAAGTGATAGACATTTGTTGAAGACAAATACAGCTCCCTCGAAGATATAGTGGAACAAATTTTTTTTTTAACTCCGAGCGCTATGGGCTTTTGTCACACGGCGGCCATGTTGGCTTTAAACAATAGATTTCCCACGTGTAGCCTCGTACTGAGCAGTTTCAGAACGAGTTCACGCGTGCAAAACAAAGGTTTTTATACTCCTGGGATTAAACATGGCCGCCGTGTGAATAAGGTCCATTAACATTGTAGAATGTAAAGTTAGAGAAACACTGGAGGAAAAAAATAGTTTAAGCGGCTCAGAGAAACCATGTGGCAGTAAAGGATTCCCAGCTAAGGGAGAATCTTAGTCAGCTGCACAGCAAGTTGGAAGAAGTGCGAGAGGAAAGACGTAAACCTGCTATAACAAAAGAGGTTTGTACCTCAGTAAAGGCAGGCACTGCAGTAACCTCTCCCTGGTCAGGTCAACGCCACAACTCGGTGGATGCCTGAGCCCGGAGCGACCACGACTAGTCCAGAAACATCTTGTGTTCGACGTAAGATTACAGTGGGAACCTTATATCCCACAGTTTGAGATCGTTGCTGGGAAGATGGTCAGAAAGGTGACTTTCTCGCGACCAGTCGTGAAGGCTCTGCCCTAGCAGTTCTGGGAAATCCTTCCGCAGAGGCTCGAAGAGACTATGAAACTTTGGTAACTGCGCTAGAGAGTCGGTCTGGTACTGCCCACCAGCAAGAGTTGCACCGCGCTAAACTGAAAAGCCGAATGCACCGGGAAGAAGCACTTCCAGAACAGCCGACTCGCAAACATTAAATGGGTTGAACCATGCAGTTACATTACATTTAATGTTGTGGGTTGAACCCACACCGAATGATAATCTAAGCAATCTCACGTATGAAGATAGTCGTAATGATAAATTTAATTTCTTTCACGATCTCCTTATCCCTTCCCAGGATCCGAACCCCTTTCAGCATTATCCCTGTCTAAGCTAAATTTGTCTAATTAATATATCTTACTTTTATATCTTACCTTTCGATTCGCCGCCGCGAGGTTTGAACCCAAGACCTTCGGTGTGCAAGACTAGAACTTTACCAATGAGCCACAGAAACTTGCGATGGAACGGCTCTCATTTAAAAAATATATAAACCTAACCCGTACCATAAACCTAACCCTAACCGTCAGTAAACAAGTTTCCAGGTAAACGACGAGTTCTCGCCCACCTAGAGCTAGGGTTCACGTATTCTGACTGTAATGAGAGGACATTTTTGTGAGATTTCTTAGATTATAATTTGGTCAGGGTTTAACCCACAACATTAAATTTAATGTGATGGATTCAACCCATTTAATATTTGCGAGTCAGGTGTCCAGAATTAGCAGAGGACATTGAACGCCATGTCAGACTGGCCTACCCTCAGGCCCCATGCAGAGTCGATGAAGGAGGTGTTAGCGAAGGAACAGTTTGTGGATGTAATACGGTGATGCTGTCTGAATGCAGGTAAAAATATGCTTGTCCAGGTGATAGCTTCACAAAGGCCATCGTTGCGACGCTCAAGGGGTAGGGTGCCGGACGGATGCTGGGAATATAGCAAGAAGGGTTACATAAGACGGGATTGTCCAGGAAAGGGCGCAGATTGGTCATATGGGGACATATCTCCACAGTCTCAAGCGGCAGATAAGCAGCAGGGAAACTAAGACAGGTCGAGCTTGGGGGGCAAAGTCCGGCCAAAGAGATTAACTATGAAACTCCAAATGTTATCATAATGACTATCCTACGAAGAGGAAGGCCTTACGGTAAACGGTTGTTAATGATATGGCATGCCCAATGGTTGTTGGCACGGGGGCAAACGTCACAGTAGTTCACCCCAGCCTCATTAACTCGAATTAACCAAGGGCCAGACGACTCAGTGCAGTGCTTCGTAAACGGAAGTTGCGGATAAAATTTGGAACTCAGGAGTTCCTAAACGAGGTACATGTAGCGGACATATCTGACAGCTTCATCCTTGGCCTTGACTTCATGCAGGCAAATAATTGCACGGTAGACATTGGAGCTGGTAGTCTACGCATTGGGCGAGAGAAAGTACCTCTTCGCAAACCATCTGGTGGCCGTACAATACGGTGCTACCGTGTAATTGCTTCAGAAGCCAGAGTAGTGTTGCCGTACAGTGAAGCTATCGTTTTCGGCTCAGATGAAAGATGATGCGAATGGTGAAATGTGGGGTGCTGTTAATTGGACATCGCTTACTTCAAGACTATCCCAAGGCAGTGTGATGATTGGCAAGACTCTGGCCGATACCCATAGAGAGCGTATCCCAGTGAGAATGCTCAATATGTCAGACAAGCCAAAGACAATCTCCTGCGGGGTGGCGGTGGCTGATTGTGAGCATGTAGAAAGCATCCTTCGATCATCCGGACGATGGCGACCGGGATGCCCAGAGGATGGATGTGTCGGAAGATGTTGACTTGCTAGACCACCTCCGAAATATTTACCAAAAAGGTGCCGAGTGCTTTAATAGTCACCAACAGCACCGATTGTGTAAACTACTTGTAGAGTTCCAAGACGTCTTTTCAAAAGGACCTCATGCTTTGAGTCGCACGAGTGCTGTCAAGTATAAGATCCGCACCGGCGATGTTTCGCCCATTCGTCAGTCCCCGAGAAGACTACTGGTGGCTAAACGTGAAGAGGCATATACGGCTATCAAGGAGATGCATGCATAGAGAGGGCGTAATCGACCTTCATCGATCTAGTCCATGGGTATCTTCCATATTATTAGTAAAGAAGAAGGATGGGACGACGAGGTTCTGCGTGGACTATCGCAGATTGAGTGATGTCACTAAGAAGGACTTACCCGCTGCCAAGAATAGACTCGATCCTTGGTGCACTTTCTGGGTCTGCTTGGTTTTCGAATCTAGATCTCAAAAGTGGATATTTACAGGTAGTAGTAGAGAAAGAGGACCTGGAGAAGACGGCTTTCACGGCTGGTAATGGACTCTGGCAGTACGTGGTTATGCCGTTCGGGCTCTGGAATGACCGCCAACTTTCGAGAGACTAATGGATAGCTAATTGTGGATCTACAATGCTTGGATATCTTGACGATATTAGAGTACATGCAGGAACATTTGACCAAGCATTCGAAAACCTGCGGCTCGTTTTCATGCGTTTACATGAGAATAATCTGAAATTGAGCCCGAAGAAATGCGAACTTTTCCAGCGCAAAGTTAAGTTTCTTGGTGATGTCGTTAGTGTGAAAGGCGTTACTGCGGACACCGAAAAGGTAGCTGCAGTCAGAAACTGGCATGTTCCGGTTAGTGCCTGCTTTATCTGATGTTGCCCGACCCCTGCACAGACTCACTGAAAAAGGTCAGCAATTCAGATGGACGAAGAAGCCCTCACTTCTGCGCTAGTGTTGGTGTGTCAGTGTTGGTGTGGACAGCGGTTCACCGCTAGGACAGACCACGCGGCCCTGCAGTGGTTACTCAACTTCAGAAATCCAGAGGGACAACTAGCACGGTGGATAGAGAAATTACAGAGTTATATAATTTCCTCATAGAACGACATACCGGAAAGAGCCACCAGAAAGGTGCCCTGTCACGTCGGCCATATCTCAGAATGGGATGCAGGCACTGCTAATTACGTTTGGGCGAGGAAGAACGAATAGGACGGCATAATTTGGGATTGGTTGAGTCGGATCCCATCAAAGTGTCGGCGAAAAGAACAGGCGTAGAGAAGGACCAACCTATCTCTGCAGCTGAGAATAGGGAAGACAAAGAGGAGAGGCAGAGAGCTCAAGATACCTACTTGGGAGACAAGCTGCTGACACTCAAGCAACTTGGTGCCCTTCAACGGGAAGGCCAGGTCATCCGACCTATTTTAGATTGGAAGGCGGGTGGCGAACGTTCTCGATCCCTGGAAAACGGTTGCAACTTTCAGCGCCGCAACGAAAGCATACTTGGCGCAATGGGATTCTCCTGAATTCTCTATCGACGGTGGGAACCCCAAGAAGCTAAAGACGCTTCGTGGCAGCTGTTGCTCCAATTCTTACAGGACAGTCATGACAGTCTCGGGGTGAATAAGTCGTTAGATAAAGTGCATGCCAAATTCTACTGTGTTTACTGTCGGCGTGACGTTGGGCAGTAGTGTCGAAGGTGTGACAATTGTGCCGCGAGGAAGCACCCAATTGCAAGAGCAAGCCCATCGATGTTCTTGGGCAAGTGGCCTGAAGGCTATGCCCTATCGAACTAAGAGATAATCATCGTAGCCAATGTTCTTGTTTCTCAATTCTTCAGCCGGTTTTGGTGTGCCAGCAGAACTCATGGTGGGAATACATTACCCCTAAATCGCCAGGGTTCGTTTATTTGTCTATACCTTCAAGACTTTCAACAGTACAATAATGTTCTTTTAAGGAGAAAATAAAATTTCGTGTTTAGGGTTAACGTGAACATCTTAAACCGTTCAAAGAAACTTTTATTTACATTTTATAATAGGTTTCTCCATATTCTCAAACATTACCCGTAAAATACTAAAATCTTATATTTTTGAATTATTCTCTTGTTGGGACAAAGTAATCGAAAACCCGATTTCGATTGGTTAAGAGGAAGAAAAGTTATTTCATTTTGCATTTTGGTCATTTGGCGGGAAATAAACAGCATAAAACCATTTATGCCGTTTGTGCAGCGATGAATCTGACTTTAACTCAAAGTCTGAAAAGCTTGATGCACCAATTCTTTGTCGAGCGTTGTTATCCCACCTCTGTTGCCGTAACAAAAGCACTGGACCGCGCCCGCGACATTGACAGAGAATCGGCCGAAGATTAGGATATCGATTCCGCGAACACTTGCTGGAAGTTAGAACTAGCAGCAAGGATCTCGCCAAACCAGTAGTTCGCCACTTTGATTGATAATCTTCCTGACCATTCTAGTTAATCACATCACTACAGTGGAAGCTCGATTTAACGAACCTCTATATAACGAAGTCCTCGGTATAACGAACGATATTCTTCAGCCCGGAAAAATTACAAGTAAAATGTATGTAACAGAACCTCGATATAACGAAATCCTCGTTATAACGAACACAATCCGGCAGCCCAAACTTAAAATCTACCCCGATATAACGAATAAATGTCAACACGCGACAAAAGATGAATGCGGAACAGACCAACAGCGATGAAAATCCTTTAATCCTGTAACAAGAGAACAACCACTCAGTCAATAGGTCATTAGATGTGTGTATTACGGAAGCCCAGGAGGGTCACTGATGGTTTTTGTTTTTGCTTTTCTGTTTTTATTTTTGGCATTTCTCAATTTCAAATCGCTGCTTTTGGATTTTGTTTGTCATGTTTTCAATTCCAAATCGCAATTTTCTGTTGTTGATTTTTGCTTTTTCGATTTTGTTTTTACGTTTTTCAATTTCAAATTCCAAATCGCTATTTTCTGTTTTTGATTTTTTGTTTTTACGTTTTTCAATTTCAAATCGCGTTTTTCGGTTTTTTAATTTTGTTTTCAGTACATTTTTTTATTCCAAATCGCTATTTTTAGTTTTTGTTTTTCGGTTTTTGAATTTTGTTTTTCAGATTTCGGTTTTTGTTTTTCGGTTTTGGATTTTATTTTTACATTTTTTGATTCCAAATCGCAATTTTAGTTTTTAGTTTTTTGGTTTTTTTTAATTATCCTCTCTTGATTTTATTTTTCGGATTTCGGTTTTTGTTTTTCGGTTTTTGAATTTTGTTTTTACGTTTTTCAATTCCAAATCGCGTTCTTCGGATTTTTACAATTACAATTTCAAAAACAAAATCGGTGAGTTCAAAAACAAAAACAGAATCCATGAGTCGATGAGTATAGACCATGATGCTCTGCGGCCCGATAGTAAAGATGGCGGACAGAGGAGGCGAAAAAGCGCATGCTGTTACTCCTGGTACGTACAGTGTTTTGTTAGTACATGTAGGTTATTATTATGGATTATGTAATCGATAAGGTCCTTATCAATTCCCAGAGATGCAGATATTCTTAATTGACCTGGTGAAAAAGTCGAAATCAAATGAAATAATAGTGGAATATACGGCGTGGAATCGAGGTACATGTAAGCTTAACTTAAACTTCACTTTTAACTGTTACGTTTACGTAGGATACTATTAAAATCTTGGAAAACTAATGTTCACAGTCAATATTAATAATCACATATCAATCATTTAGTATTAGCACCTTGAAGAGACGACCGAGGGCCCTTGGTATTCGCCGGCATGTCAACGTGCCTCCGAATGACATAATTCTGGATGCACTACATGTCAGGACTCTTACAGTTTTAAGTGATTTTGTAGAGGGGATATATGTATTTCTGGGATATCATTATAAGGTATAAAATTTACAGTTAGGTTCCCAGTTAGAACCCCATTGAGGTTCCCCAGTTAATATTCCCATATTGGATCCCATTTTACTAGTAATAGATAACAAGCAAGACAGAAATAGTAATAAAAAAATTGTTATTAACCCTTTCACTCCCGTACACAGTTGAGCTGAATTGGTAATGTTGAGTGTAAAATCAACCCTCCGCCCTCAATTCAAGTTTGGCTAGCCCTGGCTAATTATGCACCACTGAACTTTTAAGCCAAGGGCTCGAGCTTCCCCACAATGCCATTTGGGATAATTCTATGGGGCCATCCAGGTATGTTTGGATCTGCTATAGCCAATAGGGTGTTTAAATGAAATCTGCTCAAATTTTGGACCAATAAGCCAACTTTAAGAGAGCCAGAGGACATCATACATAAAAAAAAACTGGTAAAGAATTACAGAAATGACTTCTACAGTATTAGAATTGTAGAAGTCATTTCTGTAATTTTTTACCAGTTTTTTCATACATATCAGGATCAGTGTATGATATCCTCTGGCTCTCTTAACTGAAGTTGGCTTATTGGTCCAAAATTAGGGCAGATTTCATTTAAACACCCTATAGCAGATCCAAACTTATCTGGATGGCACTATAGAATTATCCCAAATGGCATTGTGGGGAAGCTTGAGCCCTTGGCTTAAGGTTACCGGATACCTTCAGGGTGCGTTTCCAGTCTAAATTATGTAGCGCCTCGAGGAAACATCGTAGATAAATCATTCATGTATTATTTTAAAGCTTATAAAATTGGCTACAAGAATACATTAAAAGTTTTGAGTTCTTTGAAAATCTCGAATTTTCCGCCATCCCGTTTCTCCGATCTAGTGAGATGGCTTTCAGAAGTTCCTACTCCAAAAATATTTTAAAGTTTAAAAATCTGTTTGCTCTGTCGTATTTCAGAGGAATCGTATTACAAAACCGTGTCGGGGAATTTCAAAATTCGATTTAGTTCAAAAGTTATCATGCTTTCCGTGAAAAGGCGAAAAATAATCCGAGTAGATATGCGGGAAACGTCGTCAAGAGCTCTCTTTTTAGGATTTCCCAATTGCCCGAAACGGTTTTGCAGCTGAGATATCAATTGACATTTTGTGAAAATTTCGCACAAATTGAATAAATTCCTCTTGAGTGGGAGCTTTTTAAAAACTCTATTTTGATTGAAAATCGAAAGCGAGAAAATAGCACTTCAAAAAATATCTCTCGTGACTCGTGCGTGAATCTGAAGCCCCGCCTCTCCAACAATTAGCAAGCTCTTGGCCAATCATTTCTCATCACAGTTCAACTATCTGTCAAGATTTCCCGCCAATGTTGATTTCCAATCAAAGCAACGCGCCGCATCGAGAAAATGTTTGTTCTTTTCTGTGTGACTTGAAAAATGGTAGCGGTAAGAGTCAGTCAGGCTAGAAAAATGGGAAAGACAAAAAGACCTCGAGGGGCAAAGCCAAGGTGAACACCTATAGAGACGCCTTGAATGCCACCATAGTTAGTAGAGGAGACAGCGATTTGCAGGCGTCTGAAACAGCACGGCAATAGCGAGATCGTGGTTCAACCGATTCAGGGTCACCGCCAGACTACGTTTCCATCTAAGCTTTCTTGGAAACAAATATTCTCTCGGCTGGCTCTTATCAATTCTACTTTATGTTCAGATGTGGACCACTCGGCACTCTGTCTGAACGCTTGTCGGGTTTTTCGGGGACTCCTATTTGGCTTTGTAATTGTTTGGCCTCGTTTTGCTTTTCTTTTTTCTTTGTTTTTCAAGCTAAGGGTTTAGGGTTAGGGCATCCTGCTTGCTTTTTGTAAGATATAAGGCCAACATCTGATGGAATTGTGGAATCGTGTGTGGAAAAACTTTTCTCAATAAACGTAAACATTGGTATATGAAATGAATTTAGGGACTGTTCGTTAATTATGGCTAAGGGGGGGCCGGTGTTTATTTCTAAAAAAGACTAAAAAACGTACCCACCGTATTATGTGCAAAACAAAATCTGTACCTCTCCCTCCCCCCGTTAGATCTGAAGCTTTCTCGGTCCCAGTTCACTCGTCCAGGTAGTGCACAACGCCTGGGGATTATTGTATTGTTGAAGAAGCAAGATGGAAACTACTGAACTACCGAAAATTCCCGTAATTCCAGAGCCTGTTAGTGTGACCTGGGCCGAGAAAAGATCACAAATCAGAGAAGCATATAAGGTGGGAGTTTTTGTGAGTAAATCTCTACAAGGATGTATTGTTAGCCCTAGAAGCTCGAATAAGATACTCTTGTGGCTTGGCATGTAATAGTGCCAGAGGTCTTCGTATGATATTAGAAACCATGATCTATGGGGGAGAGCATTCATATCTTTTGAGGAAGCATACCACTAAAAATGTACCCCCTAATTTTTTGCTGAAAGAAAATATGTACCCCCCATTTTCGAATGCTTAGCAAAAACGTACCCCCCTATTCTAAACACCGGCCCCCCCTTAGCCATAATTAACGAACAGCCCTTAATATGTGCCGATTTCCCACACCGTCGTTACGGGCGAGTGAGCACTTGTCATGTGTTTATTGATCTGCTGTCAATCAAAAAGAACATTTTACTTCCGGTTAAAAACTTCCTTTTGGTATTTCTCCGTCAATATTAATTTTTTTTGAACGGAGTTTTTGGTATATGAGACACTACTACTAAAACTACATTTCTGTGTGAAAATAATTTTTTTCCATCTTTTTCGTTTTGAAGGTATCCGGTAACTTTAAAGGTTCAGTGGTGCATAATTACCCAGGGCTAGCCAAACTTGAATTGAGGGGGGAGGGTTAATTTTACACTCAACATTTACCAATTCAGCTCAACTGTATCCGGGAGTGAAAGGTTAATAACCATATTTTTTTAATTATTTCTGTCTTGCTTTTTATCTATTACTAGTAAAATGGGATCCAATTTTCTTACTATTATCCAATATGGGAATGTTAACTGGGGAACCTCAATGGGGTTCTAACTGGGAACCTAACTGTAAATTTTATACCTTATAATGATATCTCAGAAATACATATATCCCCTCTACAAAATCACTTAAAACTGTAAGAGTCCTGACATGTAGTGCATCCAGAATTATGTCATTCGGAGGCACGTTGACATGCCGGCGAATACCAAGGGCCCTCGGTCGTCTCTTCAAGGTGCTAATACTAAATGATTAATAGGTGATCATTAACACTGACTGTGAACTTTAGTTTTCCAAGATTTTAATAGTATCCTACGTAAACGTAACAGCTAAAAGTGAAGTTTAAGTTAAGCCGCTTACATGTATGTACCTCGATTCCACGCCGTATATTCCACTATTATTTCATTTGATTTCGACTTTTTCACCAGGTCAATTAAGAATATCTGCATCTCTGGGAATTGATAAGGACCTTATCGATTACATAATCCATACCTGCCAACCTCCGGAGTTCTAAAATCTGGAGAATGTTGGTTGAGACTTTGTTATGACGTAATGATTTCCGAATTTTTCCGAAGATACCCCGATTGTGTTGCGAAGACTTTCCGAAGACTTTCCGAAAGCTCTCGGAAAAAATAGTTACAAGCCTCGCGATCGATCGAGTCACTCGGTGCTTTTCGCGCATTCGCTAGCGTGCGAAATGAACACAAACGCAACTCGGAGTAAAATTGCTGTTTTTTTAACCCTCGAGCCTGAAAAACGGCGAACTCAATCCATAAAATGGCTAAAAACCGGGAGATTTGAGGCTCTATGCGGGAGACCGGAGATCGGAGTCAAAATCTTGAGACTCCCGCCTAATGCGGGAGAGTTGGCAGGTATGCATAATCCATAATAATAACCTACATGTACTAACAAAACACTGTACGTACCAGGAGTAACAGCATGCGCTTTTTCGCCTCCTCCGTCCGCCATCTTTACTTATCGGGCCGCAGAGCATCATGGTCTACACTCACCGACTCATGGATTTGAACACGCCGATTTTGTTTTTGAAATTATAATTGTAAGAAAACAGCGATTCAAAATCCGAAGAACGCGATTTGGAATTGAAAAACAAAATTCAAAAACCGAAAAATAAAAACCGAAATCCGAAAAATAAAATTCAAAAACCGAAAAACTAAAAACAAAAATAGCGCCGATTTGGAATCAAAAAACGTAAAAATTAAATTAAAAAACAAAACCGAAAAACGAGATTTCAAATTGAAAACGTGAAAACAAAATCGAAAAAGCAAAAACAGAAAATTTTGATTTGGATTTTTAAATTGAAAAACGTAAAAACAAAATCGAAAAATCAAAAGAGAAAATTTTGATTTGGAATTGAAAACACGACAAACAAAATCCAAAAGCAACGATTTGAAATTGAGAAATGCAAAAAATAAAAACAGAAAAGCAAAAACAAAAACCATCAGTGACCCTCCTGGGTTTCCGTAGTATATACATGCAGTACAGATACTGGCACTATTGAGACATCTACAGATCCGCTTTATCCTCTTTGTTTCTTATTTTGGGTAGTGCGACCACAGGAAACCCAAGCTCTGTTTGTGTTTTAAATGATAAGGGTTTGTATGAGATTTTTAACGAGTATTTGGTTGTACCGTTAGGCCAGAAATACTGAAATAAAATCAATGAAAACTTACTTGAAGTCTTTATCTGATCTCTTTATTGGGCTCTGTATGCAATTTCAGCGAATTCTGTTGAAATTTTACCCCTCGACCTCTCCAACTAAGAAAGAAGGCAAGGACGGTCGCAGCCGCCATTTCTCGACCCCAATCACTCGAACACACGCTCGAATTTTCATCCAAAATCAATGCCGACCGCAACTTAACTAAACCTCAAATAATAGCACAACAGTACTTATTTCAAGAGCCTCGTGCCGTCTAATTGAAATAATCCCCATTTCTCGAGCCTAAATCAAACACAATTTCAAACAAATCCGCCCGTTGGGATCCGTGATCAGCACAAGTTGCCAACGCTTAGCAACGGAAAGTCGCCCCAAAGTTCACGGGCTCAGAATGATACATATACCTTAATAAACGGCTCTATGGTACAGTGGTTTAGAGCGCGCGCTTTTGATCCAACGACCGGAGTTCGAGTCCTACACCGGGCACTAAACATTTTTTGTTACTTCTTTTTCTCCTTTCTCAGTTTTATTTTACCTTTTCCTCTATTTTAAACAATTACAGCCGCCTTCTACATGAAAAACATTGTTGTCTATTGGCTCTCGACCAGGAGCCCATTGCCTCAACTATTAAAAAAACTTTTCTGGTTACTTTATTATCATAAGAGCTAGAAGGAAAGCTCGCTGCGTAGAAGAGAAAAGCTGGGATATCGGTTTCCTTTTATTCTTCGATTCGAGCCTGGTAAGTTTATAAACCTTTTTTTGTAGTCAGTTCTAATGGACTCCAGAAAAAATATTTGTTTGTTTTTGTCTCTTGTTTCATAATGGTGAATTTCATTTAAGGGAGTAAACATGGCTAAGAATGTAACAGGGATAGTTTTATGGATTACATCATGCATGAAAAGGCTAGAAATAGAGATTACTTAATGGGAAGTGCTGGCGTATGGTATTTACGCACGAGTTTGTTTTCACAAAACGAACGAGCGAGGTACGAGCGAGTGAGTTTTGTGAAAACAAACAAGTGTGTAAATACCATACGCCAGCACTTCCCATTTTGTAATTTGTTTATTACATACACACTGAGATTTTTCTCCAGTATCAAACAGGTTTTATTTAGGTCTTGTCATTGAACACGTACATTTGTAGCTTTCCATTTTTTGTTTTGCATTTCGTATCCGACTCAACGTAGACTAACATTTATGCTCGATACAATCAAAATGGAAAGAAAATCTTACTTTCTGAACTGACATCAGCCTTGAAATAGTTTTCAACATCAATATGAAACTGTCTTTGATTCAACAAATAAAGTTTGCAAGTTTACATCGTCAATAGATTAGTATACCTGCTTTTGTCCAAGTTGTTTGCTACGACGGTTTCCAGACATCTCCACGGCTTGTAGGTTTTCTCTGTCACAGAATATTTACGATTTTTCAAATGTCGATGGTCTATGGAAGTTGAAATCACTCCACGAAGGATTGAAAGCTCGTCATCTTCGCCGTATTTTCTTTTGACACTAAGAATGATTTCACATAGTTTATCTCAATATCTGTTGAGTTCTTTCGGTAGAATTTCGCTTCTTCTTTGTCTCTTTGAGTAACTTTACGGCTGTTTCTCTAAGTTTTTGCTCTTGTGATTTTGTTTTCTTGGTCGATAATATACTCCTCAATTGACTTGGAAGTGTTAACATCGTTAGTTGGCTGTTTACAGGTCAATATTACATTAGTTAAAAAAAAAGTCAAAACCTCCAACTTTCGTAGTGAATGAAAGTGGCGCCTCCGAGCTCAAGTCCAGTTTGAAAACCCGAAATGTTTTAGCAGGTGTTTTCTGATTGGACGAAACGCTTTTCGCACGTGTGAAAAATTCGTTTCGCGATTCTGATTGGCTAAGGAAAATTGTGAAGTGAGTTTTCGCATGAGTGATTCCATTCGTAAATCTCAGTATGTATGTGATAAAGAAGTTTATGGATGTCTTTTAATTTTAGAAGATTTAATTTATAGAAAAGTGGAGTAGTGTGGCTATTCCAATTTTCATGTAGAATGGCTCGAACAACTTTTTTTTGAAGACTTTCAATAGGTTTCAAAGTTGAAATAAGAGCATTACCCCATAATAAATTCGCATAATTTAAGTGTGGGTAGAAAAGAGAGGAATAAATTTGTTTTAATACTGGAAGAGGAGCGTAATGTCTTGCTTTAAATATGATCCCAACAAGTTTGGCAAGTTTTGCTTTTATGGAGACTATGTGGTCCTTCCATGTCAAATTTTTGTCAATAATGGCACCCAAATATTTTGTTTGACTTCTTTCTTCAATGATTTCATTATTTAGTTTTAAAGTGAGTGGTCTCGATAACTTTTTGTTCTTGGCACGAAAAATAACGTAGTTTGATTTTGTTGCCGTTAAGAGACAATTTGTTACATAATAACCACTCTTGAATGTCACTAAATCTTTATTTATGGCAGTTTCAATTTTAGAAGAGTGAAATAGACTAGTGTCATCTGCAAAAAGAAAACATTTTGATTGAGATTTAAAATAATTTTCACAGGATTTTATGTAATTACGAGGGAACGAGGGAATTTGTTATCATCGCACTAAATCGAGGTCATGAGCGTGCATGGTTGGGGCTTGAGAGCCAATAGACAACAATGTTTTTCATGTAGAAGGCGGCTCTAATTGTTTAAAATAGAGGAAAAGATGAAACAAAACTGAGAAAGGAGAAAAAGAAGTAAAAAAAAAGTTTAGTGCCCGGTGTAGGACTCGAACTCCGGTCGTTGGATCGAAAGCGCGCGCTCTAAACCACTGTACCATAGAGCCGTTTACTGGAAAGCCGCTTTCAAAATAAGGTATATGTATCGTTCTGAGCCCGTGAACTTTGGGGCGACTTGCCGTTGCTAAGCGTTGGCAACTTGTGCTGATCACGGATCCCAACGGGCAGATTTGTTTGAAATTGTGTTTGATTTAGGCTCGAGAAATGGGGATTATTTCAATTAGACGGCGGTCGGCATTGATTTTGGATGAAAATTCGAGCGTGTGTTCGAGTGATTGGGGCTGCGACCGTCCTTGCCTTCTTTCTTAGTTGGAGAGGTCGAGGGGTAAAATTTCAACAGAATTCGCTGAAATTGCATACAGAGCCCAATGAAGAACAGATAAAGACTTCAAGTAAGTTTTCATTGATTTTATTTCAGTATTTCTGTCCTAACGGTACAACCAAATACTCGTTAAAAATCTCATACAAACCCTTATCATTTAAAACACAAACAGAGCTTGGGTTTCCTGTGGTTGCAGTTTATATAATTAGTACGCGGGTTTGTGAAGTGAGCGGTTGTTTTCGCAGGCTGTCACTGGACGTGTTTGGGCGTCTGCGCATGTGTCAAAAGTCTTGCAACAACAACCTATTCCAAAACAAATTCAAAGCGAGCCGGCGGCCGTCACTGTTCACAAACCCGCTTTCAAACCTTGAGAACTTCTTTGGTAAATTACGAAAATTTTGGGTTAAACTCACAGTTTGAAGTTTGTTCAATTTCTCGTCGACTGTGAAAATAAAAAGCTTAACTTTCACGTATTTTTCTTAACTTTTGGGGGTAGAAGTTCACTGTAATAGGTTTTAAGGTAAATTCGCGCGGCCGCCCACCAGACTGACCGTAATACGCATGCGCAGACGTTTGACCGCTGTGTGGGCTAGCCCTGGTTCGTTACGCACTGCTGACCTTTTAAGCCAAGGGCTCAAACTTTCCCCACAATGCAATGCCATTCGGGATAATAATGTGGACTCGTCGATCTTTGGATTCCCCCTGCTAAACCTATCTATAAGATGTATTTTTGTCACTTAAAGAAAGTATTGTAACGACTGAGTGCTGATTTTGTGTATGTTTACTTTTGATTTCAAGTGCGAACGGTAAGGGTTCTTTGAACCGATTTTCAGCTCCTCAAAATTCCTGAAAATCGAAGAAATGAAAAATGAGTTTTTCTCCAAAGTGGGAGAGTCAAGCGATCCCTGTTATAGCTCTGGGCCGGGTTGTTCAAAGCCCGATTAGTGTTAATCCTGGATTAACTCTGCACAAAACCTATTGGTTGTCATAGAAATTAACCCTGGATTAGCACTAATCGGGCTTTGAACAACCCGGCCCTGGCTTTTAAGTCATTCATCCATTGAAATAATATCAAAACATCGTACTTCCAGCATGTCTAGATTTGATGCAATATTTTCTTCCAGTTACATGCTTCATATTGGCCGGTTTAGTAGTCAAAATAGCCTCCTCCGCAGGCATCTCTATCCCTCGCCTCCCTCGCCACAGGAAACCCAATTCCGTTTTTTTCTACTTCTCCGGTATAAATAGAGATGCCTGCGGTTAACGCGAGTTATCTGACTAAAACCATCTTGGGTGGCATGGTCTCTTATCTGGAAGGTGTTTATCAAGCGCAAAGAGGACGGCATGCCAACCAACAACAACAATTTTATTAGCATTCCCATGTACATAAATGGTATTGCCACTACATTACATATGTAATTATATATATATAATAAATTTATTCATAAACTAATTACAATAATAATATAATAAATGATTGAACAAGAGTAATTGTTTCAGTTTATTATTAAACTGTTTTTGGTGTAATTAACCGATTCCGTAACTGAAAGGCTTCAAAAATGAAATGTCCAGTTTTTTTGCAAATAAGAGGGTCAATAAAAATAGGGTCTTTTCTTTGATATCTAAGTTTCTAAAGTGTTTATATTTCTGACATATGTCTTCAAAGAATTGGTTTCTAATTCTATTATATAGGTCACAGTGAAATATGAAGTGCATTTCATTCTCAATATAGTTTGATTGACATTGTTGGCATGTTCTTAGCTCGAGGGGGATTCTAGGGTTGGAGTGTCTACCGGTTTCTATTCTGAGGTTGTGATTACCACATCTTAATTTCGTAAGCATTCTTCTATGCTCCGTATTCTTAATGTGGTTAAAATATATAGAGCTGCTGGTATCATGCTTGAATAGCGAGTAAAATTCGAGTTTTCTGTTTATTTCGATGAGTTTTAATTGATGTAATTTTGATTCATGAATAATGTTTTGCGTTACTTTAGGTATACATTTTGTTGTATATTGTTCGATGTTATGTTCTTGTCCATTATCAAGTGCGTCGAATAAGTTTAAAATTTTATTTATTGATAACATAAAACTTGTTTTATTGGAGGATGCTAAATCATTTGAGATAAGAAGACACTGTTTAGCGATGCTATTATCAGGAAGTTGTTTGAGATGTAACCAAAAATGTAACATATTGCGATAAATTGTAGATTTCAAAGACAGTCTACCTACCTCATTACGAGATGCTACATTGGGCGCTCTTTTATTTAATCCTAGATAATATTTAAAGAATTGAGTGTGGAGTCGTTCGATTGGGTCTGATTCCCATTTATGAAAATTCATACTATCATAAGCACCCCAAATTTCAGAGTTATATAATAAGATAGGTGCAAATAAGCTATCAAAAAGCTTATTACATATATTTATAGGTATTTTTGTAAAATCAAGATATCTCTTTGTACCAAAAATAGAACGTCTAGTTTTCTCAGTTGAGGTTATTTTTGATTTTGTAAAGCTACCATTACTGGAAATTGTGGACCCCAAGTAAGTGTAGTCGAGAGAATTCGTAATATGTGAACCGTTTAGGAAGAAATTGTATTTCTCTAAACTAGATTTGCGACATTGTTTTTGAAAAATTACAGTATTCGTTTTCTTTTTATTTATGGTTAACATCCATTGTTGACAATAATCTTGTAACGTGTTAATGGTATTTTGTAAACCTGCAGCACTAGTAGATATTAAGACAAGGTCGTCCGCGTAGATTAAACTATTTAGAGATGATCCATTTGGTAGAGAAACTGGGTCAAGCTCAGGAGTATTTTGTAAGATAAAAGGTATTTCATTCAAATATAAATTAAATAAGAGTGGGGATAAAACACACCCTTGTCGAACACCTCTATTGAATTTGAAATAATTAGTTCTCTTATTTCTTAATTTGATACTACATTCAGTTTTTGCATACATGTCTGAGATGATATTGAAGAATTTCCCTCCCATATTATAATTCAATAGTTTCGTAAATAAACCTGGATGCCATACCGAATCAAAAGCTTTCCGGAAATCAACGAAACAACAAAATAATTTACCTTTGTTCGCATTAATAACATATTTATCAATTAGGGTTCGTAAGGAGAATATATGATCCGAAGTTCGATTACCCGGGAGGAATCCAATTTGAGAAGGATGTAGAATGTTCTGTTTTTTCATAAGTACATATAGTCTATTATTGAGGATGAAGCAGAATAACTTTCCTAGGCAGCTAGTAACACAAATGCCTCTGTAATTGGAGGGGTCCGATTTATCACCTGATTTATAAATGGTACTAATTAATCCTTTGGTCCACACATCTGGATAGTGTGCAGTTTTAATGATAAGATTAAATAATTTAGACAATACCTGTATTAATATATTTATTCCGCACTTCAACATCTCGCTACGAATCCTGTCTGTACCAGGTGATTTTTTATTTTTGAGTTTTTTAACAGCTTTTCTAATTTCGGAGTTCGATATTAACTTATCTAAATCGGTACTGATATGGTCAAGTGGGTCAGTTTTTTTAACAGTATCGCTTATGTTCTGATGGGTTTGTGAATAGTGTTTTTCGTCTATGCTTGAGTGCAAAACACTAAAATGGTTATATAGGTCATTTAGAGGGATAGGTTGATTAGGAGGATTATTGTTTACGTTGTTTAATGACTTAAGTTTGGACCAAAATTGTTTGGGGTCTTTCTCTCTAATTAATGAATGAATATTATCATCAGAAAATTTCATCTTTTTATGTCGTAATAAGTTTTTGTACTGTTTATTAATATCATGGTATTCTTTCCTTATATGATTATCTAAAGGAGATTTATGTAGCTTATTTGCAGTCCTTTTATATATTAGGCGCAGGTCTTTACAGTCTTTGTCAAACCATGCTTGGGACGATCGTGTATTACTATTATATTTAACACGTACTAGTTGTAAAGATGTTTTAGCGGCAGACTCAATGATGTTATTAAATTGGGAGACTGCATTATTCACAACATTAGAAGTGTAACTAAAATTTGTGTTCTCGAAATCACGAATCTTTTGCTGTATGTCAGGAGATTGCAAAGATTCAATGAACTTATCTTTAGAGTCAGAGTTCCATATAAATTGTGTAGGAAGATCGAATAAGACTACTTTATCATTTTCGATAACCGGAGGCGGTAATGACGTTTTCAGCCAACTAATGAGTTGAGAATGGTCTGATAAGAATGTGGGTTGTTTCACAGTAAAACTGTCAAATGCATTAAGTAAGTCATGACTTACTATGAAGTAATCCACTGTGCTAAATCCTTTTTGGCTGTTAAAAGTTAATCTCCCAAGGGAATCGCCTCTTATTCTTCCATTTAGAATCCGTAAGTCTAAGGATTTGCATATTTCTAATAATGATTTCCCAAGGTTGTTGATGTGACTGTCTAAATTTTTTCTAGGACATATGTGTTTCTGTATGGGAAGACAGTCCCCTGGAATATATTGTGAATTGTCTGCATTTATAAAATCATCAGCATTGCCAGTACGAGCGTTAAAGTCCCCGGCTATTATAACAGATCCCTCTCTCTGAAATTGGTTTATGTCGTTTTCTAAATTTGAAAAAACGTCGGGGTTATGGTATGGAGAATCATACGGGGGTATATAACAAGCACATAAGAAAATATCATCAGTTAAGTGAAAGAATGTCTTATCAAGTTTACACCAAATGTAATCGGAAGAGTTCTTAATCAAAGTTACACCTTTTTTAAGATAGGATGCAATAGCAATCAATACACCTCCTGAGAATCTACCAGATTTTCTAGTATTCATTTTTTTAGGAGGGTTAATGGCAATGATATCAAAACCTGGGAGGTCTATAATTTCGTGCCCCCAAATTTCTGAAAGGATTATAAAATCACAGTTTTTAATGTTATTTAAAAAATCATTATTACTCAATTTAGTTTCAGAACTAGACCTTTTTCCGAGTCCGTTTATGTTCCAACAACTCAGCTTTAAAAGATGTGGTACAGGTGTTTTAGGCCCGTGAAAACACATATTAAATGTATAAGACTAAATAGACTAGAACAAAAGAAATGAAAGGAAGAATTAAGAAATAATATAGTTGATTTGGTAGTTATGCCTGACGAATCATTTCATATATTTGAAATAATTTCATTATGATACCGTTATCCATATTAGGAAGCACTTGGTCTTGTTCCTTTCCCTTAACCACAGCGTCAGCATACGAACCATTAGTGACGTCATACGAGAAGCAGCCAATCAATGTGAACTAGTGGCGCCCTTTGGCTGCAAAAGGCCACCCAGCTCTCTTCTCCGTGGAGTGTGAATTCAATATGGTATACAAGATACTGCAAATATTATGGCAATCCTTTCCATTCTTTATTTGTATTCGAGATTTTAAACATTCCAACTACTATTTAAGAAATCCAAAGCTTTTACAGGCTTTCCGTGGAATAGAAAAACTCCAGAAACCTCTGTCAGACATACAGGAAATGAACCATAACTAAAGCCCACTAAAAATGCATTGGTCTCAAAAAATTATGTTTTGCAATGTCATTTTTCTGACCTCTGTAAGGTTTTCAATATGTGATCTTACTTTCCTTCTACTATTTGCCCAGGGATTGTTAGCGACGTGATTTCAAGATCTGTAAGCTCGGTTAGTTTCTGGTTGCTGTTGGTTGCATCTATTTCTTCCCTTATCGCAGGTAAACACCATCCTACGCAGATATCTCGATCTGGTTCTGTCTTTGGCGCTCCCTCAAAGTCAATAGAATTCACAGATCCGTCAGAAACTGAACGATTCCTGAAAGCCCGTGCAGCTGGCGACACGAAAAACGCCGCTTCTGTAGCGTTTATTGGGTGAACTGCATTCCTATAAGTGTCCCCAAAGCAGATAACCGAGAACAACAGTCTTCTTATTTCTCGTCGAATTACTTTGACTCGAATCCCATAAATAACTGGATATAAGAAGGAGATGAGAAAATTAAGAATCATTGCAGTAACGTGTAACTCGTGAGGCACGTATATTTTGCTGGACTCCAGTATAATTGTCACAGTGTACAGTCCCCAACATAGTGAAACAGTTCCAAGCACTAAAATAGTTGTTCTAATAGCTTTCGATCCGGTAAAACTACCGGATACTGTTGAGCTAATAGAGCTTCGATATGATACACTTAAAACTGCAATTTGTCCAACACGAGCTTGTCTCCTCGCTGCTCTTAAAATATGGTAATAGGCCCAACACATGACCAAGAAGGGTACCATAAAGGTACATAGTGCGTAAAGTTTTGTGTAGCCCTCACTTCTTGGACTGTTCCAAAGAACGGTGCATGTTGACTTTTCGAACTGAAACCCGTATTTTCCCCATCCAATGAGCGGCAGAACAGCAGTGAATAAACTCTGCAGCCATGTATATGTAATAAGGACTCGAGTTTTTACAACTGACATTGTCGTGGGATACTGTAGTGGGTTCAAAATGCAGTGGTAGCGATCGATGCTGAGAATCATTGCCGTAAGAATAGAATCGGTACACAGTAGAGTCGTGAAGAACCCGGACGCTTGACACCACGCATTTCCAAAGATCCACCTCTGCTTTACGCTTGAGACAAGAACGAACGGTAGTACCATTACTGAGAGAAATGAGTTGGCTACTGTTAAATTTAAGAGAAACTTGTTTGAGGAATTCGAGTTGAGCTCTGTTTTCCTAGCAATGACTATTGCTACAAGAAAATTGCAGATCAGAGAAGCGATCATTATGAGTATGATGAGTGTAGTCTGAGTGACAACGATGGAAGGTCGAAATTCCACTAAATCTTCACTCAAATTCCTGCCCATGTTGGCGACCAAATGTTCATTCTTCCTGTTCAACAATTCGGCAAGAACTCAAAGGCTTGTTCTTCTTCTATTCGAGCGCGTTTGCAAGTAGTGGAGTTGTTGTGTACTAATTACAATGAACGGTGTAATATGACACGGGTTATACATTAAAAGATCTCCAAGTGACCTCCAGACGACAAAGATTACCGGCTTGCAGGAAGTGTCAATATTGACAAGTAATGAAAACCACATGGCTAAGGCCTACTGCCAAGAAACCTCAATCATATGACCATATACAGACATAGTTTCGGGTTTGGGCAATTGGTTTCGGCCAATTCAATATCCTACAAAACTCGGATCCCAAAACTCTAGGTATATACGTGTGTCCGCGTAGCCAGTGGCCGCCGCAACGCAGACGTACCCTCGGTTACCTATGAACATTTATAGTTTCCACTGCGTAGACGCGTCCACTTCCAAACTGCCCTCGGCTACCTTGTCACTTAGCCGCGTAGCCACTTTGAGTTTTTATATTTGTCGTTCTACGCGGATAAAAAAAATACGCGTCTATTTTAAATTCATATAATTTATCTTAATCTATTTATTTTCATAGGTTCTCCAACGGTTTAACCGTTTCCGTCAGTCACTCCGTGAGTCTCGGCTGGACGACTGGTTTGGCAATCAGTTACAAGATCTCACATTGCTTTGCCGTACAAAACAGGACTATGCAATTTTGTCAAGCAAGTGCTATCAAATTAAATTATGATCCCTTGTAATTCTTCCTTCTTCGCCTATAAAATTCTTTACAATTTAATAGACCACACATCTGACGGAAATTCCAAGGTGAGGTGGATGCTGACAGGATCCCGGAACAGGATGTATTCCGATCCGTTTTCTGACAGATAAAATGGATATGTTTATCCTTTTTATACTTCCGCGAAAATTGATCGGCATCTCACGTTTTACAACACACACAAGACTTTTCCCCTGTTCGTTTTATTTGGGAAACCGCAATATATTTGGACGATGCAGGTGTTTTATTTGGGAAGCCGCGCTGTTCGTGCAATATACTCAGCAAAAATTATATATGGATACTGATTGGTCAATAACGAATGCATAATGTCCAGTTGTACGCTATCAGAACATTTTGCCCTGTATATTTAATATAAACAAAAAATCGCATGAACTGCTGGAGCAATACGTGATTTTATAGGTATACTGAGTGATATTTTGAAAGTTCTCAAATTGCACTCACCTAAAAAGGCTTGTTCAAAATGCATTCGTTCAAAATGTCATTCAGCCCATAAAACACGTATAGTCGTAACAATACTAATACCGATAGGCGAAGATATTAGAGTGTCTTCTCGACATCCCAATCACATGATAGAAACATATGAACTTTAATTATGGGTAGCCTGTGTACAGCCGCTCCTGTGTGCGGTCTGGTAACGAGCTGAACATTCGAAGTGCCACAGTGATGAGCGGGAATATTTTGTTGGAGCGCGAATAAAGAATGAATACATGTACGTGCATCGTATAACACTTGAATCAAAGAGATACAGAAGGAAGCATGTCGCTACTAACTCCTACGCCTACGGTCAAGCCGCCGCAAGGCAGATTGCTTATAGACCGTGTGGTTAAGCCGAATGAAGAACATGAAGAGATCAACAAAATGGCGCATGGAGTAGTGGCTGAAAGTAGAAGGTACAACAATGTAATAAGTTATGTAGTTGTATGAGACGTATCACAGTGGATTACAAAATATAAGAGTTGCTATCGTGAGGAATACGTAGTTCAGTTTAAGTCGGGAACTAATTAGGGAAATATGTGACCGAAAATACACCAGGATTCAGGAACAACGTTTGTCCTTATTGAACCTTGTCCTGGTATTAAGTTTCAGCTTAAAGTTATGTCACGTGATCCTATTAAAGTCATGATTGAAACTCGACCCCATGTAAAATTTGTGATTGATTCTGATGGACAAAAACTTCAATGTAATGACATTATATTTGGTAAACTGTCATTTATATTAACTCAATTTTATATACATGTACATGTACTATTAAACACTTAATGACTGTCCCTTCGGGAATCAGTGAGTTTTGTTCCCCCGAGATCCTCGATGTTACCCGAGACGGAGTCGAGGTGAACATTGAGGATTGAGGGGAAACCAAAGTCACTGATTCGCAAAGGGACAATCATTAAGTGATTTGTTATATAGATATAAGTTGTACTACCTGCTACGAGCAGGGTTTGTCGTCTTCTCTTCAGGAAGCTGCTTTTCAACTCAAAATGCTGCCAGCATCGCTACAGCATTTTTAGCATCGTTTTGTGTCTCTCTTGCGCTTGATAAAGATGTAAATTGTTTCTTTGGAGCTGGTTCCATTTTGAATGCTAATGGTCAGCTAGACATTTTGGTAAACAAATATTCCCACCTTTACTAGTAGCTAGCCAGTGGCACGCACAACACCACACCATCTTCTGTCACGATGTGATTATGTGGCGGGAAACAATTGATTAATCATTGTTGCCTGTGCAGGAAACACTGGATTTTGATGACTGCCACATGACCCTAAATTAGCCAACGAGAGCATGCATTGTGTCTGGAAAACGTATGGCTATGTAACAATGTCTATTGTTATTGGGAAGTTGACTAGAAAACATTAGTACCTCCAACTCCCTGGCAGCACTTCAAATTTAAATCTAATTTAATGTACATAATGTACATGTAATATGGTACTGGTATGTTTTTATTACTAATATTAGTATAATTTATATAATAATCAGTCCAAAATGGATGCTCTGATTGGTCAAGAGCCATGTGTTATTAGAGGACGCACATGGATGGCGTCATAAGCACGTGCAACCAATTTCTCAACTCCTTTTGATTGAATATTTTCATAGTTTTTAATTTGTGATTATTATATAAACAAATAGATTCCATTCTGCCGTGCGTCTGTCCTCTTATAGTTGCACAGATGACGCCAAAACGTGAAGAGAACATCAGTTACGGCACTCAACTAAGTCTTCTTTGTTCTCTTCACATTGTGACATCATTGGTGCATCTATAAGAGGACAGATGCAGAATGGAATCTATTCGTTAACAATATTTCTATTGTAACTATTGTAACTGACTCGACTCGGACTTGACTCGGTCTACGGATTTACCCTGGGGACGATTTTTGGGTAGGGGTGTGCCGTGGAGACCTCAAAACCCTGACCCTATCCCAGACCTAAAAATGCTGTTTACCATACCCTATCCCAGATTTGAAGCAAAACTCTATACCCTATCCTAGACCCAAATCATAGATTGATTTAATATTCATGCATCAATCTATGTGGACTTATATATTATAGTAAAGTAAGAACAAAATATCAATTAATTCAACGCACATTATATTTTCAAAGTTTTCAAGTTTTATGATTTTGCAGTGATGAGGTTTTCTCAAGATATCAGTGTCAATCATTGAAGGATGCACACATCAGAAACCACCCAGGGGATATTGTAGAAGCTGGGTGCCTTGCAGTGAGTATCCTGACATTGGAACCTTCTAATATTTTATAAAAAGTGAAATAATAAATATCTAAAGAGTAAACCTCAAGGCTTAATGAATGGACCATTATATTTTTGAGGGGGGTTGGGCCAATACCCAAAACAAATTTGTGCAGAGGATTGGAAGAGGAAAAATACCCTACACAACAAACTGAAGAAAAATATATACATGTATTGTGTGAATGCCATCATTAAAAGGTCAAGTCTGGTGTCTTTCCTTTGATTTTCACCTCAAAATGCAGGAAATATCATTCAGGAGGACCTAGATTTTCAAACTTTCCAGGGGCTCCCCTACTCAGTAGTGTTCCCTCCACCATACAATGATAATGCACCGCACTTGGGCTCTGACACAATACAAATCATTTAGCTACACCTCCCACCCCACCCCTGATGCGGAATGACAATATTCATACATCAAAGTTTCTATGCCAGAACAGTCAGCTGGAGGAGATCTCCAGTATGATTCCTTCTACATTGTACTTTCCAGTAGCGTAGCGAGCATACATTTAACTATACCCCCACCCCACCCCTGATGCAGAATGACAATATTCAAACATCAAAGTTTCTATGCCAGAACAGTCAGCTGGAGGAGATCTCCAATATGATTCCTTCTACTTTCCAGTAGTGTAGCGAGCATACATTTAATTATACCTCCACCCCACCCCTGATGCAGAATGACAATATTCAAACATCAAAGTTTCTATGCCAGAACAGTCAGCCGGAGGAGATCTCCAGTATGATTCCTTCTACTTTCCAGTAGCGTAGCGAGCATACATTTAACTATACCCCCACCCCACCCCTGATGCAGAATGACAATATTCAAACATCAAAGTTTCTATGCCAGAACAGTCAGCCGGAGGAGATCTCCAGTATGATTCCTTCTACTTTCCAATAGCATGGCGAGCATACAGGCACACTAGGCAAATGCCTTTTCTAAAATGTTGAAACTGCTCAAAAGTATGGTCACTCAAAATACAGGAAATGCCATTTTCGAGAACCTAGATTTTTAAAACTTTCCAGGGATCATGCCCCTGACCCCTCTAGTGATGGTGTTGGCAAGTCTTGCCTCGTCTAAATTTTCGGTTGGCCTGACTATGGCCTAGGCTTGGTTTCCAGCCGTGGGGGTTTCTGTGACCCTGTGGGGGGAGGCTTTGGAGAAACGACACCCCATGGCTGAAACCGAGCCTAGCTATGGCCCTGCTTTAGATTTTTTTTATGTTGGGCATGTATTGTCAGTGGTACAATTGTATATGATCACGATCGGATTTTCTGATTTACCTTACAATATGTTATTATATGGGGGGTCAAAATACTCTACATGGAGAGGGACGACATGTAAAACATGTTACCATAGGGAGGGGACCATGCTATTTTGTCCAAGCAAAGTACAAAATCCCACCAGATAAAAAAATGAACAATCCCCAATAACACAATATGCACATATATGACATTGTATGAAATACCCAATTCATATTCTGTTTATTTAATTGTATATATCTTCACCATTTGTGTTGTTATTACCAGGTACAATGTAAACATTGGTATAGCATGACTCAGCAACCTATCCAGTACTCGCGGTGACCATAAAAACATGTTCTGACTTGTAATATACCACTGCATGGGTACTACATGTATGTCAAGTTGACTATCACAACCTGACCTTTATTAAAGTAGAAAAATCAACTTTAGCTTAATGAGTAGATCTAAACATGAAAAGACTCTTACCAAAATTTATTTTACTGTGTTTTGCATCAAAGGAAAGAAAATCTGCATATCTTCCTCCCAACTGCCATTAAGTACAGATGGCTCAATTACTGTAATCTGTGACATACGATACTGGAAATAAATTAGTTTTGTCATGTTGTTCTCAGCTTTGAATAGATGGCCTAACGACTCATAATTGCACACTATTGTACTTTCTTTGTGCTAAAGGTGTCGTTTTTCCTTGGTATACATGACGTACGATATGGGATAAAAAGTACTGAATTGAGCCACCACATAAACTAGCGTTATCAGCAGAGAATCAGATATTTTTTTACCTTCAAAACATATTTCCTCTTTTTAGACGTGCACCACAAAGAAATAAAATAGCAGAACTTCTTTCTCTTGAATACAAGTTTGTATAGTCGTAGGATTGATTTAGGGTTCAATAATTCTCCTTTAAACAAGAATTACATGTATTATTACAATAACTTCTTACAGGCTCATAGAATACTATATTCTATATGTCTGACTTGCCTCATTGTGATAGGTCTAGCGAGAATGGAGTCTTGTAGTGTAACCTTAAACTGGAATTTTAGGGTGGGTGAGGAGTCGGGTAGCAAACATGCAAACTGATCCAACCTTCATGTCACATGACACTTAACCCTTCTTGAAGAGGCCCCAGTGACATGTGAGAAAATGTTTTCCTCTTATTTCATTCCTCAGCCAGCACTTTCGGAATAAAATTAACTTATGGGGAGTTATTTCATATTTACCTTTCAGCAGCTAAAGTACATGTACCGGTATACTTTATTTTATATCCATGTGTCGGAGACTGTGAGCATGGTTATATATTTGTGCCATCTACATGTACATTGCATCATGAAAATAATATTGCAAGCAAACAGTGTTATAGATAAAACAATTCTAACAGTCTGAGAGCTTTTAGTCGTAATAATAAATTATTTCCAGAAAAAATTACCTCAACCCCACCCCCAAATTAATAATAATGGTCCATTCCTAAATACATGTATAGTCATTTAGCTACATTGTACATGTAAGTATAATGCTATTTAGTGTAGTAATGGTCAAGGAAGGTAATATTTTTAATACAATTGTCCTTGGTCATTGATAAATAAGGGTTATTAGTAGGTATATGTACAATGTACTTAAAATTGGTGTTGTCCATAAGGGCTCACAGTAGCCACCAAAAATCACCAGCTAGTTACCCATTTCTAGTCGGCTACTTTCATCTGCTACTTCTGATAAAGCTATTAGAACAAACATACAGCCATATATTTTTCATTCACAGTTTCATCCAAAATCTATTTCAAAATCCTGCAAAATATACTATGTCCACATTTTATAGGCACAACTGTTGCCTCAAGCCTCATACCCACTGTTTGATGCAATACCAACCTGTGTCATGGAGACTGGTAAACTGAGCAATCTACAACTGGAAGGAATTCTTTATGCTGTAAGTGCTAAATGATGTGTTTAATGTATTGCATGGTAACAACAACAACTTTATTTATACCTTGAGATTACAAGTTAACTATTAGTAAGTATGTGTACATTCATCATTTAAATAGGTTAGGCATTGGTTACCTAGAGTAACTATAAAGCTAATCTAGCTAGGTAAGTGTGATTGTTTAAGTCGCTTCATAAATAATAAATAATAAATAATAATAAATAATGTGTTTAATGTATTGTATGGTAACAACAACAACTTTATTTATACCTTGAGATTACAAGTTAACTATTAGTAAGTATGTGTACATTCATCATTTAAATAGGTTAGGCATTGGTTACCTAGAGTAACTATAAAGCTAATCTAGCTAGGTAAGTGTGATTGTTTAAGTCGCTTCATAAATAATAAATAATAAATAATAATAAATAATGTGTTTAATGTATTGTATGGTAACAACAACAACTTTATTTATACCTTGAGATTACAAGTTAACTATTAGTAAGTATGTGTACATTCATCATTTAAATAGGTTAGGCATTGGTTACCTAGAGTAACTAAAAAGCTAATCTAGCTAGGTAAGTGTGATTGTTTAAGTCGCTTCATAAATAATAAATAATAAATAATAATAAATAATGTGTTTAATGTATTGCATGGTAACAACAACAACTTTATTTATACCTTGAGATTACAAGTTAACTATTAGTAAGTATGTGTACATTCATCATTTAAATAGGTTAGGCATTGGTTACCTAGAGTAACTAAAAAGCTAATCTAGCTAGGTAAGTGTGATTGTTTAAGTCGCTTCATAAATAATAAATAATAAATAATAATAAATAATGTGTTTAATGTATTGCATGGTAACAACAACAACTTTATTTATACCTTGAGATTACAAGTTAACTATTAGTAAGTATGTGTACATTCATCATTTAAATAGGTTAGGCATTGGTTACCTAGAGTAACTAAAAAGCTAATCTAGCTAGGTAAGTGTGATTGTTTAAGTCGCTTCATAAATAATAAATAATAAATAATAAATAATAAATAATGTGTTTAATGTATTGCATGGTAACAACAACAACTTTATTTATACCTTGAGATTACAAGTTAACTATTAGTAAGTATGTGTACATTCATCATTTAAATAGGTTAGGCATTGGTTACCTAGAGTAACTAAAAAGCTAATCTAGCTAGGTAAGTGTGATTGTTTAAGTTGCTTCATAAATAATAAATAATAAATAATAAATAATGTGTTTAATGTATTGTATGGTAACAACAACAACTTTATTTATACCTTGAGATTACAAGTTAACTATTAGTAAGTATGTGTACATTCATCATTTAAATAGGTTAGGCATTGGTTACCTAGAGTAACTAAAAAGCTAATCTAGCTAGGTAAGTGTGATTGTTTAAGTCGCTTCATAAATAATAAATAATAAATAATGTGTTTAATGTATTGTATGGTAACAACAACAACTTTATTTATACCTTGAGATTACAAGTTAACTATTAGTAAGTATGTGTACATTCATCATTTAAATAGGTTAGGCATTGGTTACCTAGAGTAACTAAAAAGCTAATCTAGCTAGGTAAGTGTGATTGTTTAAGTCGCTTCATAAATAATAAATAATAAATAATAATAAATAATGTGTTTAATGTATTGTATGGTAACAACAACAACTTTATTTATACCTTGAGATTACAAGTTAACTATTAGTAAGTATGTGTACATTCATCATTTAAATAGGTTAGGCATTGGTTACCTAGAGTAACTAAAAAGCTAATCTAGCTAGGTAAGTGTGATTGTTTAAGTCGCTTCATAAATAATAAATAATAATAAATAATGTGTTTAATGTATTGCATGGTAACAACAACAACTTTATTTATACCTTGAGATTACAAGTTAACTATTAGTAAGTATGTGTACATTCATCATTTAAATAGGTTAGGCATTGGTTACCTAGAGTAACTAAAAAGCTAATCTAGCTAGGTAAGTGTGATTGTTTAAGTCGCTTCATAAATAATAAATAATAAATAATAAATAATAAATAATAAATAATAAATAATAAATAATAAATAATAAATAATAATAAATAATGTGTTTAATGTATTGCATGGTAACAACAACAACTTTATTTATACCTTGAGATTACAAGTTAACTATTAGTAAGTATGTGTACATTCATCATTTAAATAGGTTAGGCATTGGTTACCTAGAGTAACTAAAAAGCTAATCTAGCTAGGTAAGTGTGATTGTTTAAGTCGCTTCATAAATAATAAATAATAAATAATAAATAATAATAAATAATGTGTTTAATGTATTGCATGGTAACAACAACAACTTTATTTATACCTTGAGATTACAAGTTAACTATTAGTAAGTATGTGTACATTCATCATTTAAATAGGTTAGGCATTGGTTTCCTAGAGTAACTAAAAAGCTAATCTAGCTAGGTAAGTGTGATTGTTTAAGTCGCTTCATAAATAATAAATAATAAATAATAAATAATAAATAATAAATAATAAATAATAAATAATAAATAATAAATAATAAATAATAAATAATAAATAATAATAAATAAATAATAAATAATAAATAATAAATAATAATAAATAAATAATAATAAATAAATAATAATAAATAAATAATAATAAATAAATAATAATAAATAATAATAAATAAATAAATAATAATAAATAAATAAATAATAATAAATAAATAAATAATAATAAATAAATAATAATAAATAATAATAAATAATGTGTTTAATGTATTGCATGGTAACAACAACAACTTTATTTATACCTTGAGATTACAAGTTAACTATTAGTAAGTATGTGTACATTCATCATTTAAATAGGTTAGGCATTGGTTTCCTAGAGTAACTAAAAAGCTAATCTAGCTAGGTAAGTGTGATTGTTTAAGTCGCTTCATAAATAATAAATAATAAATAATAAATAATAAATAATAAATAATAAATAATAAATAATAAATAATAATAAATAATGTGTTTAATGTATTGCATGGTAACAACAACAACTTTATTTATACCTTGAGATTACAAGTTAACTATTAGTAAGTATGTGTACATTCATCATTTAAATAGGTTAGGCATTGGTTTCCTAGAGTAACTAAAAAGCTAATCTAGCTAGGTAAGTGTGATTGTTTAAGTCGCTTCATAAATAATAAATAATAAATAATAAATAATAAATAATAAATAATAAAGTGTTTAATGTATTGCATGGTAACAACAACAACTTTATTTATACCTTGAGATTACAAGTTAACTATTAGTAAGTATGTGTACATTCATCATTTAAATAGGTTAGGCATTGGTTTCCTAGAGTAACTAAAAAGCTAATCTAGCTAGGTAAGTGTGATTGTTTAAGTCGCTTCATAAATAATAAATAATAAATAATAAATAATAAAGTGATTAATGTATTGCATGGTAACAACAACAACTTTATTTATACCTTGAGATTACAAGTTAACTATTAGTAAGTATGTGTACATTCATCATTTAAATAGGTTAGGCATTGGTTTCCTAGAGTAACTAAAAAGCTAATCTAGCTAGGTAAGTGTGATTGTTTTTTTTAAGTCGCTTCATGTCATAAATTATTGACCAGTAACTATATATTTACAACAACAACAAAATTAGGTACAAAAGTCTATCAGTTAGAATAAAATATAGATCACCCCTAAAACCCTCATGTGAAAAAAAAGGCAAATTGTGTGATATTTTCAGGGCAGATTGTGTACCGGCAAAAATAACCTATTATGCAGACAATTATTGCATTTAAATTTTTGCTGTCCATTAGGCATATAATTATGTAATATAAAAGAATTATAAAGCATCTGAGTAACATGGTAATTACATAACTTTTCAGCCACAGTTCATGGTGCCCACTTCACGCATAAGCTGCACACCTACAAATGTAACTTCAGTGTCTTCTGCCAAATGAACATCATTTAAGGAATAGCCTCATGTATAAGCTGCACCACAAAACACAGAATAATAATAACAAGAGCCCATCTGGGCTTTCACTCGGGCCACATGAGATTGAAGATGAAATACACATTCATTTGAAATCCTCTTAGTAACAAGTCGTGCTTTAATTCGCCAGTGACAACGTCATAAAAACGTCTGGTCTATTAATTGCTTTTATGAAATGACTATGATAATGCAGGATTTGAACAACAGAATACTGGCAATTCAAGTGTTTAAATGCAATACAATGACATAATCAGACTTTGAATTTGATTGAAAATAGATCAAAAACTCGGGGAAATGTCCGGCTAAAACTGTATGAATAAATGTGAAATGAAACATAAATTTCATAGCAAGAAAAAAAATTGGAATTCCTAATGAGAAAGCTCTTCTAAATCCGCTTCTCAAATTCACATACTGTTTCACAAAAACATTTGCGCTTATCGACACAAGAGTTCAGTTGACCTTTCAAATAATTTATTCTGAGGTACGCATACTCTAAATCACAGAGATGTTTAATAAATAAAGCGATAATTAGAAGAAAAAGTACATTTAACAGAGAAACTGAGAGGAAATTTATTCAAATCAAAAAGAGTTTACTTACAGTACTTACGTAACTGAATCTTTCGTTTTGGATCTTTTGGTAGTGTTGTTGACAGCATCCCACCTTCGTGCACATATGCACTGAATCGGAATGAAAGTCAAAGCCTACCTCAAACTTAACTTTCAGCTAACCTATTTCCTTTCATTCCATAATGAATAATAATCTCATAAAGTCAGCCTGTAGCTTTCAATAAATTTGCCAGTGTCTGAATGAAACAGCTAGATCTTTTCCAATTTCTCTCACGAGTCACGGCAGAAGACAGTCTCAAGCTACAAAACTTGAATTTTGATCCTCTTCACAGTAACGTAATTTAACGTCTCAGATATTATATATATGCCCTACTTCAGCTAGCGCTGTGCATTTCAAGTACTTTTTCCTCTCTCTTTGCTGGCAGTTCATGCTTCTTGTTTGTGTAGTTGCCCCACTGAGCCGTAACCAGAAAACGAGCACAGCATTTCAGTTGGCATACACTGAAAACATCTGCTTAACTAAGATTTGTAAAAATCTTAGCGGATCATGTAAATATTCCACTTGGCTCAATGAGGGTTTCTGCCGTCAAAGTTCATTTTTTGTTTCAGTTTTCCCCATATTAGCAGACATGTATAATGTCTCTAGCTCTCAATCCAGTAGAAAGACTCTGGTTATTCTGTCGTAAAACATGCCTTAGCTGTACAAGACCCGACCCAAATTTAGGTTGTATTGCATAATTGCCCACAATGGAATAGATTTCTGACATTGAAATTGATATCTCCTTGTCTCGCCTAGTCTGAGAGCTTTGAACTTTCTTATCTGAGCGCGCCTGACGAAATCTAACCTTTGATTATAATTCGATACCCGTTGATATCAATGGATATTGTATTTCGCTTACGTTTCTGAATGTACATTGGATCTGTCCAGACAGCGCTGATCGAATGTATTACGGCTCCTGGTTGTTCATGTATTTTATGATCAACAAGAGCGCCAGTTGAAATATCCTGAGCCTGTTGGAAGGCTTTCGCCCTCGCGGGTCAACAATTTTGATTTACTGTATTAAATTATGTAAATAAATTAACCTGGTGATTGTTGCGTGACCAGCACAGTGCAATCTGATTGGTGTGAATTTGACCTTTAACGCATGTGCAGAAAGCTTGCTACGCTGAATAAAAAAATATAAAAAAATAACGACTTGCATTTTAAGACTTGGTGCTGCCACAGGCAGCCCGAGTAATAATTTTGTTTGAGTTCATCAACTTTTCTGGGGCCATTAACAGCTCTTTTGCAAGTTCCCACATACATATACTTCTGTTATTAGAAATGAGCTCTTGCTGAAGTGTTCCGGTCAACTTAACCCTCTACCTGATTCAAGTCTGCCGCAATACAATGTCAAACTTTGGTCGTTTACTCCAGTAACTAACGATCAACTGGCTGCACTTATTGGTAAAACCTCTGCCAAGTCATGTGCTCTCGATCCCATTCCTGCTCGGGTTCTGAAAGAATGCCTCAGTGATCTGCTTCCGGTGATAACCGAGATGGTCAACACTTCGCTGCTTAGTGCCGTCTTACGGGAGAGCTTAAAGGTTGCTTCCCTGCAACCATGTCTAAAGAAGGCTTCACTGGACACAGACGAGTTTAGGAGCTTTCGCCCAATATCTAATCTAAAGTTCATTTCCAAGTCAACTGAGAAAGTTGTAGCGGCTCAAACGTGCCTACACATTAATGACAACAACTTGGATGAACTTTACCATTCCGCCTATAAGAAGTGCCACAGCACAGAAACTGCATTAGTAAAGGTTCAAAACGATATCTTGAGAGCAATTGACAATCAGAAGTCTGTGATTCTCCTACTTCTTGACCTGTCAGCCACCTTCGACACTGTTGACCACAAAATCCTGTTGTCCCGGCTCTCTTCAAGATTCGGGATTGTCGATAAGGCCCATGACTGGTTTAGTTCATACCTGACTGACCGGATGTTTACTGTCAATGCTTGCAGGGGCCAATCTTCCAAGTACACCCTTCGTTCCGGTGTTCCTCAAGGAAGCGTTCTGGGACCGATACTATTCTCGCTTTATACAGCTTCGCTCAGTGATTTACTTAGACAACACAGTATGGACTATCATCTCTATGCTGATGACACTCAGCTATATATCACCTTTAAATCATCGGACACTAGTGAACTTGACACAGCAACATCTAAGATCGAGGCATGTGTCCGTGATGTAGATGCCTGGATGACATGGAATAAGTTAAAGTTGAATGGAGACCAGACTGAGCTGCTGTTTCTAAATGCTCACCATAGCCTGCTAACACCTCTTGACTCCATCTCTGTTTGTGATGAGGTGATCTGCCCATCCTCCCTTGTTAGAAACATTGGTGTACTATTTGATTCTTCTTTGACAATGGAACAGTATGTTACTAGTGCCTGTAAATCTGCCTTCTACCATCTTAGGAATATTAGTCGTATCAGAAAATACCTTAGCTTTCAGTCTGCTGAAACGTTAGTCCACGCATTCGTTACTTCTAGGTTAGATTTCTGTAATTCACTACTGTATGGTTTACCTAAACACCTTATTGTCCGTCTGCAGAGTGTTCGAAACACCGCAGCCCGGGTGGTTATATTAACCCGTAAGTGTGACCATATAACACCTGTTTTGTTCAATTTACACTGGCTTCCGGTAGGAGAACGGATTATATTTAAGATATTATTAACTACTTATAAGGCTCTACACGGAGCGACACCGTCATATATCGCCGACTTAATTACTGCCTATGTTCCTAAGCGTAATCTTAGATCGTCTTCCAGGAACCGGCTTGTAGTCCCACAATACAACTTGCGCTCCTATGGCTATAGAGCATTTTCTTGTGCTGCGCCTACTCTGTGGAATTCCCTGCCACAGGATATAAGGGTCTGTGACTCACTTACGAGCTTCGATCAAGAAGCAACTCAAGACCTATTTGTTCAAGAAGGCATTTTATTAACTCCATATCTTTGTTTACTTTATACCATGTAAAATGGAGATTGTTATTATCATTTTACCTTTAGTTAGGCTAGCTTAGTTTTTAGTTTACCATTTCTATAATGTTTGTTAATTAGTTTATAGCTGTAGTTGCAGGTCAATTTTTATTGTTGATATAGATATTTATTCAATATTGTTGTGAGCGGCATTTTATTGTTACGCGCAGCCTGATGTATTTGTTAAGCGCTATTGGGCACTTATTCTCTGTGGAAACAGCGCTATATAAATAAAGATTATTATTATTAAATACATGTGTGCCAACTTTTCGACGGCCCTTTCACATATCAGTATATAGTTAACACCACTATATTCGCAGACATCGTTTGTAACAAAAATGTTACCTATCAATATATATACAAATAACTATTTTGGTTATAATGATATGACCCCAGAGGAAGTGTGCAGCCACAAATGTAATTAAGCTATATATTAATCATGTTTTGGAAGGTAAATAAGCTTAATCACGTAACTTTAAATATTCTGAAAATTCTAATATGTTATACGTTTTAGGAGAGTTTTTGCTTTATTTCTTTTATTTCTTTAAAATTGCATAATTTTTTCACTTATTATGTGAAAATTGCTAAATTAGGTGATCGGATGCGATTTGAGACCAATTGTGTGAAATCGCACTAGCGCCTAATATCAGAAGCCCTGCATATATACGTGTACATGCATATACGTGTAACCATGTTGTTGTTCCAGTTTGTTAAACAAGTTTGTTATCTTATGGCATACATGTAGTGTCAGAGACACCAAGAAATCCTTGCCAATGGACAGAGGGCTGGGTTCTTCATTGGTGATGGTGCAGGGGTAGGAAAAGGAAGACAGGTAAGTGATCCCTAGAATATAGCTCTGCTATTTTGTACATCTGCAACTTCATTATGCCACCATTGTTCTTTGGGCTTGCTTGTTACACTGGCATTGTTCTGTGGGCATGCTTGTTATGCTGCCATTGTTCTGTGGGCATGCTTGTTATGCTGGCATTGTTCTGTGGGCATGCTTGTTATGCTGCCATTGTTCTGTGGGACTGCTAGCTACTCAAAACACTTGAATCTATATTTTCTGTGAAGGAGAAAATGGTGTAGAGTCATGGTTGAGGTGCCTCATTAAGTACAATACAGTACAGTTATAGATATTAAAATATACCTTTTTTGCCAATAATGCAGCCATGTTGCTATAACGAATTATGGTATGCCCAGGGGGCAAGAACAATGCCAGCTAATGATTAGAAGCATTAACCCAAAATATTTTGCTGCCTTATTAGCCGGTAACAAAACGAGCGGGGGACTGGAACCGAGTCAGTAAAACTAATTCATTTAATAACTAGTCCAAGTGAGCATTATTTTTCAAAAGAACAGATCAAACTTAGCTAGTCTAGAAAGTTTCGTGAACTTTGGCTCAATATTGACGATGCCAGAAGGCATCAAATGTGTCAATTTTCCCATACAAACTCTCTTATTTTTTAACGTTGTCCCTCCAAACCATACATTCATTGTAAAAATTTGGAGGGACAAAGAAATTTCAATTGCTTATAATTCAGACGAGATTCACTCGAATCACGTCAAACTTGGCACACATGCTAATTTCAACATGCTCTATCATGTGATGAACTGCATTTTAGAATTAGAGTAGTTCTGATAAACTCGGTCCCAGTCCCCTGCTTGTTTTGTTACCGGCCAATTGAAGGAATGTATCATTCATAAAATTTAATAATTTAATTGTTTGCTTTTTCCGTCAGTCAATGTTACAATGTACAATGTACTTCTCTAGATTTCAGGTATCATTTTGGACAACTTTGCCAGGGGAAGATGTAAACACATTTGGTTTAGTATTTCAACGGATCTCAAAATGGATGCACAGAGGTGAATGGAATAATATTATCTAACCTTCAAAATGTCCCTAAATATGCAACATTCCTTTTTAGTACAGGACCTTACTAATGGCAATGCAGTATTTAATGTAGGTTTTGAAATTTGGAAACATCGGTCATTGCTTTAAAATCTACATGTTATTAGAGGCATTTTTTTTATCATTTGTTTTACATGTAAGTAAAATAATGGAAGGGCTGTATGAAACAAGGGCATAAGCGACTCCTGATCACATTCTAAATTTTCCTTAAAGAAAACAAAGAATTTGAAAGAGAATTTAAAATGTAGAATGTGATCAGGAGTCACTTAGGGCAGTAACTTAGGCCCTTGTTGCACACAGCCTTCAATTATATGTAATTAAAAACACTTGTAAGGAGCTGTTTTAGAAGTGATTTCTAAATACAGAGAGACAGGCAAAAACTAAGGCAAAGCTGAGTTTTTTACCCATTAATTCTCACTGTACATGTACATGTATTTAGAAACTCACTTCTAAAACAAGTTCCAAGTGTTTTACATGGATTTTCAAACTCCACTTTAATGATAAAATCAGCAATCTAAAAGTCTTGAAATGCGAGCTGTCTTTGGAAACAATTTCTAATACTCGTCATGGTCATGATTTCAATTGTGTTCACCTGATGAATTATTAATGAGTTTGAGAAATATGTTTCTAACACGTCAGTTAATACATTGTATCATATATATTTCCTAGAGATTTGCTTGACATTGAATGTTATGTCAAAGTGATTGAAGGATGCCAACAACTGGACAGAGAGACAAAGTAAGTTCTGCTGAAACATCTGGACACCCATCATTATAACTTTAACTGGCCATAACTTACAGCACCCCACTTACATGTACATGTACTAACCACTTACCAACCACTTAGAACATATACCAGCCACTTACCAACCACTTACCGACCACTTACCTGCTACTCACCTGCCACTTACCTACCACTTACCTACCACTTACCTACCACTTATCTATACTCAGTTTTGCAAGGTTGCAGATCCACTTACCCACCACTTACCTACCACTTACATGTAACTTAGTACCACTAACCTACCACTTACATGTACCTACATTGTACCACTTACATGTATACCTACCACTTACCTACCACTTAACTACATTGTACCACGTAACTACCACTTAACTACCACTTAACTACCACTTAACTACCACTTACCTACAACTTACCTACAATGTACTACTTACCTACCGCTTATCTACCACTTACCTACAACATACCACTTATCTACCACTGTATTTATCTACCACTTAACTACATGTACCACTTACCTACCACTTACCTGCCCTTTAATTACCAACCACCTACCAACCACTTACCAACTACATGTACATTGTCATTGTACTTACCAACCATTTACCAACCAAATATTTATGGTGCAACTTGTTCACCGTATCCTTTGTCTCACTTGTCTAATAAATAATTGTTGGATGATGCCTCTCTGTTGCCAATAATGCTGCCATGATGCTGAGTGTTTGTTTTCATTCTTAGGGTGTTTGGTCTTCCTCCAGACTGCAAAGAAGGCATTGTATTTAGCACTTATGCAACACTTGTGTCCTCTGTACAAAAAGGTAAACTTCCCTCATCATCAAACCTAGGGCAAATTTGTTCACCGGATACAGTAAATCCTGCATATATATCCTTGTTTTTACTGTATTCTTGTGGAACTTTTTTCTTACTCAAAAATTTCAGAGCAGATTTAGTTCATCATGAGTGAGGTGGGTAGAGTTTAACCAGTATTTTACATGCTCACAGGTGGAGGTAGGCAGAGTCGATTACAGCAATTAATGGACTGGTGTGGGGGCGATAAATTTGATGGCTGTCTCATATTTGATGAATGTCACAAGGCCAAGCATTTTGTTCCTGTAAGTATATATAAATTATTGTATATATGTATATCAGAGTGTGACACTAGTTAAATTCTCATGTGGGACCCTTAGGGGATGTTGACAAATCAAAACAATTATCAGCGTCAGTAATTGGATGTCAAGGGGGGAGGGGTAATTGTCTTAGCTTGATGTTATGGAAATATTTTTTTGAACTTTCGGAACGAATTTATTGTACCATTTTGATATGAAGTGGATGTTAAAGTGCTTCTAGAAGTTTTCTTTCTTTTGCCATTTCGAATCTATATTATGACATCCCAAATGTAAATGGTGAAAAAAGTTCAGCGATTCTTCTTTGTCATGTTCAGCTGCCTCAAAACATGAAATTTCACTCCCTGTGACATTTCAAGAACAGTACAAGGAAGATAAAATAAGGGAACATACAGAAATTGTATTCTTGAAATGATGCCTGAAAATAAAATGAAACTGGACTGAAACTGAATGCCACGGGAAGTGAAATTTTACCTTTTCAGGCAGATAAAAATGACAGCAGAATTGCAATCCACAAACTTTTTTACCGTTTACATTTACATTGGAATGTCATGTAGATTCAAAATGGTAAAAGAAATAAAAATATTAAAGGCATTGTGAACATGAAACAAACATGAAACATGAGTAGATGTACATGTACATGTACATTCAAGAATTTAATTTAAATTCACAGAAATGATCTGTGAAAACAAGGTGATTCCGAAGTAAACTTCTACTACATGTACATGTACCTGACTCTTCATTTACTCTGTTGCTCTGTTTACCAGTGGAGAATTAATATTGCTATACATCTTGCTATAGATCTTGCAGTCTTTAGTCACCAATACATAATTTCATATGTGTACAGCTTTGTATTGCTGATACGTTGAAATTGTTTTGTTTTCAGGGAAAGGAAGAAGCCAGCACTAAAGTGGCTCTTGCTGTAACAACTCTTCAAAGGTGAAAATATGTGCATCTATACATTTGTAGATATTCTGTCTAACGTAAAGTGCACCTTACCCATTTTACATTTTTTATACATATGAATCTTCTAAAGGTTTTGAGTACTTCTGTGAAGAAATATGTTGCTTACATAGAATACTCTATGCTTGTTTGAAATGGTGAAAATTTGACCTTTCCTGACCCGTGACCCTGTAAGAAAAAGACTGAGTCGATTCTTGATCTTACGTCATATAATTCATTCAACTTTTCAATAATTTGAATACATATTTAGCATTTTGTCTAAAATAACTGTTTTCTTTACTAACAACTCGCAGACTGGGTATATTCTTTACATATCAATGTTGTTGTGATAGAAAGGCACCATGGAAAATAATGCATTAACGAGGTGACATTTAGAATTTAATCTGAACTCAGGCCTCAGGGTCTTCGAAGTGATATCGGAATTCAGTCAATATACTTCATAACAATCGGCAATTGCTATCAATTGTTATTTAATAAACTTAAGATTATAAAACTTATTGACCTGATTTATTTACAATCTGCCATATTCATGTTTGATTATCATCATAACAATCTTCCTCAATCATTCAATAACTTTTTTACTTTAATTTCTGAAATTCACGATCATAACACCAGATTAGCATCTAAGGCTGCCTACTATGTTCTACAAGTTCGAACAAATTATGGTAAATTTAGTTTACGATATAAAGGCGTGATCATTTGGAATGATATTAGTGAAAACCTTAGAAACCTCACTTCCAAAAAAAAAAAAGACTTTAAAAATGAAATTAAACAAAAACTTATTTCAAAATATTGATTTCTATTTTATTTTTTTCTATTTTTCTACATCTAGCCTCTAAGACTTGTCTCTTACACCGATTATTCTGTATATTGTACTTGTAATGTATGCATCATATGTAGTGCTCTGTGTATGTGTGCTTGACCCAATTCAACAATTTTAATCTATACATTCCTGGGATGCCTGACTCGATTAGTTGTATTACTATTTTAGGTGTCCCAGTACTCTTGCTATTTAATTTTTCTATATATTTACATGTAAATCATTACTATAAGAGTACAAATAAAGTTGTTGTTATTGGCAATCGATAGAAATCAATATTACAGCAAATATTGTATCGATTTTTATCGATCGATGGTCAAATTGATAAAACAAATTGCTGTGATTACAATAATATTGCTAGCAGTGGATAGCAAATTATCATAGAGACAATTTCAGTGATCTTGTATTACACTTTTTTAACAAGATGTATTCATTTCCGATCAAATCAGTCTAGTGCTGGTAGCACTCCTTGTATCGCTCCACATTCAAAGTTCATCAAGGGTTGCAACATATGGGTTGTATACAATACCACCACTACCCTGCACAGCTTGTTTAATATTAGTTTTGTTTCTGTCATGTGATGATTGCAAATTATTGAGATTGAATAATCATTACAATAATATTAGTTTGGTTCCTAGCATTAGTTTTTTGCCTGTTGGTGTATACTATTATATAATGATTGTGAATTATCGAGTATATAGACGAACTCTGTCTCAGTCTAATGTGTCAGAAGAAATAAATCACTTCCGATAACAATTATTGCTGATAGCAGTCAATAACTTATAATAGATATGATAGCAACCATGTTTATCGATTATTAACAATTTCCGATAGCAGTCGGCGATTGTTATCGATTAATATTGATTTATCGATGACTATGCCTGGCGTGTTAGCTGCTCAGCCCTTAAGGTGTCTCCTTACATTAATGTGTGTCTTTTCCCCATAGGATGTTGCCCAAAGCAAGAGTAGTGTATTGCAGTGCAACTGGTGTCACAGATGTGAAAAACATGGTAAGTGAAACATTGCAATATCCATTGGAAAGAGAGGAAAGTTTTCTGAAGAAAGACAAAGCTGGAAGTAATAATTTATTTTCAAATGAGCAATCTACACCAGTGAAATGGTCTGTTTATAGTTTCGGTGGATGAAGTGATCAAAGAAGTTGGTAGGTTACGGTGATTGGTTAGAAAATGAGCATCAACTATAGGAATACATGGTTTAATAACTGATAATGTGTGTACATGTATGTTGTTCTATTGTTTCATACAGGCATTTATGGAGAGGCTTGGTCTGTGGGGAGAGGGAACTGCATTCAAGTCATTCGAATCTTTCTTGGAATCTATCACTAAACGAGGACTAGGTGAGACTGGTATTTATGAACTAACCCTAAGAGCCTGTTCCTCAAAGCCCAATTAAGCTAATTCAGGATAATGTGTAATGTTTGGTTTGATTTGCTAACTCATGGACGGGTGTTTGTTAAACGCGGATACGGATGGCGGATGATGACGGATGGCGGATGGCGGATATGTTAAAATTAATATATTTAAAAAAATTAAAAAGAATTGTTGAGCAGTACATCTACGAGAACTCTGGTTTCGTCTGTAAATATTTTGATTCTCTTCAACGCGTTTTGTGTGCTTCACTCGGGATGTATACATAAAAAATATTAACAGCTAGCGTGCCGAATTATGTTCATACGTGTTGATATTTTTGGGGTATATATCTGGTTGCCGCTAATAAAAATATATTTAAATAAAATGATTAATGTTAAAAGCAATTGTTTCGGAAAAGTAAATGATTATACCGTTTGTACACAAGGTGACACAGGTTCTGTCTTGTAGGTATACTCTTGAGGGGGAACACACAACGAGCGATATATGCCGCATAATACAAGTCAAATTTTCCTTCGATACCAGAGGAACCGGCAATGGGGACTTTTTCTGAGTTTTGCCGCTGGTAGAATCCCAACCGACATATAGGCCTCGTATATTAAAAAGCATTTACTGATACGCTGTACGGTAATGGAACAAACTAGCAACCGGCCGTATTAAATAAAGATAGTCCCAGGTGACGTTTACAATATTTTCGAATCTCTATGTCATCGAAATCATTATCAATATAATGACTTATCAGGAAGGAATTTGAAACATCACGTGCAGATTATGACGATAAAAAGTTGTCAAAATGCCGGCCGGCGTCATAGAAGTTAGTATGGTAAGGTCCTAATGATTTCGACCTTGGAAAAAAAGCGTGCTGTACTGGGCACTTTTGTTAACTTATTATTTATTCACGTTGCGTTTTACTTCCAATGCAATAGACATCCGGACGATGAAGCATGTGTCGTAGAAATAAAAGGCGTTTTTTTCGAAACAACAACAAAAAACATGAATGTATACCAAACAGCGATACTGGAACTCCTTCAATCCTATCATAATTTAGCTTCCGATAAACCGGCACCTTGAATTTAGACATTGGTCTCGAAAGGTATAAAAGGCGATCTGACCGGCCAAGTACATAATTATTTTTTTTAATCGCAAAAATGTCATGTATTATTAACAGCACTACTTGATTGATTAATTGGAATGCAATCTATCGGATATTTAATCTATCGGCGCCAACTAGCTGTCACGTATGGTGGTCGATCATAAGTACGGTACAACAATTGCACTTGTCCCACTCCCGGTTCCCGCTCAACACAATAAATGATTATACTTGCTCAATGGTTGTGTATGTTTACAATTTAATGGATATTGCTAACACTTCAAACGAAATTTGCCGAAAGGGTAGACAAGTAGACTTTGGAAGTTGATATCGTGATGCATGAACCCCCCTGACTGCATCCAAATTAAACTCAAATCCTGACCCTGATCTGCCCAAATCAGGTCAAAACCCTGACCCTACCTGCCCAAACTGAGCTCAAAACCCTGACCCACCCCCGCGGCACATACATAATACGTCACAAACAGGAGTACCCACCCCCCCCCCCCCCCCCCCCCGGGACATGAACATTTCTTTCTCCTTCTCAGTTGCACGTGGCATTTCTCGGACTACATTTTGGTTTGATAGGCCATAATGATTTCGATGACAGATAGCTGAGATTTAAAGGTAAGGTATATTAGTCAACGAAGCTGACCATTCCTTTGTTTTTATCATGCCGACTTTGAGATATGCTAGGGAAACAAAACCTGCAATCGAGGCAAGGTTGTGCAATAATGGTTTCCAAGAGCGGCTTTCGTACTTTTGTGAGAAGAAATAATGTCGAGAGGTCAATACCTGTAAGGGATTAATTATTTCTCCTTTGGATTGAAATCACATCTTACGTTATTTAAAACAGACAAAAATCGTGAGACTCACGGAATCGTGATATCGGATAGTAAGCGGATCTGCCGCGCGCTGGTTCTCTAACCCTGATAAGATCTGCTGGTCGTCGGATCGATATCATGTGAGGTCGATTATCGGTTCAACTTTTCACGCGAGCTCATTGACCTCATGCTCAATTCCAACTAGAACTGTCGACCGTACTCTCTCTAAACACGTCTAAAGCATTTTTATTTATTTCATGCTCTTTGGTACATAAGAACAATAATTAATGAAAACGTCAGGTCCCTTACTGAAAATCGTGAGATCACGTGAGAAACGGACACAAATCGTGATACTCACGACGGAATCGTGATAATTGGCTAATCTGCCGGTATGTATACTCTAACCCTGATAAGGTTCTCTGTGATCGATTCGGTCGGTTCAGCTTTTCACGCGAACTGCCCGACCTCAATTCCAACTGTCGATCGTACCGGCTCTCTAAAGCATTTTGATTTATTTCATGCTCTTTTTTACAAAAGAACAATAATTAATGCAAGCATGTTTTTTTATACGTACACGGTTTTTTTATAAGTGCATGTTTTTTTTTATACGCGCATGAGTTTTATATAGGTCTTAGTTTTATAGACACCCCACTTTTGTTCACGTTGCGTTTTACTTTCAATGCAATAGACCTCTATTGTAACACTGAGTTATTAATATGTCGACGTCCGAACGACGAAGTACGTGTCGTAGAAATAAAAGGCATTTTCACTCATATGCTACTTACTTATCTTCCCCGCCGACCTAACCCAATGCCCGGTCACCTAAGACTTTTAAGAAATTCCGATAATTCATTAGAAAACATTGGTTTAATTTGTCTTCCAAATGTAAAAACATGCGAATAAAACACTGTGTGTGATTTTTCCGACCAGTCCCTGATTTATCTTTTTTTTTTTTTTTTTTTTTTTATTAGCGGCAACCAGATATATACCCCAAAATATCAACACGGAATAACATAATTCGGCACGCTAGCTGTTAATATTTTTATGTATACATCCCGAGTGAAGCACACAAAACGCGTAGAAGAGAATCAAAATATTAACAAACGAAACCAGAGTTCTCGTAGATGTACTACCCGACAATTCTTTTTAATTTTTTAAAATATATTAATTTTAACATATCCGCCATCCGTCATCCGCCCTCCGTCATCCGCCATCCGTATCCGCGTTTTACAAACACCCCTCATGGACTGCCGATCTGTGATTTAAAACTTATTATTGGATGAGGAATAATTAATAGTACCTGCCTATTTGCATTCCTAAGAAAGACACCTTTTAACAAGAGAACCAACATCCTCAGTTAATATTTAATCCTAGATTAAGGCTAATCGCGCTTCATGGGACTCTGGTCTGAACCACTGCTTCATGCAATGCGGCTCTTTTCGAACAACTGGAGCCACAAGGTCCTGAGCGTACTGCTGCCCTTGTAAAACAAGGGAACCTAAAATCGTTAGATCTTGTCATTTTGAACATTAAGGTCAAGGCCCATAAGCTTGACTACAATACAATACAATACAATATTCTTTATTTACAGAGGGAAGACACATTAACCTTACATAGTTATCTAACATGCGGCCCTCATGTTTATAAGTCTTACGACACTGTGCCTGGTGACAGACGTCAAGTAAGGCTGCTTTGATCAGGGTTCCTAAAGTGCAAGTAGCACCATAAAACACCACATAACAAACCCCGTTACAAGATAGACCACATACAAACCCCATTACAAGATAGACCCCATACAAACCCCATTACAAGATAGACCACATACAAACCCATTACAAGATAGACCAGTGTCAAATCATGAAAGAGAGGTTGGTCAATCGGTTGGCCTATACTAGCTGCTTAAATATTCGCCAAAAATTACAATATTGGAGCTTTTAACATAAGTTCCCCCCTCACCATTTCTTGTAAGAAATGTTTTTAAACTTTAAAATGTCAGGAATATCATGATTCAACCCCAGGCCAGACCCTGCAATGGCCAGTCTTGCTTACATGTATCAGAGATATTGTCTGTAGTTTAAAAGTTCGATTCTTTAACTATAGGCAAGAACATATGTTTAACATTGAGTACACTGTGAACTGATTTGATGTCATTTTAGTCAACAAGGAACGTGTTAGAGTATCCTTAGTTGTTTAATTTCTCATTTAAATGTACTTCTATTATGACCAAATACATTATTAAAATACACTAGCTAGTTACCCAGCTAGATTAGCTCAATTATAGTTATTCTTGGTTATACTTGTATCTGTTTTTTTTGGATGATAATAATAAAGTTGATGTTGATGTCTAGCATAGGGAAAAATACTGAGATATGAATGTTAATCGTTCCCACATTTGGGACATGAGTAGGATCTTCTGTGGATATTAAACTGTTCCACTCGATACAGGTGCAGCTGAGATGTTGGCAATGGAAATGAAGGCGTCAGGAGTGTACGTATCTAGAGGCCTGAGCTTTAGACAGGCTGAGGTAAGATTACTCGTGATATATTGTGATATACTGTGTTAGTATATACCACACCAGTGAATATCACTTTTCGCGCGCTCTGATTGGCTACTCAAACAGTGAATATGATTTCATATTCACCTCCCGAGCAAAGCAGCGATCATCTCGCGCGAGTTTTTGTCCATTTGACAGAAAATAAAATAACTATTTGGTGCTGGCTATTCACCAGGAGTGTGGTGTATACTAAAACAATTATTCACCTCCACTTCGGTGAATAATTGTTAAATATACCGTGGTCTTACGTGATATATCGTGATCTACCATGATGTACGTTGTACTACGATACACTGGTATATCGTGATCTACCTTGATGTACTGTGATATACTGTGGTCTAACGTGATATATCGTGATATATCGTGATCTACCGTGATGTACTGTGATATACCGTGGTCTTACGTGATATATCGTGATCTACCATGATGTACGTTGTACTACGTACGATACACTGGTCTATCGTGATCTACGTTGATGTACTGTGATATACCATGGTCTAACGTGCGTGATATATCGTGATCTACCGTGACGTACTGTGATATACCGTGGTCTAACGTGATATATCGTGATCTACCGTGATGTACTGTGGTATACCGTGGTCTAACGTGATATATCGTGATCTACCGTGATGTACTGTGATATACCGTGGTCTTACGTGATATATCGTGATCTACCATGATGTACGTTGTACTACGTACGATACACTGGTCTATCGTGATCTACGTTGATGTACTGTGATATACCATGGTCTAACGTGCGTGATATATCGTGATCTACCGTGACGTACTGTGATATACCGTGGTCTAACGTGATATATCGTGATCTACCGTGATCTACCGTGATGTACTGTGGTATACCGTGGTCTAACGTGATATATCGTGATCTACCGTGATGTACTGTGATATACCGTGGTCTTACGTGATATATCGTGATCTACCGTGACGTACTGTGATATACCGTGGTCTATCGTGATGTACGGCTCCATACCGTAACGTACTGTGATATACCGTTGTCTTGTCATTTTCAGTTTGTTAACGTCGAGGCACCTCTGGCCGATAGTCAAGTCAAGGTGTACGACACTGCAGTGCATGTCTGGTGAGATATGTTGTTGTTCATCTATTATTTACTCATCCTTATATAACGGATAAGGAATTTAAATTCCCACCTCTTTGAAGTTTTGCGCCTAGCTGTCCTATTCTTTTGGAGACAGTGGATTCATTACGATTGGATGAAAGAGCAAAAATATATGATGCATTGTTTTGAAGTTCATATATAACCACCTTCTCTATTGTCTTTGCCTCATTCAGTATCGCCGGATTGTGCTGTAACAGTATTTGCATTTGTTACTTTAGTTGAGCCCATTCAGTAACCGCATTCTGCACCTGTCGGTGGTTCCCCAGGAGGGTACCCAGGGGATTTGACGATGATGGCCCTCCCCTTGGTCAGAGATTTGGAGTGTCTTTTCATTACAGCACTTAGTATATATAGCCCTCCTCTTCCTCTCTCTTCCTTAAGAGAGTAGTGAGCTCTAAATCACTTGGTGTCATTATCGACGAATGCCTTTCATGGGCTAGCTGATCACGTGAACAGCGTAACGAAGAAGATTGCATCTTTGTCCCTAAACATGCTCTAAAATTAATATACCAGTCGATAATTCAGCCAGATTTCGACTATTGTTCTCCCGTTTCGGACAGTACCAATAAAGAGCTAGGGGACAAACTTCTCGGATAAGGACGTAAAATCGTAGGCCTACTGACGGAGGCAGGCCTAGAAGGGACCTTAGTCCTATTGTTTGTACTTCTGTGATCGGGCTCTGATCCAAATGTATCAAATCAAATTGCATGTGAGCAAGGCTGTACATTTGTCTTCACATTTCATCAATTGGTAAAAATAATAAGCAGACACAGTGTACTCTACTCGCAAGTTTCGGGTTCTAACACCAGAATTCGTTTTCGTCTTTTGTCGTAAAGGAGTGAAGTCAAGAAATCTCTGGAGTACGCCATCGCTAGAACAAACACATCGACACCCAGAATATGGTCGCTGTACTGGTCCAGCCATCAGAGGTTCTTTAAGCAGCTGTGGTGAGTAGACATCTGACTGCTTGACAACTAGCCTGCCTCGTACCAGGCGCCTGGATGGCGCAGTAGTTAAGCGCTTCGCCTCTCACCTCTGTGACCCAGGTTCGATCCCCGGACGCGGCGCCATATGTGAGTTGAGTTTGTTGGTATCTCGCCCTTGCTCCGAGGGTTTTTCCCCAGATTCTCCGTTTTTCCTCCTTCCACAAATACCAACACGCTAAATTCCAATTCGATCTGTGGTTTAGCATGCAGGGTCCTGACTTTGATCAGCCCCCATGGTTGTTTTAGGTCTCGTTAGAGTGTGAGAGTGTTTTGTGGGGAGCGAAGGACCACCGCGGGAAGGGATTGCCATTCAGCATGGTATCGAAGCCAAATTTATTATCAAATGTACCATTATTATAATACAGGGCATACACGCTATGTGCTGGACTGGACTACAACACGTGTCAATATGCCAATTTGAATGTGGAGTGATTCACAACTTCCAAGATGGCGGAAAGTAGCGGTAAACGTGCGACTGGAAGACTATAAACTAACTCTAACCCGAACCATAAAACTTACCATTTCCTAAACAAGTTCCTAGGTAAACAACGAGTTCTCACCCACTGATGGCTAGGGTTCACAGGGAAACAACTAATGTTCACTAAAATGGAGAGGAAAATTGTACAAGGTACTCCAAATCGATTGCATAGAATGCAGTCGTTGTAACCACTATACTAAACGACTATTTTAAATTGTGTAACCATGTCAATTAGTTACCAGTCAGCATATACAGTGCATGTAGCATGCGTGTCTTGTATTTATAATAATGGTCAATTTGATGCGAAATAACAATTTATAAAAATAATATATTTTGGTAAGAGACTAAATCATGTTGAATATAAGGAGTGAGAGCATCGTTCTCCTCAGTTCTCAAGCTCCCAAACATGCACCAAAAGCGCTTGGGTAGGAGACAGACACATAGCGTAACTGTGTGAGGGTTACCCCCGTTTCAAATAGAAATAAAGATCCAATATGGGCCACGGAAGCGAGAGGCGAAGCGCTTAACCACTGCGCCACCCCGAATTTTTGCCGGCCCGGACGCGGCGCCATATCTGAGTTGAGTTTGTTGGTATCTCGTCCTTGGTTGTTTCAGGTCCAGTTAAAAATTCAGTCCTAAAGGCTGCTTTCCATATAAATGTAATGACTCGATATGGCTTGATCTCAAACAGTTTGTGATATGGGTTGATCTCAAACAGTTTGCTTTATGGTTTGATCTCAAACAAACAGTTTCCTCTCAAACAGTTTGCAATGTGACCGAATTAATAGAAAAACCTTTTACGTTGCGTTGGGTCGCCGACAGTTCCAAACAGATAGGTAAAGATAGAACATATTCACCCATGCTTCAACATTCTCATATCCTTACTGCTATTTCAGCATGAGTATGAAGGTGCCAATGATTGTCAAAGAAACCAAGGCGGCTCTGAAGGCTGACTACAGTGTGGTTATCGGCTTACAAACTACAGGAGAGGTACAATATACAATCACATCGAACTAACCTCAAAGTACAGTCCTAAATATACTTACTGCAGGAGAGGTACAAAATACAATCACATCGAACTAACCTCAAAGTCCTAAACGTACTAACTACAGGAGAGGTACAATATACAATCACATCGAACTAACCTCAAAGCCCTAAATATACTAACTTTAATTTGGCGAAAGAAAAAGTGGCATTACGATGTGTGTTTCCTATTGAAATCGTGCGCTGTAATTGGCTGATGGTCGGGTTGGACGAGATTGTTACGTAAATGTACCTTAGCACTGAACAACCGTCACCTTGTATTTCTTCCGCATATTTGATAATGAAAGCCTTGGAAAAAGGGAGAAAACTGCCATTTTCGAACAAATAGCGAGCGCTCAAGAACGACAAATGCATTGCTTGTGTACGAGCGCGCGACCGAATCAAGGAAAACATATATATGACGTATACCGGCCTGGTGTTCCGTATCGTGTGGGCTTGGGCCGTTTTCAAGACCTGGCAAATATTTTCTCCAATTGTTTTCTTATTGTTTCCTTTTCAATTCAATTTATGTACTTGCTTTCGTTACTTTTATGCATGCGATTTTTGTTTCATTCAAATCACTGCCAATTTTCGACAGTTTTACATTTTATTTTAGGCTTTCAATACAACGTGTTCAACTCTAGAGTACGTTTACGTAAGAATCACGTCAAAAATGTTCGTTTTGTAAAACCTTTAATTTGCCGGTCCAGATGAGAGGAAAACCGGACCGGGTCGCCAGCCAATCAGTGGATTCCGGACCGGAAAAAAAGTTTATTTTCCAGCCTTGAACTGTCCGTATGGAGAACATATTATTTGCTCTCGACCCGTATTGAAGACCTTGGGCACAGTTTCTTCTCTATACGGACCTTCCCGGTTGGTAAATAACACGCACATACCCATGCACTGTGGCTTGAAACTGTAAAAAAGATGATATTGTCGCTACGGTGAACAACAATGAAGGTTTGCGGTTTTACAGCCACAAAAGGTTGCTTTTATCGATTTTGCTCGGAAATAGTGCATGAGAAAATTTTCTGTGAAATTATGAATCGTAGTTTTCAGTAAGTATTATTATAACGCCTCTGAGTAATTTTAACGACGAGCTAGCAAAGCATTGTTAAGCATCGAGAGAAGCATCTACCGTATAGCCTTACGCCATCCATGTTTCGTTTACCATCTCTCGTGATTGTGGGTCGGTCGGTCAATTCGGCGCACGAGAAAAGCAAGAAACTAAAACACAGAGAGCTCGGAATAGTTATGAAATTATTCCGGCTTGATTTTTTATTTTATTTTTACTTTTCCAAAACATTGCATGGGTCGGTCAGGCGATGGTAAGCGAAACATTTTATTGCGTTGGCCTTACTGATTGTCGGTAGCAAAACTGTATAGAGTAATATATTTTTGCCGGTCGCAAATCAAACGCCGAGAAAATTTAAGTTTAAAATAACATATAAAAAATCAAGGAAAACGGTTATAATAACTTGAACTTTAAAATGTCTTTGTTTTTAACTTTAGCACTGATCAACCATCGGGCGCATTAGTACATATCGACAGGTTTTCATAAATCTCTCTAGTTAGACACTGAAATGTGTTTCTTGTAGCTACTGGACATATCCCGTGAAGAAGCCGTCATCAGCCATTTCCACGAGAGGAACTCGGTCCTTCGTCTTCCTCAATTCCTTGAGTTCTGCCTTGGTCACTTTTCTCAGCTTGCCTTCACTTTCAATGAATGCCCAGAAAGTAACTTCCTTTGGCTGCTTTACAGCAAGTCTTTCATCATCGGTGAAGAACAGTTCCTCTGTGTTACTCGAGCTATCCATTTTTGTTCCCTATTTTTCTTCTTTACTAGTATAGACTTTGGAGGGTTTTCAACCGCTTTTCAGTTGTTAGAAATGGTTGCAAAACTCGTGAATTGTAGCAGGCTGGTTGAAGTAACCCTAAGACGTTTAACTTGAATCCTTTTTTTTTCTTTCCTGTTAAAAGGTAGAACAAATTGAAATCAAAGCGGTAATTGTAACATTTGCAAGGAAGCACTTTCTCTTTCTCCTCAGTCCCTTCACGGCTCTATGCACTCTTTGTTAGATACGTCATGAAAGGGGAAGTCCCCAGCACATCATATGCTATTTAGGAATTTCTGGGAAATGAATGTTTCCGTGTTGTAGCCATGACAACGAGTTATGCATGAAGTATCGAATGGATTTCATTGACTTCGGTTCTTTGGAAGTCAGTAACAAATATTTAATTTATTTCTGTGTGTAGGCGAATCCGGCTTCACTGACGGATAATTTTATTAACGTATAATAACTATTGAAACAAATACTCGCCAGACAAACTTATACCGTAAATGTTCTAATAGAAACCCTGGGTTACTATTCCTTAGATTTATTTTCAGGGTGGGTCACAATTAGAGCACTGGGTCACTATTTTAGATGCTAAAATTAGGGTCCACAAATAGAAACCCACCCCCAACCTCCGCGGTCGTAAAATAACACATAACGAAACATCAGACGATTCTGAACTCAAAACATGTCATCGTCATTGATACATTTTTTGCTTCTTTCGTGCCTTGTAAATAAAAGACCTATAAAACAATAATATGGATTTAGTATCATTTGTATTGTTATTCATGCATTACTTTTGAATTGAAATAAAATGTTCTAATAGTGACCCCCTGGGTTACAAATAGAGCACTGGGTCACTATTACGGATTGATTTTCAGGGTGGGTTACAATTAGAGCATGGGTCACAATTAGAGCACTGGGTTTCTATTAGAACATTTACGGTAAACGCCGGTCATAAGAATAACTAAAAGTCATTCAAGAACTGTCTTAGAATATGCGTGTGTCGTGTATGCCAGCCTTCCATTATACCTATCTAATGCCCTGGAAAATATCCAGAAAAGGGCATTGTCCATCATTTTTCCGCGTATTGTTTACGGCGAAGCATTGGAAAAGGCGGGTATCCCTACTCTAGCCGATCGTCGACTAGCGGCGTGTAAGAAATTTATAAGCAACATTAAGCCGGGTAATCCCATCTACCCCCTAATACATAACACAGTAATAAACTCATTGGCGCAGTACTCGCTGAGATCGGGCAAAGGCAGTTAACCAATGGCCACTAAAACTGACCGTTTTAGCAATTTCGTAACTGTGAAATTCCAAGGTATCTAAATTTAACTTATATCATATAGTACGTATTTATTTATTTATATAATCAGTATCCCATTATTAAGTGTAATCAGCCTGTAATTCAATATACATTGCAAGAGGCGTGAATAAACTAATTATTATTATTATTATTATTATTATTATTAAGTTTTCACTTGCGACGGAAGCTGAAGTGGAAGCACAAGGAACGTTACGTTCTAGTGAAATTCAACAAACGAGACGCAAAAGCGTAAGCTAGACGGAAGCAGAAGGAATGGAAGGTTTCCATCTTACGTTTCTGTTTCTCCAGCGAAAACAAGGAAAACGTAGGCAGAAAAATAAGCCAATCAGAACGCTCATTCTCAGGGACGGCCTTCACATCCTCGGAACCTGGAACAGTACTGGTACCTAAACAATAGCCTAACCCTAAAATAATAGAATTCTTTGTTAATGCAATCCAAATGAGGTCCAATAAATTGCAAGGTTTTGATAGGTGAAGTCCTACTGCATTCTCAGGCCCTGAGCAATAATGAAAATGTAGCATGCAATTTTAAGTGAGGCTTCTGATCTGTGATTCATTTCTTACGTGTCCACTTCTGCTTTCATCATCGCTTCCGTCGCTATTGAAATCGGAATTAATGTCTGTCGAGAAACTGCGAGTTATAACTGAGTAACTGGAGGTCTTTTTAAAATGTGTTTTATCATCGAGTGCCGTGTTCATATCCGCTATTCCCACCTTGTACATTATAAATCATACTTAGTCACATAGTAAAACGTTTTACCGCCTTGTGTAGTAAAGCTTGTTCCGATTCTGTTGATAGGCCAGCCTTGAGAGTGAACTGACTCGTAATGGAGGAACGATCAACAGGTTTATATCCATCACAGAAGAGATTATCACAAGGTTCATCTCGCAATACTTCCCTACTAAGATACAAAATGCAGTGAGTATACTGTGGAAGAAACCACTTGAGTAAAAAGTGGACTATAAATTAGGCTCATCCCCTCGCAAAATGCGAGTAAAATCTCATGACAACTCGCAACTGTTACAAGTAGAATATTGCTGAACTATTTGTTATCGCTAATTTTTGTTGCTAGTGGATCAGACAATGTTGCTAGTAAAAATTAGTTACAACTAGCAACAGGTGTTTAGTGGGATTTCCTCTGATTTGAAGTGCTCCTATTAAGAAGAGTTTGTGCTGTCTCAAATTAACATGATGAGAACAATCTCTAAGTTCGACTGCTGTGTTGTGAGCAGAACGAGCCGATAGTTAAGTCCCAGCACTGCCGAGATGGAACAGTATTCCCCGCTAATATTTTGATCCAGCTATCTAATGTTAAGTAATGATACCCGGGTTCTAGAGGCCGTAGGGAGAGATTCCACTGAGGAAAAAAGAAGAGAAGTATGGCCTCGCCTCGGCAATTTAAAACTAGTTCACTACCGTGTTATCAAGCTCGCTTCTATGCTTCAGTCTCACATTTCCGAGCCAAAAAAATCTGATTGACTAAAAACCTCATGAATTATTTTGAGTTTGAGAAATGTATATCAAATATTCACGGTCGCGCCTGGGTATGAGTGTGAGAAGCCAATCAGAGACGAGGTTCAAAATCTGAACCAAATATGGGCATGAAAGTGAGATTATCAATGGCCGAGGCCAGAGGCCTTTTTTCTCTTCTCTTCGGTTCTTTCCCATTCTAACCTGCTGTCTCTGCGTTCAGTTTTCCTCTATAAGGCCTCTGGATTCCAGGGTAATGTAATGAAAGAAGTAGGTGACAAGAAAAACAGCAATGTATTAGAGCATACCATAGTAAGCCGGTAAAATCGCCGAGATTTGGAGTTCAGTCTTTAATTTCTTAAATAAAGGATGTTGACATTTGATTATTAGTAAAATCATGGAAACAAGAGTAGCCAGTCGTACCCGACTCTTTCCATGTACATACCTAGGAATTAGATCAGTCTCAGTAACTTAGAACACTTTTACGATTTCATACTAGAACTTCACTGTATACCTTGGCGTACTATTTAACTTAGTAGCACTCAACTTCGATGTACCACACTATATCATATTCAATTAAGATTCTGCAGTTGAGCTAACTCCGATTAACTCGGTGGTTAAGCGCCGGTCAGCGGTAGGTCGGGGGTTCAACACCCGGCCGGACCAACACTCAGGGTCTTAAAATAACTGAGTAGAAGTTGCTGCCTTTGTAAACAATTTCCTAACTCGAACTGCGAATGGTTAGACCTTCACGTCTTCTCGGATAAGAACGATAAATCGTAGGCCCTCGGGAGACCTCCATAGATGGGCTTTAAGCCTGTTGAGGTTCTCCGTCCTGCTTCGAGTGGTAAAAGAGAATACATCCATTATATGACTAAGGTCTTACTATAATAGCCCATTCGTTTTCATCTTCTTTAGGCTGGTGAGTTGACTGATGACAAGTGGTCGACTGCAGCAAAGAATCTTCTTCTCGGGTTCGTTAAGAAGATAAACCTACCAACAAGGTAAGCATTAACGTGGTCCAAGCTACTTTATGTACAAGAACATATACTATTATTTCAGAGAACGCCTGCTAAATTCCCATCTCATTCGTTTTCAGTCCCCTCGATGACCTCATCGATCAGCTTGGAGGGCCAGGTCACGTGGCAGAGATGACGGGAAGGCGAGGTCGCGTAGTAAGGACAGACCGGGAGAGAGAGCCCCATTACGAGGCTAGGGAGTGTGATTCTACCCTGGTGGACAGTCTTAACATACAAGAGGTATACACGAATATAGGGGTATTGTATGTCATTGATGCCTCCCTTGAAGTCATGTAATTAGCATTTAGGACTAAAATTAAAACCTCTAAGTCATTGGCACAGTATACAAACCAGTATATATAATATTGTACCATTCTACTATTCACTTGATGCAGAATTGATATCTAAAATAAAAATATATGGTTCATAGGCACTTTAAATGGAAACCTTCTGGGTATGGTCTCTTACATGACTTATGTTGCCTTACTGTGTTATAATCGTTTTATTTCGTAGTCGTTTATTCGTGTAAAGCAAGACTTGAATGATACAAAACTATTTACAGGTGTGAGTTTAATACTGATCAATTATAAGTCACGTTCACTAGAAGCAAGTTACTAGCTGTACGAACAGAACAAAGCGTATGTTTAGTCTCAGTGGTCAACAGCGGTCGTAATTCACTGCTGATGAATCGCGTATCTTATATCAAATGTTTAGAGCAGGTTTCAATTGAGTATCGAAAGTTTTCGGTGATTGCTTTAGTTTTGCGTTTACTTAGCTTTTCTATTGGCTGTGAAAATGTTTTGTAATCAGTCAGCGAATCAAATTCCAGAGTAAAACCAATCGTGGTTTAGGTCCGTCACGCCATCAATCCACGATTGCGTTTACTTTTCCTCCTGATTGGTTGCTTTCTGACATGCCAGTGAAACCAATCGGTATTCACTTTAGTTCATGATTGGTTCGTTGTAATTGCTTTGACCAATCCCAGGTCGCCATTACCATTACGATATCTACTTAAATGAGCGATAGCACTGATACTGCTAAAAAGAGCACCTCGAAATGCAAAGTAATATATTGTATGGGAACAATGATACAGTCCCGCAAAGTAAAACAATTGTACTAACATTTGTAAACAGGGGTGCAAATTGTTGCACCCCCCCTCATACAAACGTCTGTAAAAATATCGGACTTTAACTCGACTATATCTTGGCTTCTAGGCGAGTTATAACTCTCAAAATTGGAATTTTGACTAATGTTGAGGTGCTCTTTTCAGCAGTACAGGTGCTATCGCTAATTTAAGTAGATATCGTAAGGGCATCTTGGATTGGTCTATATTGTTTACCTGTTTATTGTGCATGTTTTTATCGTTTCCTTTTTTGTTTTTTGATTATTAATGATTTTACGTGCATTCAACAGAGAAACAGTTTCATGAACGGGTCAAAACTGGTAGCGATCATCTCGGACGCAGCTAGTACAGGTATATCACTGCACTCGGACCTACGAGTAGCCAATCAGAGGCGTCGAATGCATCTCACCATCGAGTTACCGTGGAGCGCTGACAAAGCCGTGCAGCAACTCGGAAGGTCACATCGGTCCAATCAGTGCAGGTGAGGAGGTCACGTGATGATACTAGCCAATCGTAGCATATGCATAGTTCAGTGAACCAATCAAAACTTCTCCAGTTGGCAGATGTTCTGTTTACATTATAGACCAGTGATGCTGTCTAGTCGTCACTTTCCTGGAACATGCTAAGAACGCACGGTTTGATTGGCTGTGAGGGTTGGCCACATCGTGCTCAAGTAGCACTCAGGCTCTGCTCGGTCGCTAATTGTATCATAAAAGTGGAGTTTGAGAAGTCATGTAAAACATTTGGAGCTTGTTGTAGTATCGAGTTTCTGAATACAATGAGACGGCTTCTCTGTATTCAACCCCATCTCACTGTATTAAGAAATCACTTCTAAAACAGCTCCGACTATTTTACATGTTACTTGCAGAATGATATAAACAAGCGGCAGGTGACCCTTGGTATATTATTCGGCCCTGAAGTTTTGGACGTCTGGCGTCCATTCACATTAAATGACTTGTTTTTTTACGTTATAGTGGGCCAATGTACAAGCTGGTGACGACCAATCTCGGAGGGGAGAGAAGGTTTGCTGCAGCCGTAGCTCGACGACTGCAGTCTTTAGGTAAAGATGGTGCTCACGACTGCAGTCTTTAGGTAAAGATGGTGCTCACGACTGCAGTCTTTAGGTAAAGATGGTGCTCACGACTGCAGTCTTTAGGTAAAGATGGTGCTCACGACTGTGGCGGCGTCATTAATTGTCAGCTGTTAATGAGGCTAATTTGAAGGTCGTAGTATGACCAGGAAGAACCGTAGATCGAGTTAGAATTTAGTGTGACGTTGTACGTTGGTTTTTGTGTAGAGGAAAACCGGAGACCCAAAAATAGAACCTCGAAGCAAGAAATGAATAAAAACGACACAAAATCAAGATATTGATGATTCTGATCACAACTTAAAAGTATATTTCATTGGCTAAAAGACTTGAGCTCAGCCCTCGAGCAGGAGTACCGCGTAGATGTTTTTCCTATGTCCAAAAAATAATGCACTCGCGCGTTGCGCTCGTGTATCCACAGCTTTTCAAGACCTACATTATCTTTTTATACAATAAACTCGCACAAATTCGCTCTCTGATTGGTCAATAGCCATGATCTGTTGGAGGCCAGATGACGTCACAAGGTCACGTGCAACACTTTTGTACTCCTCGCGTTGTGACGTCATATGCCTATCATTAAGAGGACGGCAATGTTATACCATAATTAGAGAACTTACTGAATGTCATCTGTACAGCTGTACTCTAATAGATCATAGCTATCAATCAATCAGCGCGAGTTTCGCCCTGTTATAAGTGTATAATTGAACATGGGGACCCATCTTCTAATGGTAAATAATACTTTGAATGTATTGTTAGCGTTAATGATAATGACAGTGGCTGTTTGTAGGTGCCTTAACAAAGGGTGATCGTCGTGCGGCTACTGGGGCAGACTTGACGCAGTTCAACTACGATACAGCGTACGGCAGGTCAGCTCTGAGAGGCATGTACCAGGCTATCAGTTTGGTAAGCTGTGGAGTATCTCATGCAATCTGTGATACGGAAAAACATGGCGGCTGTACATTGACCACAATCCCTTGCGAACCTACCAGGTGCCAGAGGTCCTCATTGGCGCGAGAAGAACCTCTGGAACGGAGCGCTAGGTTCTCTGATGTCACGGAGCGCTAGGTTCTCTGATGTCACGGAGCGCTAGGTTCTCTGATGTCACGGAGCGCTAGGTTCTCTGATGTAACGGAGCGCTAGGTTCTCTGATGTAACGGAGCGCTAGGTTCTCTGATGTAGCCGAGCGCTTGGTTCTCTGATGTAACGGAGCGCTAGGTTCTCTGATGTAACGGAGCGCTAGGTTCTCTGATGTAACGGAGCGCTAGGTTCTCTGATGTAGCCGAGCGAATGAATTAGGGACGCAAACGTTGATTTCCCAAAGGGTTAGCTTTTTGTAACACCCTCACTCACTGACAAGAATAATCTGCATCGTGGTCTCAACGTGCGCAGGACGTGACGTCATATCACACGACTGAGAGGAGTGTGATTACCTCTTTTTTATTGGCTTAGATTGTGTCAATCAAAATGCAGCGCTTGAGATCAAAATCCATCCAGAACAGTAGAATCTATATACTTGCTTCTTTTTAAGATTTAAAAACTCCACTGCGATTTTAAAACGAATTTAAAGCTTTTCGCGCGCAAAGGATTGTGGATAAAAGTATAAGCCGGCATTTTTTCCTTACGGTGGATTGCAAACACCATACATATAATAATGCATACCTAGTATTGACGAAATTCGAGGAAGTTTCAATTAACCAGTTCTAAGTAATGTGTTTGTTTTTTTCATTATTAGAATCATCTTCAGGTCGGTGTCGTTCTCCAGAACGTTCTTGCAGCAGGGCAGGTCACCAACCACTACGACTTCTCTCACTTTAATGCGATTATGAAGGTAGGTGATTTAAAGGGACACTGTCAAGCCTCAAATGATAAGCTTTGTCACGACAAAAGACAACAATAACTTCTCAGATTAGCAGAATATGCTTTCCAGGTATATGAAGAAAGTTTGAGACAATTCTGATGAACGAGGGGATTCAAAATACTACTTTTAAGGTGATCTAGCGCAACTTGAAATCGGTTCACTGTAATCAAAAAGCTACTTTGTAATCCACTTTAACCTTTGCCATCGTTTAACAAGTTTCCTACTCAATAATCTTCACTCACGTTTAATCTTCCTATGAGAAATATGTTAAGTCAGGGTCCTACAATGTCTACATAAACTGGACTTCAATAGTCCAGTTTCGCATTCAAGAGTTACCGCTGGATGCGATGACTACAGACACATTTACTGAGCGTTAGCCTCATTCTGGTGCAGAAGTTCAAACTACCACAATACATAGAGCTGTGAATAACCCATCTTGCCGCTGGTATTTATGAATATTTAACATCAGAATGAGACTAACGTTGAGATAATGCGTCATGGTAATTCTTGAATGCGAAACTAGACTATTGATTAAATAGACCCTGGCTGTTGGACTCGCTCCGGGGACTCGCTGTGACCTGACACATTTATCTCGACGTAAAATAAACTATTTATTGTTAGTGAATATCACTTTTCGCGCGCTCTGATTGGCTACTCAAACAGTGATTTCATATTCACATCTGAGCAAAGCAGCGATCATCTGGCGCGAGTTTTTGTCTATTTGACAGAAAATAAAATAACTATTTCATGCTGGCTATTCACCTGGAGTGTGGTATATACTAAAACAATTATTTCTAGGAGTGTCTTTATTCTATGGGTTTGACTGAGTTTGGTAGCAGCGTAGTAAAAGACAAGGAGGCTGGCGATGTGTCCAAGTTCCTCAACAGAATCCTGGGCCTCAGCGTGGAAAAACAGAACCTGGTGAGCACTCATAACCCTTACCTTAAAACAATCGTCAAAACAATGTTTGCAGTTACTTGCTCAGCGGTGTGTCGTCTGGAGTGCTACCATTTACAATAAACTATCTAAATAAAATATTAACATAAAAACGATACGCGCGTCCACCGGAAAGACCGAAAACAGCGGGAAAAGTGGTACGCGTGTCCACCGGAAAGACCGAAAACAGCGGGAAAAGTTGTACGCGCGTCCACCGGAAAGACAGAAAAGAGCGGGAAGTGTGGTGCGCGCGTCCACCGGAATGACCGAACAGAGCGGGAAAAACGAAACGCGCGTCCACCGGAAAGACCGAAAAGAGCGGGAACTGTGGTGCGCGCGTCCACCGGAAAGACCGAAAAGAGCGGGAAATGTGGTGCGCGCGTCCACCGGAGAGACCGAAAAGAACGGGAAAAGTGGAGTATCCCAACCGGTAGCCCACGTTTTCCAAAAAAAAGTCGAACGTATTGACGCGTACTATTTGATTTTGCAGCCAGAATGTTCGGTTTTTCGGTGTAATTGGTAAGCGCCCCTACTCTCCACTGTCAGCCGTCCCCACAGATTAGAGTGTTAGACACATTGTTACTTTCTTACTTTCGTTTTAGATTTTCTCGTACTTTTCTGAGTCTCTGGCTGCCGCCACTGAAGCCGCCAAACGAGAAGGAAAGTAAGTTGTGTCAGGGCTCAAAGATTTACGTCACTTTCAACGCGCGCGCTCACCTAAGGCCCTGATTACATGACACAGACTAGCCCGGTTTGCTGGGATCCCGGCGCGGCTGTGAAACACATCAAAAATCAACTCCGCTACTACAGGAGAACCATGCTGATTTTGTTCCCACTGTAATCGCATTCACCGGGCCAGCCCCGCTTGGTGTGCAAGCATGTAATTTCGCCTCATTTCCAAAAATGTGAAACAGTAATTGATAGTTATTCCGTTTATTGTACAGTGTGTTATAGACAGAATGCCACGAAGATGAAGATTAAAGAAGAACAAAACATTGTTGTATGATACTGGGTGACCAATATTTCTTCTCTCACTGTGGCAGTCATTTTGATAACAACAACAACATTTCCCACCAAACCGTTCCAACAGTTTCGACAGGTCTGGCTCGTTAAATGTAATAACAATACCAACAACAATTTATTTTTCACTCTAGGTAGCTATGTACATATAGTAAGCTATGTACATATAGTAACTTTAAATTGTAAGAGTAACAATGAAGTAGGTTTGCCCTAAAAGAACCGGCAGTGGATTATCGAGTCAGGGCAACTGTAATAACGGGCTGAAACATATTTCAGCAAACCTGGCCCACCAGTCTCATGTCATCAGGCCCTGCATGGACGACACTGAACGGCCTGAGACGACAGAAACTCGTCACTGACCGTTCACGATTGTCCAAGGTTTACAAGTGTCGATAATAGTCGACCCCAGATCCTTCGCATTTCTTGCTACGCATGCTCGACTAAAAACAAAGGTATGAGAAGGACCAATCTCGTCCCCAGAGCCCGCGTATCTTATTGTCAGCGCCAAGATACGCATGCTCTGGGAACGAAATTGAGAAGGGACTGGAGACGAGAATGAAATGATGACGTTATCATACAGAACAAGAGTAGTTTGAAATCATCTGTGATGCATTGCAGTCCTCCGACCTACTAAAGTGCTGTTGTGTTTTCACAGGTACAACGAAGGAGTAACAGATGTGACGGGTTCGTCTATAACTATGGTGGGCAACCCATGCCCGGTGTTCACTGAAGTAAAAGGCATCATGCCTACACAGTAAGCATTGTTATCACTTACAAACCATGAATTAAATCAATTCATTATTTTCCGTCGACGTTATAGCCCCAAACTTTGTCCCAGCCGTGAGGGAACAATACTGTATTTCTGCAAGTTTGATATTTTGAAAAAAAAACATCCGAATTGAGACCATCTCATATTAGTTGGAACAACATTCAAGTTATCCATGCATCTAAGGTAAACAGGTGATTGGCTAATGACAGTGCACAGTATAAAATCCAAGCAGGTGATTGGCTAATGATAGTGCACAGTATAAAATCCAAGCAGGTGATTGGCTAATGACAGTGCACAGTATAAAATCCAAGCAGGTGATTGGCTAATGACAGTGCACAGTATAAGTTCCAAGCAGGTGATTGGCTAATGACAGTGCACAGTATAAAATCCAAGCAGGTGATTGGCTAATGACAGTGCACAGTATAAAATCCAAGCAGGTGATTGGCTAATGATAGTGCACAGTATAAAATCCAAGCAGGTGATTGGCTAATGACTGCTTTATTATTTTATTAGCTTCGCCATTTTCAAAGTCAAAAAGGGCGTACGACGAAAGAATAGAAAAATAACCTAATACTAGTAAACAAACTCAAGAGTATATGGCTTTATTGGTGACTGCAGCATGCTGTGCACTCAATTGGAATATTAAAAAGGTTAGAGGCTTTATGTTTTTGTTTTATTGACAAATATAGGCACTTGCTGACTGTACGATGAACTCAACATTTCTTCATACTGCATGAGGCCGAAGGCTTCAAGTCATGCAGTATTCCTTATTTATCGTTCATCGTACAGTCAGCACGTGCCTGTATCTGTAAATAAAACACAAACATAAAGTCTCTAACCCTTAAATAAACAATAATAATAATAACTTTATTTAAGTGTCAAAACTTAGAGCCTATCACAAATGGTATACTAATAGCCCACTTTGACGATGTTGCGTACGCATCAGAGAACAATAGATGTGGCCCGCCAAATAGTCTGTATGGCCCGCCAGTCTCTTGTTATTCAGATTATATGTGCATTGTTCTAGTTGCGTACGCATCAGAGAACAATAGATGTGGCCCGCCAAATAGTCTGTATGGCCCGCCAGTCTCTTGTTATTCAGATTATATGTGCATTGTTCTAGTTGCGTACGCATCAGAGAACAATAGATGTGGCCCGCCAAATAGTCTGTATGGCCCGCCAGTCTCTTGTTATTCAGATTATATGTGCATTGTTATAGTTGCGTACGCATCAGAGAACAATAGATGTGGCCCGCCAAATAGTCTGTATGGCCCGCCAGTCTCTTGTTATTCAGATTTTATGTGCATTGTTCTAGTTGCGTACGCATCAGAGAACAATAGATGTGGCCCGCCAAATAGTATGTATGGCTCGCCAGTCTCTTGTTATTCAGATTTTATGTGCATTGTTCTCTAAATAGATTATAACTATAAATAAATAATCATGTGGCAAATTCCTAATAGCACAAAAATGTGCTCCTAAAACAGTAATAATGATATACAAGACTTGAGATAAAATATATCTTTTAAAAATCGACAATAAGACTCTGGAACAAGTATCACCTGTCACACAGGCCACAGTCCTGACAAGAGTTGACGGCGACAAGTTCGACCAAATCTGTCTTTCTAATACAATTTTTGAAGCTCTTAAGTGAAGGTAGAGATCTTACATACGGTCTGGACCATAAATATATAGGGACCGAAATACCTGAGGGAGTGTTTCCATATTAAAACTAGGAAGATAAAAGTCAGTGTCCCTATATAAGGTTGTAACGAGATGGTGGTGAATTATACAGTTCTAAGATTGTATTTGGGAAGAGTTTATGCTTAATTTTATACATAAAAGTAGAAATACGTTCAGTGGTGTATTTTCCAAATTTTCACTGGTGAACCATCGACGACGTTTGCCGCCATTTGAACTACAAAGATGGCGAGAAGATTTCTGAAAATAACCGCGGGAGATGTTAACAGTTAAAATAAGCCCTCACTCATCATGAGTCTCGAGGATAAACTTCATGTTTTCAAACCACCGTGTTATATCCTCTGTATAAGTAGCTGCTCTCTTTGTAGTCACGTAGTTCTGAGTGTCGATCGAGGGATAGACTGGGCCGCAGCCTTGAAACGATACGAACAAAGCTCTAAAGGTACACTGGATGGTTTCTACTACTCCAAACGAGAACAGAGACACCAGCGCTTCTACCTACTCGCCATACAGAAAGAGTCTTCGACGCATCTCTTTAACATTATAAGGTAATTGATTCCTATGACAGCTGCTACAATCACAGACAAAATGACTTTGGAAACTGCTCGCTTTTAGAGACCATTCTTTAAATAAAGCCTCTCTCCCCCCTTCAATGTTGTTTTGTGTCTACGTTCAATCTGAAATTTATTCACAACCAACATTGAAAGGGGAGAGTAAAGTTAAAACTGCTGAAGCTTCCCAAACCCGTGTCCAGTAATTGTTCTTATCATTTAATGATTATTTTTTCGAGTGTCTCGGCAATTATGTCAGTGATTGTAGCTTTAGCCCTCAGAACGAGCATGTATGGTTATTTTGTTAGTCATTGGGGTTCCTGTGGTACGCGGATAGCTGAGAGGAGCATAGTAATCTCTTTCCCATTCTCTCTCATCTCGCCACCACAGGATACCCGGTTCGACGCAACGACGTTGTGACGTCACAGCAAATTAAGGACGATACGACTATGAATGCATGATTTCGTAGTGCAATTAAATTTCTTTCATAAATTGCAAAGTATTCTTTTCCGGCTTTTGATATATTTTCCTATTCTTTCAGACCAAACACAGGTCAGTCGCCATTCGAAGAAGACAAAACGGACTTGCTTCACAAATATAACAAGATTTCTGCCGAAGAAGCTGGTAATTATCAGTCCCGGGAAACCTATTTCTTTTGATCTGGGTCTTGACGATATTGTTTTTAAAAGGTTCGGTTTTTTTATAATTCAGAGGCAGGTTGGAAAACTCAGCATGAGAAGACAAAAGAACATTGCTTCCATGGACCGGAGTGTAAAACAGGACCGCTATGCAGAGGTAAACATCGTTCATCAGTGCATCCACTCATGCATAGTTGTTACATAGAGATGCCCCTCTGTGAAGCAGGGGTGGCGCAGTGGTTAAGCGCTTCGCCTCTCACCTCTGTGGCCCAGGTTTAATCCCCGGAGGTGGCGCCAAATGTGAGTTGGGTTTGTTGATATCTCGCCCTTGTTTCGAGGGTTTTTCTCCGGGTCCTCTGGTTTTCGTCCCTCCACAAAAACCAACACGCTAAATTCCTATTCGATCTGTGAATTAGCCGGGTCCTGGCTTTAATCAGCCTTTTATGGTTGTTTCAGGTCATGATAGAAATTCAGGTGTTTTTTTTGTGTGGAATTATTGAATCGTGCGTGAAAAATCTTTTCGCAATAAACGTAACACTCGTAAACGGAATTGAATGTGAGCCATCTTCTCGCACTTTCGTTACGGCTGAGTGAGCTACTTGTCATAATTTTATGTTAATGTTTGCTGTCAATCGAACAACCTTTTACTTCCGGTTAAAAACTTCCTTTTGGTATTTCTACGTCGATATTGATTTTTTGAACGCAGGCTTTGGCATGTGAAACATTGCTACTAAAACCACATTTCTGCGGGAAAACATTTTCCCCCATCCTTTCCGTTTTGAAGGTATCCGGTAACCTTTATCCCAGAATTCCTTGCCAGCAACAGTGGGATTTGTGATGTGACGTCATTTTAGCAGGTTTCTATGGTTACAGAGATGACTTATCACACTTTATTCCACTCGTAGTCGGCTGCCGTATTTCCCAAGTGCATCTCCTATGTGGTGGCATTGTACCAATTCTCGCCACTCTGGAATGGGTCGTGGCTCGTGATGCTGAGAAAGCTGGACTCACGTAAGCAACGACTTAATCCTTAGGAATTGTTTGATGATTCAGTTTGTTTCCCTGTTTAAGCTTCTTCTATATTAAAGCTTTAGAGTAACAATAGGACGTTTGCATGATTGATGGCGTCACATACTACAACTACCAGAACTCTTTGCGCGGATTCTTTTGTTCCTTTAATGTGGACCATTGTCTTGGAATTCTCAAAGGAGTTCATAAATTTGAATGAGAATAAGAATTTGAAAAGATTCTGGTAGTTGTAGTAAAATGACGTCATAATGAAAATATCCTATTGTTATGGATAGAAAGATCACGGAGTGAAAATATTCTTAGGTCGTACTCAGGAAGAAGAAGAACTTCTTAGGGGGGTGGGGAGGGGTGTTCTCAGAAAAGAATATCCTGCACGTTACCTTTTTGCTGAAACAATTTCTTACAAAGGAACACAAGCGAAAATGATACTGTGCACGTAGCTTTGGGCCGAATGAGAAAAAAATCGTGCACATGTATTACCTGAGGAAAAAATAGTATACTATTCAAGGGGTGAACATAAATTACATGCACACAGTAGAGCATCCACCCCTCCCCTATGAAGTTACTTAAAATTAGAAGGAAGTAAAGTTTTTTTTCCGGCCGGACGCCACAGATTTCCAGCCACAAAAATTCTCAAAAGAACGGTATTTTGTCCCTTGTGGACGCTGTTCTATTCATTCTGCTATGGGAGCAAAACGAATAGTGGCAATATAATGCGCCCCTGAAGACCAGCAGTAGCTCACTGTGATGAGACTTCGCATACAACAATCTGGTGTTTTTACCTATAATTGCATATCTGTTATGTTCCCATTACTGTAGTCGAGAAGATCGTACGTTACGAGTGGTCCGCGTTGAACTGGATAGTGGTCAGCGGTTAGTCGGTTTACGGTATCCAGAGCAACTGATACCAGTAGTGACGTCACTGCTAAAAGAGCAGCAAACCGTTGGCAGCTTACTGGTCAGTGATATGAATTATGATGGTGATACAGATTATCTCGGTTTGTTGATTACAAGACTAGGTATTGGGTGGCTTCAGCTCGTACTAACTTCGATGTAATTGATCTTTTTTTCAGGGAAAGCAGAATGGCATCTTAGGGCTCTCTTTACCCGCAAGAGACCTCACCAACACTTCTGCTCGTCCTACTAAAGAATCCTTCACAGATGTGAACTCCAGGTCCTTAGCAAGAGCCATTAACCCTCCCGTCACGATCAAGAACTTCTTCCGACCCCAACTCACAGACAGGACGGAGCAAGATAGGGCGACGATGGAAGAAAGTACGGGCGGTACGAAGGGTTCGGATGAAAATATACACAAAAATAATACTGTTAAAGTTGTTGAGATATTCGAAAAGGATCTCAAAAGTAACGAGGCTGTGGATTGTGTGCCAGGAAACAAATCGAAAGGGGTTGGCATAGCTCCGTCGATTAGTTCCCGTCTACCTTTAGGGACCAAAACGAGCGGTCCAAAAACGACCGCCAAAGGGGATCGTCCCCCCTCAAAACAAGTATTGCTAGGAAGGTTGTCTTCGAAACGGTCTGCCGCATCTGACACTGGAGCGAATTCAAACAAGAGACAAAAGCAGTCGAGCATATTTTCTTCTCTTGGTAAAACTGCTAATAAGGAGAGCAGGCAGAGTGACAGTACGAAGAGCATGAATTGTCCTATTTGTAACAAGGTGTTCGAGGGAACAAGCAATGCAGACATTAACACACATATTGATAACTGTCTTATTGAATAACACAAAATGACATGGTGCAATCATTTTAAAAATCTCAACGGCCATGTTGATACCCAAATAAATAAATCAATGATAACTGTCTTATTGAATAACACACAATGACATGGTGCTCGCCACTCAAATAATCTCAACGGCCATGTTGATACCCAAATAAATAAATGAATTTATAATAAAGAAATAATGAAGTTTGAAATGTTGACCTGAAGTAATGTTTTATATACGAGTCACCGGATTCGACGTAATGTTTCAAAGCCGACAATGAGGACTGGACGGGATTTCAAAGTCCACGCAATTAGTTCCAGTCCGAGGCGCATGGAACTAATTACGAGGACTTTGAAATGTCTTCCAGTCCGAATTGTGGACTTCAAAACCATGCTTATTTCCTCGTGGGATAAACAACAAAATGCATATGAAGCGAAAATTAAGTTGAGCTAAAGTTAAAATGCTTTCGAAATGAGAAATAATGAAATTTTCCGTTTGTAAACATCTCATCTCGTTTCAGAAATATTCAGGTTTTTGTAATATGCAAATGAGATGACCTATTACGTCATATTGTTTGCACAGCCTTGGAGACAAATCACAAAATGAAGAATATCTCTACAAATATTGGATAAAAACTATTGAAACTTTGCACATATGTGGTACTATGGAAAATACACATTGTGCAAATTATGATGTTGCCATGCAAACACTCTGGCTCCAGGCTTCCACTACAAATAACACAAACTTCCCGAATTTCTCCTTTATCAAACACAATATTTTGGTGTGGGTCCAAAATAAGATTTGGAACAATGTAGACATTGTATGTGAGTATTCATAATTCAAAGTCCTTGGATTTCCGAAACGCTTTCAAAGTACCGTAGAGAGTACTTTGACGGGGTTGCAAAGTACTGCACGTTGTACAAATTGAGTCTTAGGTTGTGAAGGGGATTTTTTTAAATCCACGTGAAATTTAATATGGCGAGGGTACAGCCTATTAGTAACATTTATGTTTTGGTTGTATTTAGAAAGCTTGTCCGCGTAAAGCCAGTTAATTTTAACATTCCATTCCTCTATCTCAATAGGACTTTCGGTTACTGTTACGTTTGTACCGCCAGCGTCCATCTGGGGAACATTTTTTGGTAGGCAATTGACAATTGAGTAAGAATTCACTCTTTTTACCCGGTAGCCATCTTGGATTCAAAGTGAGGCAACCCTTTGTTTTTGCTTGGCTAACCTCGTTCTGACCTAGCAAATCGCTTTGAATCCATGGCCCCAGGATAGTTCAGTCTAGGGTACTACAGGGTTTTGGGACTAGGTATTTTGTTATTTACCCAAAAAAATCCTAAGCGAGTTATTTTCGTTCCAAGACTAAATCTAACAGTATTCCTGGCAGTGTTATATATTAAGTTCAACAATCAAACTTTTAGTTCTGCCAAGGATAAAGCAGATGTCTTCAACCAGTTCTTCTCTACATTCACTTGTGATGACGGTTAACACATAGGCTCGGTTTCCAGCCGTGGGGGTTTAGGTGAGCCCGCGATCCTCTCCCCACTCACGGCTGGGCGCGCGAGCTGAGACATTGTCGGGTTTTAGCCAATCACAAACTTGCCACTCAATTGTAAACTTTTGAAAGCCGGACCAAAGCCTTTCGATTGCTGTTCCAAAATGCGTTTAAATTTGCTCTGGAAAAGTTTGGTTTCGAAGAATTCAAGGATTCACACAAATAAGCAGTAAGAGAGTTAGTTTTCGGGTGAAGACACTTTGTCAGTAAACGCACTGGCTCTGGAAGTCACTTGGGAAACCGTCAGCTCAAAGGTCGCAGCTCGTAATGTTGAGTCATTTCTCATTTAACTTTACCGATGCAAGACCAAGGTAGCCCGGCTATTCTTACTTCAAAGAAAATTAGTGCTGCCTTTATCGGCGAAGAAAAGACTGACGACTCCATATTAAAAGAGTTCATAGAAGAGAGGAAATCACGTCTGACGCAGGCCATGTTTACGCGTTTAACTCTGCAATCACCGATTCACTTGAAAATCGCTGCATCAAATGAGTTTTACAATTCTTCAAGTCCTATGTACTAAGTTTGTACAATTTATGTCTCCAAGACATACTCTACACAAGTACTAAGCGGGAATACTCGACTCTAGCTCAGAGTTCCGAGATAACATCTGAACTTAATTTTTATCCCCGTAGAAATTTCGGCTTTTAATTTCTGTCAGCGAGAGTGTCTCAACAGCCGGGCTTTCCTTGAAAACATGAGAGCTAATAATAACAGGTATTAAATAAAACCTTTACCTACGTCGAATTAATTTCACACTTGGAGTTTTAGTTTAAAGAATTCCAATGTGTTCTGAAAGTTTACGCGGAATCGAACCTACGCTACACGCAAATAAATAAACAATATTGAAGTTAATCAGATGACGTCACGGACACGGTGTGTTGACCGCGCGCCCAGCCGTTAGTGGGGGGAGGCTTTGGAGAAACGACACCCCAACGGCTGAAACCGAGCCTAGTTAACACCCTGCTCAGTTGTATTATTATCACGGCCACATCAGCAAATTACAGTACACTTTATTCACACGGTGGTCATGTTTAATACCAGGAGAATAAGGTTAAAAAGACAGTGCTTGACTACCTGTAGATTACAGAATTCAACTGAGGCCCCGACTGAGAGCACATGGCCGTGGTGTGCAGGTGGATGGGGTTAACTTTTTTATTGAAAGGGACTACCCCCTATTGATATCCCTGCCACACGTGATGAGCAGTTAAAATTATAATGTTAATCGAGGGGCAGCATAAATCTTTTATTGCCAGGTCAATAATCTCTTTGTTTTCCCCGTCTACACTCGTTCTGGAATGCTCTGTGCGAGCTTACACGTGGATAAAACATATATTGTTTGTAGCCAACATCGTGGTCGCCGCATGATAAGAGTGAATAGTCAATTAGGTGCTAAATATGCTACTCGTTAATTTCTACAACTTGGCCATCCGTGTTGATGAAGAACGTTGAATTAGGCCAATGCATTTTATGCCATTGTTAAATTCGAGGTCCCAACATAAACGATTTGATCTGTGTTGATCGGCCAAGGACAGTAGACAGAGTCGGACATACCTGATTGGGTTTCAATAAGAACTTGCGTGACTGGCCTCCGAAAACATCGCGTATCACGAATTTGTAGCCTGCGTAGCCCGGCGCTGGAGAGAGGGAAAGGGCCGGCGGAAGGAGAGGGGAATGGGCTGAGAGGGAAAGGGCCGGCGGAAGGAGAGGGGAGAGGAAGGCTCCCTCCCTTTCCCCTCCCGTCCCCCTCTTCTCCCCAATCCCCTCTCCTCCCCAATCCCCATTCCCCTCTCCTTCCGCCGGCCCTTTCCCCCTTCCCCTCTCCTTCCGCCGGCCCTTTCCCCCTCAGCAGCGTCGGGCTACGCAGGCTACGAATTTGTCGAAATTTGGGGTTTGATTACAGCCATGCTGTACGGTACTTGTCAGAAGTTACAAACTATGAAACGACTTCTTATCACAGACCTGAGTTTAGTCACGTACAAACCCACTCAACCAAGCTCGCTACATAAATACAAGTGACCTCTATTTTCTCCGCATAAAAGATCGCAATGTTTAGCCTTTAGACAACATACAAAACGGTAACCTGAAGATCTCAAGATGTCTATAACATTTGCGAACCTGGTGACAAGCTTTATGGATTACTTCAAAAATCAAGGAACAGTAGTTCGAAATCTGGTTATGGTTGTTATCATCTTCGTTTTGGGAGCCATAGTTTCAGCAGTGGAGCTCTTCAAGTGTCCGACTAAAGATCACTCCTCTTATGCTTGGATGTTCATCCTCATACCAGCATTGCTACTGTTCTTTGCCTCTCTTTTTCTAATCGAAGCCTTTTGGAATGTTGTCCGAGGTTGCTGCTATCAGGAAGGGCCGGAGAGACGAAAGTTCACGAGACGACTTTTTCCGTGCTTCTTTCCAAGATGAGGCATTTCATTGAAACTCTTCCAGGTCGTCTTCTATGGTATGGTTGCATGTTGGCTGTGGGTGTTTTGGGTTTCCTACAGAGGGATTACTACACTTGTGCCGTTCTAGGAAATATGGAACAAAAACTGAAAAACGTAACTACTGAAAAGAAGAAAGACCAGATCAAGGAGGATCACAAGTTGGCAGGCGACGAGTCTCAACTAATCGCGCGCTCTCTCCTTCTGATTATAGTGGCTGTTACTTTCATTGTTTGGACATGGTATAGATGCTGTCGACGTCCAATTTCCAAAATTACAAGTCTAAGTGAGTATCAGAGTTTGGAAGTAGCCTGCGTAGCCCGACGCTGCTGAGGGGGAAAGGGCCGGCGGAAGGAGAGGGGAAGGGGGAAAGGGCCGGCCCTTTCCCTCTCAGCCCATTCCCCTCTCCTTCCGCCGGCCCTTTCCCTCTCTCCAGCGCCGGGCTACGCAGGCTATTTGGAAGCGGAAGCTGCCGTGCGGCTTTCGAAGAAAATATAAAAAGATTGGCTAAAAAACAAGGAAAGAGAAAAGCAGAAATGTTCTTTAACGAGCAAACGCTCAGCGGTCAAAACTCATCAGAGATTCTCATCAGAGCCTACAAAGAGTTGACTAAGATCGACAAGTACTCCGAAGCATTTCAAGCCATTGATGAGTATAAATCTATCAAAGCGCAAACGGCCGCTACGGAGTTCAAAACACAGGCCGAAAACGCTGGGAAAAGCACGGTCACTGCTACGTTAACGGACAAGACCCTGGACCGATTACGAACAGAACGATCCATTCAGTTTGGTGGAAAATGTTTATGATTCCATGGTGGATCATTATCCGCGCTCTACTGGAGACATAAGTCAGCCACTTATGAAGAGCAAGAAAAGCGTCAAAATAGGGGGGAAAGGCGAGTTGCTACGAGATGATGACTTGAGTTAGCATAGAATCTGTAGAGATTTAATAGTGTTTTATATACTTGATTTCAGTTTTAAACTAAAACTAGAATCCTGTAGAATCAAATACCCTGTATGAAACTCCTGCGAAAGGAACACCTTATATCCGAGGTATGGACCTATCCAGCCAAAAAGATAAATAACATACGCTAAATGACACTACGGTTAGTTGGACCTGACACGAAAATCGCTCGAACTAGAATGCAGCCATATAGCATATAGTACTGAAACAAATAAGAACCTATTGAGCTCGGAGAATAGGCTTGGCTACTCGGTGTCACACATAGCTACTTGTGGCAAAGAGAGCTAATAAACAATAGATTTAAAACTAGTAGTAATCGTAGATTATCAAAGTGCGTTCGACATAGTTTTTTGTAAGAGAAAGGACTGTGGTAACACAAAAGGCTGAAAGATTGCTGCAATGATGTTGACGGTGTAAGTAATCCTGGTAAAAATAATGCTTGTTTTTAACTAATGTGAACATTTTGATGTCTTGACTTATAAGTTAATATACAAGGGAATGCATCTGGGTATAAAACTGTAATTATCTTTGTGTAACATTAAATCATTGCTTGGATGCAATGCTTATGTGGCTATATGTATACATGTGTGGTTTATATGGTTATGGCATTCATTTGAGCATTCATAGCACATTTTGCTGTGTGGTATACAGTGTACAGCAATAATTGGAGTCCGTGTAGAACACAAACCCTATTAGCTACAGCTTTGGACATTCAATAGTTGGAACACGCACCCCCTCATTTCAATGTTGGATAAACTTTCGTACTGGTTTGGTCACTTTTTTCCCCCAACATTGAATGGGGGGTGGAATGGGGGAGAGAGGAACTACAAGGTTGCGCGCTGCTTCTGGTCCATGACAATTAAAGGATTAGTGTTGCAAGAGTCATGTCCAAAGGTGTAGTTATGGATATTCACATGTGTATATTATGACAGACAGACAGACAGACAGATGATTTTATTTGGAGCCTTATACTAATGTGTACATTGGCAGTAGCCCAAATAAATTTACATAAAAGACAAGTTATATCAATAAATAAAAGTTAGTCATAGAATGTTATGAAGTTGTCCTTTTCTTTCTTTCTTTTACGCATTCATAGATAAATTTGGCAATTTGTTTTTGCACAGCTCTATCCTTGTTTGGGGGGTTTATGATTAGTAAAAATACCTCATTAGGCGTCATTCTGTTTATTTTGATTTTCATTTGATCCTCCAAATAATCGAAAAGGTTTTTCCTTATATTGCGGTATGCTGGGCATTTTATTAAAAAATGTTCTTCATCTTCGACGCCATTTGTACAAATGGGGCAAATTCTTTCTTCGGGTATTTTGTAAGGTTTCGAGTAACGCCCAGTTTCAATTGCCAATTTGTGATTACTTAGCCTCAGCTTTGTCAATGCTATTCTGTGATTGGTATTGGTGACCTGTATGAGGTAGTCTTCACAATTATAATTGGACTTGAATCTGCGTAAAGTCCTTAATTTATTGCTTTGGCGGGGATCTTTTCTTTTATCGTTATTATGTACCGATCAATTCGAAACATCAACATCCCCCCCCCCCCTCCCCCCCCGCCGGCAACCCCCGGGCATTTGACTCATTTTTGTGCCCGGTGCCTAGTAGGGAATTTGACATCGGTAGCTATCCTTGGGGTGGGGAATTTGACACCGGAAGGGAGGGGTGGAGGGGGGGGGGGGATTTGAACAAGTTGTCTCGATTTCATGTTATGTGCTGCGTGGTTTCCTCGATCGAAATCATGGCGGAATTGGAGTGGGGAGGTCACTACGGGCCATCAACAAACTCATTGTATGAAAGACTATCGCGTGATACTGCTTTATTATCGCGCGATGCTGTTTTATTATCGCACGATAAAGTGTTACTATCGCGCGATACCATTTTACTATCGCGCGATACCATTTTACTATCGCACGATACTGTTTTAATATCGCGCGATAGTGTTTTAATATCGCGCGTTATTGTGTTATAGTAAAATACGTACATTACTTAGCAAGACACCATGGCGCCGAACACGCTACGTGATAAAATAACGGGGATGCATTAGTCGACTGAGTACTTTAATCTAGGCTTGAATTATATGGAAATCCTCGCTTTTCTTTTAATTTATATATAAATATAACGCCATCAAGAGGAGTCTTCGCCGGCTTAAACGTGTTCTGAGAATCAAGAATTTACGAAGGAGAAAGCACAACACTATTTTCAGATGAAATAATTGACGCCATATAAATGGAACTCCAGGGAAGTGGGAGCTGTCTAGGCTACAGGCAAATGCACCACTTGTTAAGGAACAAATATTCGCTGGTATTAAATTAGCAAGGAAACTGTTAGATACGCTTTGATGAAGGAATTGAAAGATGCATGGTAGCGAGACACAGATTAAAGCGCAGGTATTATTTTGCACCAGGGCCTTAACTTCATATGGCATTTAGATGGCTAGTATTTCTCGACTAATGCATCCCTGTTATTTTCAATATCATTTTGAATCGCCGGTAAGTGTTCGGGTGAAGCCAAATTTGTTGTCGGAAGTAAAAGAAACATATAAAGGAGAAAAGCGTTATCATGATCACGTAGTGTGTTCACCACCACGTTGTCTAGCTAAGTAATGTACGTATTTTAAAATAACATATTATCGCGCGATATTAAACACTATCGCGTGATAATAAAATAGTGTCGCGTGATAATAAAACAGTGTCGCGTGATAAATCGATAGTAACACTTTATCGCGCGATATTCTTTCAAAACATTTGTGTTTGTGGATGGCCCTTACAGGACTCCGTAGGTCACTTTAGACGACTTCAAAAAAGACTGATTTTGTAAGCGACTGGCTTAAAAACAAAGGGACTCTAAAAGCTTTGTGCTGTATTTGAAGGTATTAAAATATAGATGTACATTGCTTACGAATATTTAAACTGTCTGTTAAAAACAAAATGCGGTGTCACAACTAATACTAAGTCCCGGGGGTAGGGGCATTTGATCGCCTAATACGACGATGGGGTGGGGCATTTGAACAACATTATGTAAATGTTATCTGGATAAGTTGTGATAAAGTAAGTTTACGCAGAGTGCTGAGGCTACAAAATAGAGCCGCGAGGGTGAACCTCAATGCTGATCATCTAGCACCTTCTGTTGCGCATTTTAACCAGCTGAAGTGGCTACCTTTTTATGAGAATGCTAAGTGTCTTATCCCATTTAAAGGGCTGCAGGGTGCGGTGCCTTTATATTTGACTAATCTACTCAAATTGAACAGTGATTTACATGAGCGACAGACAAGATACTTAGTATGTGCTTTTAAGTAACAGTCCGCGCAAGAGGTAGGCACAATTCTATTGTTCAGATGCAATTTGCTTTCCCCACTTCAGTATTTTCTGTTTTTCATACTGACAACTAATCAACCCTTAAATCATAAATTTCTGAAATTATATCCACTAAAAATGCATTTTAAAGGTAGAGTTCTTTTGTGTGAAAACATTTTGTCCAATCAGAAGAGTGCAAAAAAATAACCAAGAAAACGTTCAATTTAAAAATGTTCCCCATATTGAAAGTTCGTCATATTGAAAGTTATGAGAGTTTTCACTAGATACAATTCAAATCTGTTTACGAAATGAGAAAAAATATTCTTCTTCTTCAATTTTAGATAGATTTTAATGTCTAAGCCAATGAGCTGGAAGATTGAAACAATACCACAATTAGCACCTTTTTACATTCCATGCATAACATATGCCTACCTCTTGCGCGGACCATTACTTAATGTTACAACATGCCAGCTTTGGAACCGTCTACCATTATCGTTAAGACAGAAATAATCTATCAGTTCCTTTAAGAGTTCTATGTGGAGTTATGTTTTTAGGCAGCAACAATCTCTAAATCATTTTATTGTATAGTTGGCAGTCTGTCATTTTCTATTTTATTATTAATATTTAAGGTATTGTACATATTATAGATTAACGACGTTGTATTAGTATTACCATATATTTCTGATTATGGATAGTTACATCTCTATTGTTCAATCATTTCGTGCTTATATACTTTCTCTCAAAGCCGGTATATATATATTTACAACATTTGGGCGTAACGCCACAGGAAACAAACAATAGGACTACGAGGCTTGTCTCCGCCATGTCAGTGGACCTACGATTTTACGTCCTTATCCGAGAAGACATGAAGGTCTAACCATTTGCAGTTGGTTCACAAAGGCAGCACCTTCTACTCAGTTATTTTCAGACCCTGAGTGTTGGTCCGGCCGGGGTTTGAACCCGCGACCTCCCGCTCGACAGACCGGAGCTTAACCACTGAGCTAACCGGGAGACGGTCAATATATATATGTAAAGTATAATAATATTTTAATGAAGTTGTGTATTTATTTCGTTTTTATCTTGTATATAGTTTTGAAATCTAGCTTTTTATATAACTAGTTTGTATTGTCAGTTATTGAGGGCCACAAGTTTGTTAGCTTTGCTATTTAGTGCTACCCTCTTTAAATAGAGACTTTGTTATTGTTATTATTACCCGGAAGGGTTCGTCAGTTGCTGAACCGAAAAACAATTTGTACGTGTTAGTCTCCATATACCAACATGCCTCAACGTGCAGATAGTTCAGCGATATCGTATCTGCTTCTGGGATGACTCGATTGCCAAGCGCATCGAGATACAGTCGGTCTCCTTCTATAAGGATTGTATCGATTTTGTCAGATCCACTGAATGCTGAACTGGTTTAGATAATTTGGGCACACGACAGCGCTGAATTGAAAAACTCATAAAAGAACATTGTCTTCCTCTCGATGCAATACTAAAATGTTTGTGACCCTGATGAATACTTCCAGCTATGAATAAAGCCGAGTTTGACATGATAATTTGATAAAATGGTACTTAACCGGCCACTTCAAATGAAATATATGGTGCCGTTTGCTACATCCGGGATATATCCTCTGAGATCCAGGACGTCAAAGCGAGGCGATCATGAACCCAAAATATTTTTCAAGGAAATGATATGCTCGTGTGGTCACCCTGTGGTGTACGTCAAGACGCTCGCAGCAACTACACCGGTGACTGCATTAGGTTTGGAATTTAAAAATATATAATTTGCATTACATCGTGATTATACGCAAAGGCAAAAACTTGACGTCACCCGGCTGGCCCACTGAAACATCGCGTAACGTGTATTTGGGTGCGATGAAAGCCATGCATGTATGGCCGTACTTGTCAGAAGTTCCAAAAATGAATCTTCAAGAGTTTTTTTTATAAAACCACCAATTTTCTTGCAATCTGATTAGGCAATTATTATGTAGTAATTTTCGCCGTGCAGGACTATAGCTCCTGTCCGTAATAAAAGGGTCTCCTGAAGGCGAGAGTTGGTTGTATTTTAGTCAAATATTCTGTTTCAGTAATATTTTGTAATTACAGCACCCAAGTTTGTAACTCCTTGGAAAGTAACTTTGTAACGATATTTTGTAAACAATATAAAGTAGTATAAGATGTCTGATTTTAATACGCCGTGTAAAGTTGCAATATATATACATTTTTTTAAAGCAATATTGTTGTCAGATGGTTCTTGAAAAGCTTCTATGAGGAGAGGACCAATCATATATACAGCTATTTCAAAACAGGTTGTCGGTGAATTTGAGCTTTACTGATACCTCGGGTGGTTTAACCTGGTCAGTGAGTTATTTGTGCAGTTGCCTTAGAAAATCTGCGTACCTTATTTTTCATTTTTATCAAGCCGAATAGTATAATTGTGATAAAACCGTTGGTATCAATTGCTGTACAGTTTTCCCTCTTTACAATCATAATATTCTGAAACCATCAGCAAAAATATATACATGTATTCTATATATACTGTACCTCATTCTTACACCATGGTAAAGTAAGAGCATGCATATAGAGACAATATTGTGCAGTACTTGTACTAAGCTTTAAAGTAGCAGACAATAGCATCTTCAACTTGAACATCAAGGTAGAACAAAACAACATTGTCATTTTTACATATAAAACAATGTACAACTTCACATAATGAAGATGTACTAATAACACATGAAGATCGTTTTCCATGTTCTATAAATATAACAAAATATGCTCAAGGTCTTGACAAACTGTGGATGCAGGAGTAATGCAAGTACAACTTTAATTTTACATGTAACAGTTTTTCAATACTTTGAAAGTATTATTTTGTTATAGGACAGGAGAACCATCTACATGTACATTTTATAATATAAAATTCTATGTACGTCTATTTCTTCATCAAACGCTTACCTTTTTCGTCGAAAGAAAGCGTTTAAAATGGAATCAGCTCCAATTTACATCTTTATCAAGCGTGAGAGAGAAATTGGAAGCTAAAATAAGATGCAAGAAAGCACCAAAACCGCTAGTCGCTACCGTAAAAAATGCCGTAGCCACGCTGGCGGTATTTTGTGTCGAAAAGAGAAGACTAGAAACCTCGCTTGTATCAGTTAGTAAAACTGAAGTCTATATAACAAATAACTTAATTACAGTAATTACTGGCCCCTTGGGAAACGGAGTAAGTCTGGTTTCCCTTCGATCCTCGATGTCTTGAGATGGGGAACATTGACGATCCCAGGAAACAACCCTCAGTTTCCTTTGGAACCAGTCATTCACCTCCACTTCGGTGAATAATTGTTCAATATCGACTTGGCCGGCTTGCTAACACAACAGTCGCACTGTTTTAGCTTTAGCCACTGATCGTTCTGTTTGGTTTATTTTAGAAAGCGATAGCTTGGTAAGAAAACAAGTACTCTGGGTACTAGCCATGGGTGTTTTTGCTAATTTGTTTTCGGATTGGGCTACCTGTGGCGCACGGTCAAAAATGGGGACTCCCCCGACTTCCCCCTCCTTCCCTTTTTGAACGCGCGCCACAGGTAGCCCAATCCGAAAACAAATTAGCAAAAAAAACACCCATAATAGCGGCTAGCAGGCTACCTGGGTACCAGAGAGGAGTAATTGCAGAATACCCCCTCCTTTGGTTCATTAATAATTCATTTCTCAACTTTTTCATACAAACTTTCTAAAAACCTAACCCTGAAATAATAAAAAGAACCTAACCATTTCCACCCAAAATCATTCATAGAACGAGTCTAAATACACCTGAACTAAAGTGGAGAATTTAGCGCAGTTTTCAAGCGATCTTTTGAGTGGAGGGGGTATTCTGCAACTAAGCCCAAGGGTGCTTACAGAATACTGAGTCAGTGAGTGTCCATTGTTATTGCAGAATAGTTTCTGATCAATGTTGGTAGACTGATCTTTGCCATTGATAGTGATTTATAGAGTACAATAAATAATAGCACGTGCACAGCAATAAAGAGTACCAATACTGTAAATTTCCCTCACCTTGTGTTGATATTTTCAAAAGTTCCTTGACTAATATCCAACTCCAAGTGCGATTATAAGACACTGTCAAATATTTCTCTTCAGGTATGAATTCAGTTTTCGTATCTGTTCAGCGAAAAGCACAATCCAATACAGCGAGCAAGCCAACGGAATATTTGATCGCAGATTTACTGGATTTACTCGGTTTGTCAATAATTCAGCACAAACTTCGACTGTTCAACTTCGTGTACATGTACTGCCACGCGTCTTCAACCAGACCAGGCCATGGTTAACTTGAGCTTGATACAGTTCGGACATCAGACTTTGCCAAATTATGCTCCAGTAGTAGTACACACTTTCCTCGGGCACTGATAAACCGTACTTGTGAACTTTTTAAACATCATTGCATTTGAATGGGGGAAATCAATCTCGTACCCAGACCCCATTTGTTTCTTACTGCGCATGCTCGACATAAGAAACAAATGGGGTCTGGGTACGAGATTGGGGGGAAATAACCAACACGTTCTCCCCGTTGAATTCACAACTATCCCTAAATGGAAAACACGCTTGGAATAATGGTTATGGTTAATTTTTGGGCAATATTGATAAGATCGAGGTAGACTGGTACGTGTCAAAGGAATTTGATGCGCCATTTGCATTCTTCTTGAATCCATGAATTCGTGCACTGAACAACCAACAGTGGAACAGGTTAAAATATTTGTGTAAATTTATAAAGAAGTTCCTGTCTAATTCAGCCTATTGCTATTAGACTTGTCGTAAAGATGAGCGACTCAGAAGGTAAGTTCGGAGCAACTTGCAAGTAGAATAGTCGGCTGGTATTAGCCGAGCTCGAATCATGAATCATGAAAATTATATAGTTTTTAATACTAGCCAGTTTGGAACAGGAATTGTGGTAATCTCACGGCAGCGGCGGCCATCCATCCCCTAAAGTCGAAAGGACTTGTAAAGTTCAGATAGGAATCGCCCACTTGATCGAGTCGTAGAGAAACGTACGTATGGTCTATATATGGTCTTATGGACCTGATCTAAAAACCTAATCCCCAAATTTAAAGAAAACCTAAATATTTTAAACCCCAAATCATTCAAAGAACGAGTCTAAATACACCTGAAATATAATGGAGAAATTAGCGAAGTTTTCAAGCGTATCTTTATGCACCTATCAATGTTATTTGGGGGGTGGGGATTATTATCTAATATATATTAAATTTGCTTCCTCAGCCAGTCTGTACCATGCAATGCAATGGAGTGAGATTTTCCCCATGCTTTATACAACGTCAACAGGGAAAAACAAGTATCATAACTTCGGTATGGACTGAGCAAGCAAGTTTAAAAAGATATGGGAAGTTATGGACCTCTGACTGACCAATAGCTCACAAAATTACTTATGCTGCGGTCAGACTCGCGCTAGAGCTTGGAGTTCAGCATGCTTGCTTATGAGATACTTGAGCAAATGCTAAAATTCGAAGCAAGCATGTGCGATCAGATTAAAGATCAGCGCTTGCTAGTTTCAAGGTGTTAACAGAATCCTGTCAGAATGAGTATTCTGATTACTTCCACTCTCCAGACTGTCCTCTGCACTGGGAAATTCAGCGAGGTACTTGGCGATGAATTATTTGGGAATGGATGTTGAGAGTAACCGCGGAGAGTGTCGAAACTGTTCCTTAAAGGCAGACTGGAACTGTTGTCCAAAAGAAATGGAGCGGGATTTATTACAGACGAAAGTGGTTGGCCCTGAATATTGCAGACAGCCATCTCATCATCATAGCAGTTGGAACGAAAGGACTTGGGCTTCGAGACATTTCAAGACAGTATAGAGAAGTGGTAATGAATTGTTACAACTGTGCTCGTATTGCTGTTAGAAACCAGAGAATACAGTATTTTGAGATCACCGCTTGTCAATTTTTAGCCGTCAATGCAGCAACGCATTTTATAGGTTGAACAACGAAATCCAATTACTTTTATTTGCCTAGCGCAGCCCTAGCGTGATACAGACCAGGCTTGAGCTACGCTTCGGTCTCTTTGTAGTTTTATTTACCTAGGCATCGGTTTGCCATTAAGCAGAAGCTGCCGTGCTTGGTCGGTCACATTCGCTAGCGTGCTAGGAATGTGCTAGGTAAACAGAAATGAGCCAAGCAAGCACGGTTCTAGCGCGAGTCTGACCGCAGCATTAGTCATATAATAATTAAGAAATAGAAAACATTTCCCGTGTTTCTATAGAGTTATAGAAACACGAGTGGGAGTTCGAGTTTTTCCAAACTTCCACAAGTGTTTCTATAACTCTATAGAAACAAGGGGGAAATGTTTTCTATTTCCTTTATAAAATAAACGTATATAAGCACGGAAAGGCTTGCTTAATTTGATAACCAAAACGTAAATTCTCACAACTAGCTCAAGCGCGCGCTCAACTGTCTATGTTTCTATAGAGTTATAGAAACACGGCTTACAGCCAATCAGAGCGCGCGTACTATCAAAACTATTTTATAATGATTGTTACTAACTGTTTTAGCAGGTTTCTTGGTGTTGCAGGTCACCACATGACATAAAACAAAGAACACTATTACGTAGTTCCAAAACGAACAATACCTTGCAATACAAAGATTACCCTAACCCCAGAAAACACCTGTATCTGATACCTTATTTTAATGTCCAGTAAATCACCATTTTTTTCAACTCCCATTTCCACCTTTTATTACAGTAATGATATGTTATTGTATATTAATTGCTGTGATATTTATTGTACTACTGGGTTCATTTCTTAATTAGTTTGACTTACTTTACACACTAAGGGTCACCAAGTAATTATTAAGTTTATGAAATATGGTAATTAAGTCATTCATGGGTCAAGATTGAGGTTGCTGAAATTGGAATATCAACTCCATAACAACAATAACATTTGCTTTCAGAATGAACACTATTCAAATTAGGGCATATTATCATTTTGAAGTAGTTTAATAAAGAAATAAAACCTACTTTTAGAGAAGATACATGTTTATAACAGTAAGATTAAAGGAAAATGTTTTATTATTTTACAAACAAAATTAAGATAAACTATAGTTAATTGATATTGCAATATGGCAGCATGCATGGTTACCACATGGCTAAATTTGAGTCTTGTCTCCTTATTGAATGAAATTGGCACTGCATGTACATGTATACACATGCATGCAGGTTGTAATATCTGAAGCTTAACTGGGAATTTAATAGTTGGTTATTCATGAAAGATGAATACATGTACAATGCCGGATGTTTAAAACTTTGATTGTAGCAAGTGTACAGCAATTATCACTTTAAAATAGGCCAGTTTATGTTTGGGTTAATTTTGGCCATGATATGATATATATCAGTATGTACATGTAATTGATATTTTCTTTTAAATTTCATTGTCAATAATATGTTTTTTTCCTTAGGAAACTGCATGTGCTCCATTTACATCACAAATGGGATATTATTATCATGTATCACCAGAAGCATTCAAGGGGACACACATTCCAATGTTTTGGAAAGGTGCCACAAAAAGGGAGAGGCTTCCTGATCTGGAGAAGCTGTAGTAAACCTCTTTGACAGATGTTTCACTGATTGGAATGTAAGTGATATTAGTTCATTGCATACCTTTTTTTTCTTTAGATTTTTTGTGTAGGATCATGCCTGAGAAAATTGCTATTGTTTTACATTGTACATGTATACATTCAGGTGTTCAAATAATAATATTAATTCACACAATATTTTAACTTTGAAGACCCTTTTTCCAAGCCCATGGTGCTTTGCGCCAATGTTTTGTTTAGCTTGTTTACCAACGGCCACATAAATAAAAGGCTAGCTTTTAGTCAAAACTAAAATGCTCTCGATTGGTTATCAGTTTCATAAACGAAGTACGTTACACATGTATATGCATTGGATAACAAATTTCATAATTTCTACCAGATTAAAAACCCAATCGTGCCCATGAATTTTTCCTGCATGCTTCGAATATGATTTGAACAGTACTTGGCAGGAAGCCCATTATATTTGGAATTCGGTTTACGAGTGCAACTTTTGACAATCTACAAACAAACAAATACTCTTGGTAGCTTGTTTTCATATCTCCAGCATTGTTTGGCTGTATTTGCAGATCTCTACTTTCCTTGTGAATGATATATTTTGAGTGGAGTGCTGAAGAATTATTTGTCGAGTTGCTTTGCCTTCTTCAGCATTCCTCTACTTGCCATTCTAGACTGGTATTCAAATATATATTTGACGAAAATTTCATTTTGAAAGGTATAAACTATATTACAAAAATTAAGGCAAAAGAATGTCAGTTAAACATATACTGTATATATATATAATTATGTTACTACTCTAGACATAATTACGCAATGGCCCAAACTAGAGATGGCTTTCGAAAGATTCGAGAGTCACACAATAACAAGACTGATCTTTCTAATTTTCCTAGCCTACAAAAATATTTGCATGTGCAAAGCACCACAGGCTTGGACAGAGGGTCTTTAAGTTCATTGTCATACAAAACTCACTGCAGCCTTAATTGCTATAAACTGGGACTGAAACTGGCCTTATGAGATACACATGGTGCATACACATATCAGTATAAAAATAATAATTCTGCTTTTTTTTTAATGAGCTGCATTAAGGGGGCTGTGTAACAGACTGTGAGAGACGTTATATTTGCTGTCTGTTATATTTGATTTCGACATGAACTGACAAACCTCTCACCCATGTGGTATGTTTAAAATCAAAGCAAATATGCAAAATGGCTAACAAACTGTGTACATGTGTGTATATATATATATATATATATACAGTCAATGCCAAAAAGGTTGTCCAGCAGAACATAATATAATACTATAATATCCATTGTTTTGGGCTATTGTCTAGACCAAGACAATAGGCCAAAACAATGGATATTAAAGTATTATATTATGTTCTGCTGGACAACCTTTTTGGCAGCGACTGTATATATATATATATATGTATATACATATAGATACTGCATGTATATAAATCTTCAGCACAGTAAAAAATACAGGTTATTTATGTTTTAAATCGTTTAACTGTCATTTGTGTTGAATTATGTATATATATATATATATATATACAACTGTATATATATACATATATATTGATATGACATCCTTTAACTCATCATATAATCCATAGGATTTGGCATGAAACAATAAACAGGAATTAAACAAGCTAAAACTTTTCTTTGCGATATTTCAACTTTATTCAAAAGTCTTTTTTAAATTAAAAGTCGAAATATTGACAAAGAAAAGTTTCAGCTTGTTTAATTCCAGTTTGTTGTTTTATTTAAATATACAACAAAGGGCTAAGTTCAAATTTTATGCAGATAAATAACTTTTCGAATAGAAATGGATGTTTTAAAACATAATGGGGTGCATAGAGACATTGTGTTGAAATAAATTAAGCTACTGAGAAGAGGCTGATGCTAAATTATAGCAACAAAACTCAGGTTTATCCAACCTTGGGCTAGAGCTCATTGAGACCATTTATTCTGTACATTATTTCAGTAGTGCATGCAACTACATTGTACATGTACTTGTTTGTTTCATGAGCTCATGCTAATGTACATCCCAAACAATAATATATTTTTTAGCATATTTAACTAGATAATTGCAATTGTTATGTAATGTTCAATGCACAGCTAATTGTAGCTAATATAAAACTTGTAACATACCAAAAGCCAGAACACATTGGTATTGATTAAAGTTGGAATCCAATTACAGTGCTACTACTGAAAGTGGGGCCACTTAGACAACGAGAACCAATCACATTGCAGAACAAAAATAAAGCATTACAACTTTGGTGACATTAGCCAATCAACAGTGTTATATTGTTTAGGATACATGTATGTTAAAACCCAAAAACTAAACAACCAAATTAAATGACCGAACACCATTCCGGTTAACTAACTAGTACAACAAACAGCTAGCAAAGAACAATGCTACTTGACTTGGCGGAAATCTGAATATGCTTTGTTTTCGTTCTACAATGTGATTGGTTCTCATTGTCTAAGTGGCCCCGCTTTCAGTAGTCGCACTGTAATAGCCACCAACAGAGTGATGACTTATACATTGTGCAGTACCATGACATAGCCTCTTTAAATTAATATAGGTACTGTATGTTTTGAATTAAGAAACCATAATCCTACTATATAATTATCATTTGCATGTGGCCTTTTTAACAGTCATCTCTTAGCAATTAGTTTTGGTCTTTTATATTTTTTTATTAATGTAGTTTATTTCCAGGTGAGAGCAGTTATGTTAGCAAATTTGTACTAGCAATGTCATATGTTGCAATAATAAACATTTAAATACTAAATATCAGTAATAAGGTCTTTTTGTGCATGTGCTTATTTTACATTTTGGCTTAATATGTGTCAGTTGAGATTGTTTAGTGTCTCTCCCTTGCTCTGAGAGTTTTTCTCCTGTTCTCTGGTTTTCCTGCATGACACTTGTCAGAGTTTTCCTGATTAAATGTGTTGGAAAACTAGGATTTCCAAGCTCTCTCTGTTTTAAAATAGCATAAAGAAATACATTAGCATAATGTAGCACTGAATTTTGAGTTTTTTTTAATGGCATGTGAACAGCTGTTAAAGAGTGGTCAAAGTCATGACCTGGCTAAACCTACACCTCTATTAAGTAGGCATGGCCACCTATGTGCAGTCCCATTGAGTGATGTTTTTTTATTTAAACCTTTTTTTCTTGACATTTTCTCAAAAGCAAAGCTCATCAAGGGAGATTATGTCGTCATTAATTACAACAATAGTGGAGACTGCAATTACAGTACTTAATATTTAATCTTATCTTATCTTATCTTATCTTATCTTATCTTATCTTATCTTATCTTATCTTATCTTATCTTATCTTATCTTATCTTATCCTATCCTATCCTATCCTATCCTATCCTATCCTATCCTATCCTATCCTATCCTATCCTATCCTATCCTATCCTATCCTATCCTATCCTATCCTATCCTATCCTATCCTATCCTATCCTATCCTATCCTATCCTATCCTATCCTATCCTATCCTATCCTATCCTATCCTATCCTATCCTATCCTATCCTATCCTATCCTATCCTATCCTATCCTATCCTATCCTATCCTATCCTATCCTATCCTATCCTATCCTATCCTATCCTATCCTATCCTATCCTATCCTATCCTATCCTATCCTATCCTATCCTATCCTATCCTATCCTATCCTATCCTATCCTATCCTATCCTATCCTATCCTATCCTATCCTATCCTATCCTATCCTATCCTATCCTATCCTATCCTATCCTATCCTATCCTATCCTATCCTATCCTATCCTATCCTATCCTATCCTATCCTATCCTATCCTATCCTATCCTATCCTATCCTATCCTATCCTATCCTATCCTATCCTATCCTATCCTATCCTATCCTATCCTATCCTATCCTATCCTATCCTATCCTATCCTATCCTATCCTATCCTATCCTATCCTATCCTATCCTATCCTATCCTATCCTATCCTATCCTATCCTATCCTATCCTATCCTATCCTATCCTATCCTATCCTATCCTATCCTATCCTATCCTATCCTATCCTATCCTATCCTATCCTATCCTATCCTATCCTATCCTATCCTATCCTATCCTATCCTATCCTATCCTATCCTATCCTATCCTATCCTATCCTATCCTATCCTATCCTATCCTATCCTATCCTATCCTATCCTATCCTATCCTATCCTATCCTATCCTATCCTATCCTATCCTATCCTATCCTATCCTATCCTATCCTATCCTATCCTATCCTATCCTATCCTATCCTATCCTATCCTATCCTATCCTATCCTATCCTATCCTATCCTATCCTATCCTATCCTATCCTATCCTATCCTATCCTATCCTATCCTATCCTATCCTATCCTATCCTATCCTATCCTATCCTATCCTATCCTATCCTATCCTATCCTATCCTATCCTATCCTATCCTATCCTATCCTATCCTATCCTATCCTATCCTATCCTATCCTATCCTATCCTATCCTATCCTATCCTATCCTATCCTATCCTATCCTATCCTATCCTATCCTATCCTATCCTATCCTATCCTATCCTATCCTATCCTATCCTATCCTATCCTATCCTATCCTATCCTATCCTATCCTATCCTATCCTATCCTATCCTATCCTATCCTATCCTATCCTATCCTATCCTATCCTATCCTATCCTATCCTATCCTATCCTATCCTATCCTATCCTATCCTATCCTATCCTATCCTATCCTATCCTATCCTATCCTATCCTATCCTATCCTATCCTATCCTATCCTATCCTATCCTATCCTATCCTACCCATCCCCACCCCATCCCCCACCCCACCCCATCCCCCACCCCACCCCATCCCCCACCCCACCCCATCCCCCACCCCACCCCATCCCCCACCCCACCCATCCCCCACCCCACCCCATCCCCCACCCCACCCCATCCCCCACCCCACCCCATCCCCCACCCCACCCCACCTCCCGGGAAATGCGCACGGAAATGCTTTTCAGTATTGACCACACACGGGACATTTACCAGTTGAAACTAAAGTTATATCTTTTTAGTCGGATTAGGTAGGTCCTCTTCTACCTCGTCTAAGTCTGTGGGTTCACTTAGAGGACTCTTTTGAACTGCTTTCAGAGCGTTCAGAGTCCTCGTCATCTACTGGATATCGCCCAGCCCCTCGACTGCTCTCGGTATTCTCTAATCGGACTCCACCTTCCGGACTGGCACTTGCGACGCCGGTAACCTCGAAGCTCACTCCATTTTCTAAAGGTTGAATATCGATTTGCCTTGCGTTGCTTATATCAGAGCCACGTAGACTAATGAACTCCCGGAATGAACTCCGCCATGTTGATCAAGCTGTGTTTCACATGGTACTACTTTCCTCTAATACGTCTAAGGTAATCCATAAGCATTACAATACTTGAAGTGATGGTGGACCGAACTCCTCGACAAGGCAAAGCTCCACATACACGTGGTCAAACAGCTCTTGAGTTGTATATCCTTGGTGAAATGTAAACGTCATGATTGAACATATGCAGGCAGCACTGCCAAGACAATTACATTAAGAAAATTACACCGGCTTTATTACTATTCTCTTCTCTAAATTCTCTAAACTGTCATATATTAAGTGGAAATTCCTAATCTTATTATCGGCCGTATTAAAATTTCCGACTGTCGCCATTACTTGATTTATAATTCCATGGATAACGTCACCTATCAACGCAATATACTTGGCTCCTTTAGTTGCATAATTGCATAAAGGAACGTCTACATGCATGCAGTCAGTGTTGGAACTGTAAAATATATGCTTTTTAGTCGCCGTGTCGTGTACGAATAGACGAATAGACCATAAAACAAACGGATAGACCATAAAACAAACTGCGGTTGGCTCGTTTGCTTAGTAGGCGTTCAGTTCGAATGCGACGCAGGCTATAACTTGCCCTGAGTTCACTCGTTTACATATCCTCGATAGGCGGGAGCCAGAGTAAAAACATCCTAAGTTACATTTTGTGGGCCTTCGACTTTTTTTTGCCATTTTTGGTGTACACTATTTACAATGTTTATTACATTGGAAAACGTTGAAATAATATAACCACTACATTTAAGATAATTTTCTGTTCTTTCAGGTAAATTGAGCTGTTCTGTAGTTTGATGCGCTTGAAGTAGAAAAATTTGGCGTTTAGAAGTGTCTACCTCAGTTACCACAAATAAATAAAATGTAATCTCATTATCTTTGTAACCGCAACTCCAATGAAACTGAAACTAGCTTGACATGAAGTTTGAGTACATGTCTTTCACCTTATGGAATGAAGTATTTTTTCCTGACACCACTTTGGAATTGTAGCTCTTTAAAAGAAATCGGTCAGAGTCCCACAAGTCAGGGTTTCCCTATCTCGGTTAATATCAGTCTGATTACGCAATCGAACCTATCGTTGTAAAGGATTCGTTGAGTGTATTGTAAAACTGAAATTATATTTGAAAACGATTAAATATTCGCAAAGTTAGTGCAGTTTCAATTTCCGTCCCTTTTCATCAAAACAACCAACGGTGTTTTGGAGAGAGAGCGTGCGCGCATGAAAATAACAAATGCATAAACTGGTACCGCATATGTTCAGTATACGAAGTTTGCTAAATAGAGATTCGAGGTTGAAATCCAGATTAATTGTTACCATGGTAACCTAGTGCATCACCGCTTTATTGGCTCTCCGATTAACTCAAGCACATACGTTAAGGCCTGGTTCGTTTAACGGAAAATAGATTTACCGTAAATAAATGTTTATAACAAGAATAACATTGTAAACAAAGTCTATTCACACCATGCACAATACTAATATTCACTTCCTTAAATTCGTCAAGTGGATAATTGTCGTATCACGTGATCGATGACGTCATAATTAGAGAAAATGGTTGAAGTCAGGAGCCCATGGACTCCTGTTTAAGTGAAATGCGGTTGTGAGTATAACATATGAATAGAAAGTAACCCTGTTAAAACAATCCTCTTCCAACAGTGTTTAGACCACGCTTAGAAAACATGACTACATGTAAAGATAAGGAAATATTAAGGTACAAAAAAAGTCATATTTTCGCCGCTTAATAATTCGTTAACGAAACATTGTAGTCATCTTTTCTAAGCTGAAATAGGTAAAAGGCTTTAAATAGTGGTACGGCTAAGAACGATAGTACTGAACGGCAAGGAATGTAAAAATGTGTTAATTTTCTATTCTTCTCTCTCGTAATTTCATTGGTTGATACTCATAAATTCAATAGAAAACCATCGAAATAATACATTTTTATATTATATTTTTTGATAAAAATGACTTGTTTAATTTCGAAGAATATCGACCGTGGGAAAGTTATCAAATTTGAGATTGAAAGATCTTTTGTTTTCCCCCTTTCCGATTGGCTGGATGGTGGCTTCTTTGAGTTTTCTCAGTCAAAATAGCCCATAGCATAAAGACTACTTTATTTTCTGGGTGTAGTTTGGACTGTAGATATCTCATACAGCACTTGAGTCATATTCACGCAAAATCGACCGTGAGCATATGCTCATTGCCACGGCTCTATTGTTTTTACTATAGTTCTTACACGGACCATTACTTAACCTTAACCATATCCACTTATAGACCCTATGCATAAGTCCTGGTAACTAGCATGTCAACGAGGCCGGTAGGTCCTCTGGAATGTTGAAATTGAAGCGCCCGGGGAGTTGTGAAATGCACTGAACAAATGTTCAGTGAAACAATGCCGTTAATTTGCTATGCGCCTGGCTGGTGTACTATAAAGAAAAATAAAGGATAAATGAGGACAGATTAGCAACATTTTTCAACTAAACAATCATGTTCAACACGTTTCACACCTCCTGCTAGCATTTCAACATTCCAGAGGACCTACCGGCCTCTTTTTCGTGTTGTGACCGCGCGAGTGCGTATTATCCTCACTGTTTTTGATTTACTGATTTCGTGGTCTAAGTCGCGTGACAGAGCACGTGACACGTTTTACTGCACACACACACCACAGGAAGTCAAGAATGCCGATATCTATTATCGTGAGAAACTTGGAGCAATTACTGTATACTGTATATAGGTAAGTATAGTAAATGATTGTTAATATTAGGGTTGGGTTTCTTCTCTCTTTATACTTAATGTAATATTTAAAATAAGTTCGTTTCGATTCAGATCCTCATTTCTGGCTAAGCGATTCCTAGGTTGGACGTATGTGCCTGTGAATCAATAATGATCCTTAGGTTGAAAGCTTAGTTCAGAAGTTATGGGCTTTCCCGTCCCGAACCCGAAAGAGAAATGCCTGGGAAAACTCACTGTACCACAACAACCAAAAAGTCGGCTGCGTTGCCAGCGTGGTCGTCCTGATGGTGTAGTGGTTAACCCATCGGTGAAAGAGAATATGACCGAAGAGAAAGAGATGGAGAAAGACCCCAAATGAAACATTTTTACCATGCACGTGACTGGAAAAAGTCTAGTTTCACCGAAAGGCGATCACTATATTATAAGGAAACGTTGAAGAAACGTGAGAACTATGCAACTTAGCAAGAACTATCTAGAGCGACTGGTTGGTAACGTTATAGAACCCAATGATTGAGTATAGTGATTAGTGGAATTTCAAAATGCAAATTATTTTCAAACTAAAACGAGTACTGTAGTTGTGTACATTATTTGCTTTATAAAGATTGTGACAGTCCATTTAAAGCGCTGATGGAATCGAACCACCCATACAGGAAAGACTTCCCGTACTCACCAGTGCACTTTTGTTCATGAATTATCACATCATGCATAAAACGAATATCGTATAGATATGCGGGAATTATTTGGCATCATAAAACATTACAGTAATATATTTATTAAGTTCGATCATGAAAAGATCAGCGTTTGAATTAGAGTAGCTCCAAAGCCGTTATTCCCTCCAGGCGCGAAATACGGCTGAGCCTTTCCAAATACAAATCAGTCGAACTTAATTGATTCAAAGCCGAACAGGAAATGTTCCGCTGGGGTAATATCTGACATCTCTTGCTATTTGAAATTAAAATAACAAATTAACATAAACACTTGAATCGAACAATTGAACTATAAAAGTGTTTTTAAACTGTTCTTAAACACTGTAGATAGACATTACCAGTGAAGTATAGCATTTCAATTTGATCTTGCATCTTAGTTTGATCGCTGGGTGTCCGTCGCAGCAACTCAGCCTCTACAATAATCAAGGATAAACAAACAAGGCATAAAACGTTACTGCGTGCATTCAACGTAAACTACATGGCATGGAGGAAAGTATTTGTACCAAAATATGTTAACCTTCGCAAATAGTAAATAACGACAAGGACAATAATAATGATGTTGTAATAATTAACATATTTACGTAATGATAATAGCAAAATTAACATCCAAAACATGTATGACGTGCTTCCCTAATGCCAACAAATATGGTTTTCCATGAGTTGATGCTGTCCACACCTCAGACTGAGGTGTGGACAGCATCAACTCATGGAAAAGCCAAAAACGTGGTTATCTTACGTTTTATATACTTTATAGCACATTGTGGCAGGTATTAACACCTGATCACGTGATTGTCAATGCTCGCTTCCTGGCCGGACCAAAGCTTATCAGTCCTTCGAAGCCTGTTGTAATGGTTTATCGATGGTGTGTCATAAAACCGATTTTCGAACAGTTTAACACTTGGTGTAAAAAAGCAGCGAACTTTTAAAGCTTTTAAAAGTGCGCTCCGTAGACAATACTTTAAAGATCAGCTATCTTTAGCTCATTTTAAGCCGTAGGCAAATTTTTAATTTTTATAGAGGTACCACGCATTTTCTATTTGTTTGAGAAAGTCGAGGGATTGAGTGAAAACCCTCTATAGGCATTTTGCAGGAAACAGTCACATGCTGATATAATACTTCGTTAACACAGGGTTGTCACAGGTCATGGGAAAATATATTTTTTCAAGATCAGTGAAAAGTTAAGGAATTTTTCATTTAGTCATGCCAATTCTAAATTTCTTGTCAAAGTCAGGAAAAAGTCGGGAAATTCATTTTTAGGTTGCCATGATGCCCTCTTGTGCCTCAAAGTGTCTGCGAGGGGAGGCTACAAGTTCTTATAATGACTTTGATAATGTTTTTGATGAGGGAATATCGAACAGTGTTATTATGGTCAGTGCAAATTGTTTTCTGGTCACTGGTCATTTCCCAGATGGGTGGCAACCATGTAATAAATGAATTGAGCTTGTGAATTGGAAAAGATGTAGCCATGGATGCTGGATGGCAAGCTATCTTGATAAACACTCTTTTAAAAAGATTGACAATCAATTGTATTGGAAAATAACATTTACAAACAGGTTTTTATAATAACAATACCACGTGATTGCACTATCACGTGATTGCATTCCTACAAATTGTCCATTAGGACAAATGTATAATCTAAATCAGTCTATTTTTGAGGAAATAACCTCATACAAAACACATTGTATTATGTCTAGTGAATGATTATTGTGCAAACTGAGACATAACACCCTTTGACATTAAGTTAACTAATGCAGGGAGCACCTCTTTGGGCTAGCGCTGTGCCATTGGTGCAAAAGGATTGGAAATGGAAGTTCATATCTACATAATCCAACCTTATGAATATTTATGAAAGGCTAATGAATCCCAAATAGTCCGAAAACAAAATGAGATTTTGTTCAATTGAGTGATAAACTCAAATCTTTACTTAACTGAGTTTCCTTAAAGATAGAAAACAGTGGCTAGTCTTCAGGGTTATGTGCTGTAAATGGAGAAGTGTTAACAAGGGAACTACCCAGGGTAGTGTTAGTGGCCCGAGCCTATTCAATATCTTTTTAAGTAACAGTCCGCGCAAGAGGTAGGCACAATTCTATTGTTCAGATGCAATTTGCTTTCCCCACTTAAGTATTTTCTGTTTTTTTATATTGACAACTCATAAACCCTTAAATGATAAATTTCTGAAATTAAATCCACTAAAAATGCATTTTAAAGGTACATTTCTTTTGTGTGAAAACATTTCGTCCAACCAGAAGAGTCCAAAACAATAACCAAGAAAACGTTCAATTTAAAAATGTTCCCCATATTGAAAGTTCGTCATATTAATAGTTATGAGTGTTTTCACTAGATGCAATTCAAATCTGTTTACAAAATGAGAAAACATTATATTCTTCTTCAAGTTTAGATAGATTTTAATGTCTAAGCCAATGAGGTGGAAGATTGAAACAATACCGCAATTAGCACCTTTTTACATTCCATGCATAACATATGCCTACCTCTTGCGCGGACCATTACTTAAATGACTTGGAAATTAATGCTAGTCCTAACACACACTTAATTAAGTATGCTGATGAGCTACACTTGAAATTAAGGTTAAAGCTGCGTGGGCCCGCACAGTTTATTCAAAAATTGCATCTCGTCAGCGATTCTGTTTGTCCTCGCGCAGCTTTTCTGGACCTTAAGCGCCCATATTTCATTTCTTTTTTTTAACATGGAGAACACCATCTTTTATTAGTTAAATCAATATAATAATTTTTTTACGGGTTTGAAATTCCTCTCATTATCAGACCATGGTGTATATTTAGAATTGCCTAAATAGCCTCAGCTAATCGGAAGATTTGGGCATGCGGGTTGGCCGTTAACGTTGTCCTTCACATATACCAATATAAGTATATACCGTAGGTACCTTTTTGTGGAATAATGTTAATATCTGCACCTACGATTATGGGTTAGAGTTAGTAAATATATTTTTGGATTATCCTGGTCGAAGAGATATCTTTAAAGAGATCTAGTTTTTAGCTGCTATCCCATAATAAGAAATATCTAAACTATATTTGCTCATTTTAAGCCTACAAAAAATATGTTTTGTCAATTATATTTTTTTAGGTTAGGATTAGTAATTATATAATTAAATGTTATGGTAGAGCTATGCCCTAAGCATTCCAGTGGCATTCCCATTTTGTGGGAAGTTGGTTCGACTCCAACAGGAATAATGGACATGCTTAGAGACAATTTCAAAAGTCAAGTCAAGTCCCATAATAAGAATATAAACTATATTTGCTCATTTCAAGCCTACAAAAAATGTTTGTCAATTATATTTTTTTAGGTTAGGGTTAGTAATTATATAATTAAATGTTATGGTAGAGCTATGTCCTAAACATTCCAGTGGCATGCCCATTTTGTGGGAAGTTGGTTCGACTCCAACAGGAATAATGGACATGCTTAGAGACAATTTCAAAAGTCAAGTCAATTGACTGTTACAACAACGATTCAAGTTTGATGAACATTTTAAAATGTGACTGAAGAATATTGTAATTTTGTTTAATTATCCACGAAATAACTTTGCCTGCCTGCATGACGACAGTGTAGTGTAAAGGAGATCAAGCGAAATCGAGAGTCCATATGCTCGACTGTAAAATAACTACTATAATAACTGTAATGTAATAGACTGAAAATGTTAAACATGCAGATATAAAATGGCTATAGGGCAGTCAAGCCTGCCTGGATAACATATCGGTCACACAGAATCTTATCCCAGGAAAGTTTTAATAATTATAAATAGCATTTTAACAACATTACTCTTGATTTTGAGAGGATGAAATTGGTGTCATATCATTTTCATGTCGCCCGACAACGCAACATCCCTTGTTGCGAATGCCATCAAACTCGCAAGTGGAACGCTTGTGTAGGACGATACTTATATATAACATGTTTTGTAAAGCTTTGGTGACATCTGAAAATTCTTAACCCTAATCACAGCTTCAAGTCCCCAAAATAGCTTGGTGAAGAACAGCATCCTTTGGCATGTTTTGACTACAAAATAGGTGTTTTATGAAAGATCTCAACGAGACGAGTTGAAAAATATGGCTAACGTGTCTTTCGACCACGCCCATCATTACTTATGACGTCATCAAGTTAAAAACTGTCAAATTTAAAGGTTAGCCAATCAATTCAAAAATAGTGTCAAATGAAAGCTTACTTACTGTCGAGTATAACGTGACATTGGAAATGGCTCCTAGTTAACGTATTTTGTTTCAATTTTGCATTGTTTCGGTAGCGGTGTCAAAATCATACTGGTCTCATTAAAACCCCCATATTCTCTAATATCTTTGAGGTATCGTCAAATAGTAAACGGCGTTAGATTGATGTATGAATGGGCTTTCATGTGATACCAATTTTATTACGATCGAATGAATCTGAAAATTGGGTTATTTGATATTGTTGACGTCATAACACGTGATGGGCGTGGTTCATTGACAAACCATGGTCATTTTTGATCATGTCTCATCGTGGACAATCTTTTGATACCAGTTTTGTCTAGCTGTTGTGACTTTCGTAAATTCTTAACTCTAACCCTAATCACAGCTTCAAGTCCCCTACATTGCTTGGTGAAGAACAGCATCCTTTGCATGTTTTGACTACAAAATATATTTATTGAAAAAATAATCAGAAAAGGACAAAATAGGTGTCTTATGAAAGATCTCAACGAGACGAGTTGAAAAATATGGCTAACGTGTCTTTCGACCACGCCCATCATTACTTATGACGTCATCAAGTTAAAAACTGTCAAATTTAAAGCTTAGCCAATCAATTCAAAAATAGTGTCAAATGAAAGCTTACTTACTCTCGAGTATAACGTTACATTGGAAATGGCTCCTAGTTAACGTATTTTGTTTCAATTTTGCATTGTTTCGGTAGCGGTGTCAAAATCATACTGGTCTCATTAAAACCCCCATATCCTCTAATATCTTTGAGGTATCGTCAAATAGTAAACGGCGTTAGATTGATGTATGAATGGGCTTTCATGTGATACCAATTTTATTACGATCGAATGAATCTGAAAATTGGGTTATTTGATATTGTTGACGTCATAACACGTGATGGGCGTGGTTCATTGACAAACCATGGTCATTTTTGATCATGTCTCATCGTGGACATTCTTTTGATATCAGTTTTGTCTAGCTATTGTGACTTTCGTAAATTCTTAACCCTAACCCTAACCTAACCTCAACCTAACCTAACCTAATCGCATAGGCGAGGTTGATCTTTGACAATACGACCTCAAACTTGACAATACGACCTCGACTTTGACAATACGACCTCCAATACTTGACAATACGACCTTCACTTGACAATACGACCTGGAAGCTTGACAATACGACCTTAGGCTTTATTTGACATGGTATTCATTCTTAAATAACTTCTAAACTACTTAACGCATGGAAGAGTGCCATAGAGCAAAGTTATAGGGTATCGTGCCGGGTATCCAACCGGGATGTCGTGGACTTTGTCACACATATATTAAGAGTTAAGTCGACCTAAAGTACCTCAATTTCACAAATTTGAAGAACCAAAAAAGTTTCAAAGATGTGCTATCTACTCTAAACTGCAGGCAATGATGCATAATGTCTACGTAATGTGGCCAAAGGTTGTTTAAGTCAAGTTATGGTAGATTATTTTGGGATAACTCAGTGATTAATATTAATTATAAATATTTGTTATAATTTTTTTTTAATTTTTATATCTTTTTTTAGAATGGTCTGATATGCCAAGAAATACAATTTTTGTTTTTGAAAATTTAGTTAGGACTTCCGATTTAGACCAAAGCCTTACCCCTTTGGTCTAAAACCGGAAGTCCTAACTAAATTTTTAATTATATATTTTTTGTATTTCTTGGCATATCAGACCATTCTAAAAAAAGATATAAAAATTTAATTGTTTTTTTTAAATATTTATATTAGACCAAAGGGGGTACCCCTAGGGTCTAAAACCGGAAGTCCAAACTAAATGTTCAATTTTTTTGGGCTTAAAACCGCATTTTTGATAACTTTTTAAATTTCGAAATTTCCACTTTAAAAAATTAGATTTGGTTTGGTTTATTTGTAAGTATATGTTTGTACAACGAAAACCGACTGGAATCGAACCAGACAACTGAATTTCTTCAGCCTTCCAAAGGTTTTTGTATGTTGTTGTGTATGCGTGTGTTTCGTACTAACCACATTTAATTAGTTCAAATATGTGAAATTCACTGATTTTAAAGTACATTCTCTCAACTTCTGTTACAATAACAACACCTAACAAACTGGTACATACAATTTATCAGGGTTGCGGTAGGTTGCCCATGTACAGTCAGAGTAGAGGGAACATTGAATTACCTGAGACAGAGTCGAGGGGAACGTTGAGGATCGAGGGGAAACAAAACTCACTGTTTCCCGAAGGGACAGTCATTAAGTGATTTCTAATATAGACATAGTTTTTCTAACTGATACTGGCGAGGTTTGTCATCTTCTCTTCGGAAAGCTGCTTTTCAACACAAAACGCTGCCAGCATCGCTACAGCATTTTTAGTATTCCCTTACCAATTGCAAGTATACTTAAAGTATACTTAAAATGTACAGTTGAAGTATACTTTCAAAAGTACTTAAAATGTACTGAAATTGGGTCGCTTGAATTAAAGTATACTTAAATTGTATGAAATAAGTATAACAGCATGTACTTCAAATGTACTTCACATGAAGTATGTTCGAAGTATATTTAATAAAAGTAAGTACATTTGAAGTGCATGCATATACACTTCAAATGTACTTCACTTGTATCATTGACAAGAAGTACATTTGAAGTACATTTAATAAAGTAAGTACATTTTAAATGCATTATACTTCAAACATACTTCATTTGCATCATTGACAAGAAGTACATTTGTAGTACATTTGAAGTACATCTACTTCAAATGTACTTCATACAAATAAGTACTTTTGAAGTATACTCGCATTGCAATTGTACTTGATACGATCATGGCCTAGCTAGAAGTACACTATAAGTATACTTTAAGTATACTTAAAGTACACTTACATTTGGTAAGGGTTGTTTTGTCTTTCTTGCATCATTTTTAAGCTACCAATTTCTCTCTTGCATGCTTGATAAAGATGTAAAGTATTCCTTAGGAACTGGTTCCATTTTGAATGTTTTCTTTCAATGAAAAATGGTCAGCTTTTCACAAAGATCTAGATATTTTGGTAAACAAAATAATATTCCTCGCCTTTAGCAAGACAGTGGTATATGCAACACATCACCATCTCTGTCACAATGTGATCAAGTGGCGGGCAAATGGGATACATTAAACACTTAATGACTGGCCCCAAGGGAAACAGTGAGTTTTGTTTCTCAGAGATCCTTGATGTTCCCCGAAACGGAGTCGAGGGGAACATCAAGGATCGAGGGGAAACAAAACTCACTTTCCCGAAAGGGACAGTCATTAAGTGATTTGTTATATAGACATAAGTTTTACTAGCTACCTGATACGAGCAAACACAAAACGCTTCCACCATTGCTACAGCATTTTTATTATCGTTTTGTGTCTTTCTTGTATCCTTTTTTAGCTACCAATTTCTCTCTCTCACGCTTAATAAAGATGTAAATTGTGTCTTTGTGTCTTTTCATTTTTAATGCTTTCTTTCAACGAAAAATGGTCAGCTTTTGATGAAGATCTAGACATTTTGGTAAACAAATATTTCCGCCTTTAGCTGAGCCAGTGGCGTGCGCGACACATCACACCATCTTCTGTTACGATGTGATCACGTGGCGGGCAACAATTGATGAATTGTTGCCCGTGCGGGAAACATTGAATTTTGATGACTGCCATGTGACTCTGAATCAGCCAATGAGTGCGTACGTTATGTCTGGAAAACTTATGGCTAATATGTAACAATGGATTTTGATGACTGCCACGTGACCCTGAATAAGAGCATACATTGTGCCTGGAAAACTTATGGCTATGTAATGCTAATTGTTGTTATAGTAGTATTTATACCTGTTATCTTGAGCCATACAAACAGTGCAGTCACTGGGCAAAGTTTTGGGTCCAAGGGGTTTGACCACAGAGTTAACATCACACCTAATAAATACAATTAAACATTGTGGAAGGTATTTTAGTATACAGTATTTTAGGCAGGGTAACCTAAGCTAATCGTAACCTATATATCTTACCCTTACCCACATAACATACCTGTCACAAAAAAATAGAATACAGGTAGCACTAACTGTAATGACAGTCTTAATTATATAGGTTAAATTACAACAATATTAAAACCTGGTCAATTAATTAATATGCAATCAACTGATGCTTTGGGTTTACTTTTCAGTGTCGAGTAAGACCAATAATTATGAATTACAGTTAGTGATTGCAGGCTCATTGCATTTTTACTTGCCGACCTGTGATTGCATGGCTCTGATTACGTTTTTAGTTTTACAACATTCAAATACAGTATTAGAAAACTGCTCTAATATACAAACATTTCTTTGACATTTATTAATCTACTTAATATTTTTAATACCATTCACAGTACTGGACACATAGCATGCTTGTTTGCTCTCCTCACTCTCTGTGTCTGTCTGTCTGTCTATCTATCTATGTGTACAATAAACATACCTTTTGCTTTCCCGTCTGCTTTAGACCATGGAATTTGTACATCGATTCGTTGTGGCAATTTACCAGACTTTGCTACATGTATATAAGGCAATTAAAAAATATAAATATATATGTATATAGGCATTATTAATAGTATATCTGTCTGACATGCTCATTTTGACAATTATAATAATTATTATAACCCTTTCAGCCCGGCCCTAAAGCTAGGTCTCTTAACTGATTTTTAGCTTTTTTCTAGATTGAGAATAACCCTGAGGACCCGACCCCCCCTCCCCCCAACATAATATTATTGTCTGCACAATACTGTTGGTCATTTTGCTGAAAAATCTGCCCTGAAAATGCAGCACAATTTGCCATTTTTTATGCATCCTATATTAAGAAGCCCTGTTATATATATGATTCAACCTGTTCAACAGTTAGCTACATGTACATGTAGGTTGAATAAGATTGAACCTAATCTGTAGGTTGATTCAATTGAACCGAGGATGAACATTACAATATGACCTAGCTAATAAGGTTGAAACAAATTTAACTGATCTAATACTGCAGCATGAACACAGTAAATGTGAAGTGAATTTTACTAACCATCATAATTGCTTGGTAGTTTCAAATGCATCACCTTTAACCTCAATGGCTCTTCACCTCGCAGAAATAATGCAAATGAAAACAGGGTAATAGTCCAAAGCCATAATCCACGAAATCCCTGAAACAAAATAATCTATTAGTGAAAGTAAACAATATAAAATACAAAAATATTATACTGCATGCATTGATCAATGTTTTAATTTAAGCTGCTTTGGATGACAGTTGTTATATTATTTACATAATACATAATTGTATACTCTTAAAAGGGGCCAATTATATATGTTAAATTACTTTAAGTGATATTTCAAGAATTTAAAAGTTAAACCTGGCCAAAAAGATAACCTCAAAACAATAATTTCATTTTTAATAACTCTTGCATCCACATGTTAAAAATGAAACCACAAAAAATTCAAAAATCTAAAGCGATAGGATTTCTCCTCATGTCAGCGCCGTATTAAAGTTTTCATGAACTTAACTAATAGACAAACATCACAAAATGTTTACCATGGGATAAAATCACATGTTTTAACTGTAACTTCTGGTTCATGAGAAACACTTATAATTTAATAAACATGCAATATCTCAATGAATTCTTGTTGTATTTAAAGAAACTGTTTGCAGCATTCAACCTCACTTGACAAGCTGTAATTATGTAAAGGGGGCAGTGTTAAGCTTGGCATGACTCGCATCAGTTGTTTGGTGTGTTTTGTGCAAAACTGAGTGCTGATTTCATGCTCGCTTGTGATTTCAGAGCATTGAAATTGTTGAAAATCAAAGAAATGAAAAAAATCAAAAACAAATAAGGGTTTCTATCAAAAGTTATTGCTGTTATGGCTGGCTGGCTTCTAAAAAAATGGCACAACATTGTATCTGCAGCATGTCTAGATTTGATGCAATAATTCTTTTACAGTCACATGCATATGCATCATTAGTTGAGCAGCTTTGATTGGTTTAGTAGTGAAAGGGTTAATGGCTTTGATGCACTTATATATAGACACTGCAAAACATTGTTAACTCTTTCTAATGATTATTTTCAAATATCACTCACACTATTAATCATTAATAATTTAACTTGCACACTAATTATTATATTAATTAATACAAATAGTTACAAATCTAAAAGCAGTGTACATTACCTCAATTGTCTTCATGCAATAATTTCTCATACGCATGAGACTAAATTGTAGCCCAAATGGAGGTGCTCGTTTTGGTTCATATGGCATTCGTCCTTTCCTGCTGTCCCTTGCTGAAGGCCGCTTTGCCCTCCTGATCAATTGCTTAATTGTTTGTTTTACATCTGTTCAATTAATATAATAAAATTAATAAAATAATATTACAAGTATTGCATCTCAAACAAACCTTTGATATATAAATGTACCACAGGAATTGAGCCAGAAGGGACAATTTAATTGGCCCTTCAAAGACTATTTTTGCAAGTGAATTGGCATTTAATTTCCTTTGGAGGTGGCCAAAGATGGTCAATTTGACCATTATTGTATTTTTTCAAGGGACAAATGTATTTTTAAAGTGGAAATGGTTCAGTGGCATAGCCTGGCTCGTTCCCTGGTACCATTTCTTTGTAAATATCATAACATTCATTTTAATCTTATTTCTTCTTATAATTAAGACAATGTCAAGATATATAATCTTTGGAAAAATACTGTAAGCCATAGAATAGGAGGCATATTACCAATTCAAGCTTGAGGAATTCGTCAGGTTTGATTACTTAAAGTGGATATAAGGGCAATTCCACGTAACTTGCAGACATTACATTCAGAGACCAAAAATCAGATTACAAATGCTTCCCAAACTCAATTTAAAATAGCTGTGCTGCTTAAATTGATACATAGCACACCTTAGCCTCTCTATTTTCAATAAAAAATAAATATTTTCCTATTATTACTCTTTTTTAATTAATATCTAAATATCTGTTGCAGACATTACAGCCAAAAACAACCACTTATTTGAGTCAACTTTTTAAATTCTTAATTCCTGTGAGTTGTAAGGAGTTCCAAGAAAACAAATGGACTTCCTGAACTTGTTAATTACCAGTTCCCAACTATAATGATACAGTTCAACAAAGCTCACTGTAGTAGTTTTTATTTGCTTTAAATATGCATGGCGGACATTACAGAAAAATCGTTGCGGACATTACATTTTGGGAATATGCCTAGAATCAGATTGTTTTGTAGTCTGGAGTTAAGGGGAAACATTTATACATAGCACACCTTGGTTGGGCCTCTATTTTCAATAAAAAAAAAAATTCCTCTCATTAACTTTTATAAATTAATATCTAAATGTCTGTTACGGACATTACAGCAAAAAACAACCACAAGTTTGAGTCAACTTTTTAAATTCTTAATTCCTGTGAGTTGTTCCAAGAAAACAAATGGACTTTCTGAACTTGCTAATTATATAACCAGAGTTCCCAACTATAATGATAAAGTTCAACAAAGCTCACTCCAGGGTTTTCAATAACATTTGAAGTAAGTGGCAAAACTTAAGAGTAGGCGGCGAGCATCGAGCGCCATTGGCGCAAATACTCACATTTCCCCTAATTTTTCAATCAAAGTAGACTGGCTCAGATCTTTATAATTATGCCGATATAACATGCCACTCATTTGAAAATACCACATAAAAATACTCCAAATAACAAACTACAAAATAATACAAAACAAAACAACAAGAATATCAGCCTGCCATATATATATAACAGTCAAAGCCATGTCTCAAAATGCGCACCCTAGAGGAAGATCAACAAATCTTTCTTGGAGTCCGGGCTCACAATGGTACAATGGTTTCACAGGATATTGGAGGACAGACAGACAAAAAATATTTTTTAATGGTACTTAAATTTGTACTTAAAATAGCTTATTTGCTGGCAGAGTGGGAATGGCCAGCATCACTTATTCAGAGCTTAATTGTGCCCTATTGTCCATGCATGCAGTCATGGATAAATTTTGACATCAAACAATATATTTTACTAGCAGGGTTGCACAGAGGCAAAGGAGTAAGGAGGGGGTATATACAATTCTGTCATATACATGTATACTATATCAATACTATATCAGAGAATTAATGATTTTAAAATCTCACCTGGTGAAGACATTGGATCACCACTGGGTATTATCTCAACCACCTTGCCATCCTCATCTCTGACTACGTCTTCTTTATATGGCACAGTGTGTCCAAATGCACTAAACCAGTAACGAAAAGCTGATGCATATCCATTAACTGGAGGAGAAAGCCCTTCGCATACCAAAGTTCCAATTTTGCGGCCCTTCCTTTCACACTTTTTTTCTGCAAATATAATTTATTTATTTGACTTGGGTATAGTTGACAATTTATCATTATATACGATGGGTATTCCTGTAAAAACTAGAGTTGGTCTGCATCAGCGGGGAAGATAAATCACTGGTATAATCAATTAAAGTCCATCAAGGTATATGCTTTTGCTCGAACTAAGGGCTAGCTATCGCTCGAAATGTCAGCTGCTACTCGCTACACACAGCGGTTATCATACCTTATCACAAATATCCTAGTTCATCTAGCATGCCTTCAAAATTTGAAAGTTTGATGTTAACTGTTAACTCTGAATGTTCTTTTTATGCAACGGCCTTGCTTGTAAATTATGTTGCTGGGAAGGATTACAAGTCTGGAGCATATGCACAGGGAGTTCTAACTTTCTTTACGCGAGAAAACACACACTTCAACGTACAGGACCCTTTCTTCCACAAGAATATGCATGGGTGTCACAGTGTGGGATGAGACCATGCGCTGGAATTAAGAAGGAAGAAAATCGACTGCAGATTGGGATTCAAAAGTATCTGTGTTAAATAAAATGAGAAAATATTACAGTCTGTGTATTAAAGTGCCTATAACCCCCAAAAAAATATTTTTTACATCTATTCTGTATAATGCCCAGACAAAGAATTTGAAAAAATAAATTTTAAAGTGAAAAAACTAAACTTCAACGATTTTAGTGGCATCAAAGTTAGAGAAAATAAAACATCTGTTTTGGGCTACCTGTTTCCAGTTGGAAGTCAGCGCGAGTCTTGGCAAGGGCCTGGAGTGGTGACGTCAAACGGACATCATTTGCACTGTTTCTTTTGTTCCTCTAATTTAGAACAATTAAGCTGGATATTTTGTGTCCCAGGGGGGAGGGGGAAATTCCTATATTTTACTGGTCATCTTCCCCTAGAGGGTGGGAGAAATCACAATGTTTGCAAATGTCTTTGACAAAGTACCCTCCCCTGCCCGGGATCCCCCTTCCTTCCACCCCCTCCCCTGCACACCCCCCCAACACAAACAAAGGGGATGGCCGCTGATAGGTGCATAACACTGAGAAAGCAAAGTTGTTTATAGTTTGATACCATGGTCAAACACTCAAACTCGTTTTTTGTATATTACTTATAACTTGAAAAAGTGCAAGTGTTTAATATTCTGAGTATTAAATTTAGGAAGGAGATCCATTATGAGCCGTAGCGCCCCTGGAGACTGATAGACTGTTTGTATAGCTGATCGAAGTTCGTGTGGTTAATGCAGTGAGTCGATTGGCAATTTACAAATAGGGGTATAGAATGGTCCCTAAAAATAGTGAGTCTAGGCTTTAAAATTCAAGCAAGTCTTGAAATCTCGGCGTTTCAAGAAAGAGTCCGAGTCTCGGCGAGTCTCGCATTTGACCATTCTATATGGACCCTAGAAAACAACACTCCGCCAATTAGTTAAATAACAACAGCGTATTTCTTGTTTCTATTAACTTGTTTTCCGAAGTTATGATTTAACTATATTATAAATACTTCTGTCTTGCACTTTCTATGCATTCTGAGTGTGGTCATGGAGCGAAACTGACCCGGCATGCAGAGATGTAACGCCAAAATTAACGGCCTCATTGATATGCATGAATGTAAATAATCTATGCACAACCATGCGTATAAGTAAGTTAACATATGACTTACGTAAAAATGTAATGACAGTAACGGCCATGAATGGTCTTTTGCTTTCCCCGAAGAGAACTGCACTGTCTCCTTGACACTTCGCAAATGCTTCGAGGTGCATTAGGCGAGTCTCATAAAGCCTCATTGTGCGGTCGTCGAGCGCTTTTGCTTGGTTCCTTGCCGCAAGCCTTCTTCCAGCGGAAAGATTTCCAGAAAGAAAATCTCTTACATCTACTCCACTACCACAAGAGTTCTTTAAACTCTGAACATTGGCGCTTTGCCCTTTATAATTTTTTCTCCTTCCCTTCGCCTTCGGCATTTTTGTACATGTAAGAATGCATGGGCTAAAATAAAAACGACATCTGATACGGTTTGACGTCATTAACGTTTTCGCTTTTTATTGGATGGTAATGTAGGAATTCCTACGACCGCATGTGGAGAAATCCTACGATTGCTACAGAAATAATAATCCTTCATTATTAAATTGGTACATTGTAGAACACAGTACAGGTACATGAAACAGTGTAGCTGTTTAATATTTTTTTTTATCTTCACCCATGATTATCATGGCTACATGGGCTCACTGCCATTGGGAGTGTCACAGAGGTTGAGCCACAAGGGACAATTTGGTCCAATTTGGCCCTTTTGCCATTTAATTTCCTTTGGAAGCAGGAAAAAGCAGGACAATTTTATCCTTATCATATTATTTCAAGGTACAAATGTGTTTCTACAGTGGGAATGGTGCAATGGTTCCCAGCCTGGCTCGCTCCCTGCTGTCATAGTATTAAGGGGTGTCTTCTTTCACAGCTGGAGAATCAGGAGGAGCAAATTAGTATTTCAAAAAAACATGGGAAGTTTTAGCTATACTAACTGCACCTAAATCCAGTGAATTTGGGACTTTCTTGGGAGTAATAACATAATTTCAGATCCTCAGCCAGGGGAAAGGAGGGGATTGGGGGGGGGGGGGGGGGGGGGGGTGGTGGTGGATCAGAATTGAGGTGCAAAATTACATGCAATATTGACCCCTCTGTAGTATTTGTCCAATTTAACCTTTCCTAACAAACACAATAACAAATATCATGAGAATGGCATATAAATAACACACCAATTTACCAATTCCAGCTATGAGCTTTAGCATGCATAACTGAGAGAGACGTTTCATGTCACCTGCAGTCCCACTTTCTGTGGCCATTTCCAGTACTAGGGTACCTGACTCGATTAGTTTTATACAAAGCTATTTCAGGTATCCCGACACTCTCCCTAATTTAATTAGATGTTTATCTTAATTCAACGTAAAATACTCAAACATGTTAAGGCATGGTTTGAACATGAAAATGAGGCTACAGCTATTTTGTTGAATAGAGTCACTTTAATTTGCTCAAATCCTAGAAGAATGGTGGTTATAACTAATCTCAGCATTTTTAGTCGCCTACTATAAAATTTAGGCGACCACGTGATCACAAAAAGTTGAAAATTAAACTAAAAATGGGGTGGTACATTGTATGTTTTAAGTAATGATTTTGTGTTTATCTGATTACACTTGTGGTTGACTTTAAAGATCAGATTGGAATGGTTGACCCTGATAGACTGTTAAGGCAAAAATATAGAAAACAGGTCATGTGACCTATTCTTGAAACCATTTTCACCATTTATATCCTCTTCAGTGATAAAAATTCATGCAACCATTCCGGACACAGTCTCATTTCCCATAACAAGCTTAACATTTCGAACCAAAAATCTGACACAAAACAATAACTTCCACCACCCCATTTTGATTTCTTTGTTTTATCAGCCTTAAGGTCACGTGACCTTCAAAACACCAAAATAGTGAATTTTGAATGTTTTATTAGAACTGCTCAAAAACCATGCATTAACATGCTTGAGTGTGAAATAAAGTATTTGTTGTTGTAGTTGTAGTAGTACTTGCATACTACATCTTCCCAGAAATATTTCACTTGTGCAGGTGCCATGTGCTTTTTCTGTTTGTAGTGTGCTGATACCCATACAACTCCCCATGGTACATGTTCACACCCCAAAGAGCTAAACCATGCCTGCATCCTGCATTTTCTAGACCTGTGTCGTCTTGTCTAGGATTCTTTTTGGACTTGTTATTTGCTGCTCTCCAGTGAGAGTCACCACATCCGTCATCTATTTCCTGTACAAAAATAAAAATAATATAGTTTTTCCTGTAGTAATTCATACACATTAGTGTATGTAATAATTATTGTATTATGTTAAAGTAGGTTTTCAGTTGGAAAATGCTTGTATGTTAACATGTATGTTAATTACCAGCCCAGAGGTCCTTATGACGAAAAACTTTCCCAGAGGTCTTGAAAACTGCCCGAGGCCACACAGTAAATGATGCTTTTAATTTTTCCTCATCAATTTATTTTACTTTTATATTTGCTTTTGGTAATTTAACTGCATGCTTGTACCAAACCTATACCTACCATTATCAGACTAATTGAGCAATTTTTCATTTATTTCAGATTTGCACAACTGTCAAAATTGGGGTTGCTACTCTGAGAGGGACTTTATTTTCAAAATTTATTATAAGAACCATCAAATCTTATTGCTTAACTTTTGGGGGGTTCACTACTTTTGGAGAGTCATTACTTTGGGAACTCTACATCAGAATAGAATAGAATAGAACCCCATGGGACAGAACAACTTTATTATTCAGGCCAGGTCTTTGGCCTACACAAGTCAGAAATCACAAGTGTTTATTATTTATATTTTCTGTGTCGACCTTTTGTGCCATCAACCAATGACACTGCACATTGCACCGGTAGTCGCCATGACATGTCTCACGGCGACCATTTTCTTTGGCATATGGGCGAAGCACCAATAATCCATGGTAACTGAAAGAAAATGCATGCACTGCTGCATCTAAGTGCCATTGGATTGCAGTGTTGGATTGTTGAACTGCTTAAATTAAATTATTTGTTCTACCATTTAATGCAACATTTCCCTGCTAGCAGTTACCTTTCTCCCTAAAATTATAGGTGAGGGATCAGAGAGAGAAGAAAGAGAACTCTGCCAGTACTGTAGGCCACTTTCTTTGTCATGCATGCATTTTGGTTACCTGGCAACTTTGTTGTTAAGCAGCATGTAAGGATTGAGCATGTACACCATGTATTTCTGGTAGAAGCCAGTTTAACCACAGCAATGATGGTGGCATATCAAAGAAAGGCTACTTTACCAGCAGGTCTCTTTCTTCTCTCTCTCTCCCTAATGGCAGCAGCAGCCATCTCGGAAGGAGGGCCAAAAGGCAGAAAGAAACTGGCAGAAATACAGTGTTTGTATGAAAAGATTATGTTGCCCAAAATTGTTTTTCTGAAATATTTAGCATCCCAGAACTAAAGATTGTTGTGATTATTATTGAATCGCGCTTTTAGTGACATGTAATGTAATGTGACAAAGAAAGGCTTTTAATACATGCTTTATACATTGAATCAAAAGAGTACATTCAACTGAAAACTCATTACCTGATCCATCTTTGCAATGAACAAGGCGAAGAATTCTCCAAATGCATTTGATCGCATGTGCTTTGAAAGAATATAACCGCTGAACAATTCATTGCAAATCCCGCAGGTATTGTCTGTGATCTAAATGCCTGGACCCAGGGATATACAATTATGACAAAAGTGAACAAATCCTGTGGGATGTCCACGGGTGTCCCCGGGGTGTACCCCCCGGGAAGGCCGCTGATAAGTGCATTAATGCCGCATTCAAATTACCAGCTAAATGTTAAACCGGACTGCACGGTTCACAGGAATTGTCTTGACTATAAATGCCCTCGAATTCAAACAGCAAACTCCCTAGCCAACCATCTTTAGTTCTGCAATGCTAAATGTTTCAGAAACACAATTTGAGGCAAAATATTGCACAATCACATTTTCATACAAATGCAGTGTACTTCCGCCATGTTTGGAGTACAGTTCTGCATGAATCACTCACTATAGAGAATGTATACATACATAGACTTTATTTACCCTCGAACTTCAGAGTAGCTTTGACAAACTAACTAATGGCTTCTTTGTATGGTAAACTACACTTGTAAACTTCGCTAAATTCTCCATTATATTTCAGGTGTATTTAGACTCGTTTTATGAATGATTTGGGGTTTAAAATAGTTAGGTTTTCTTTAAATTTGTTTTTTTTTAGATGATCTATACATTTCTATACTCTACTCTCTACTCTAGTGAGCGATTCCTGTCTTTTATACTTTACAAGTCTTTAGTTAGACTTTTATAGAATATGGATGGCCGCCGCTGCCGTAAGATTACCACAATCCATGTTCCAAACTGGCTAGTATTAAAAACTATATTATTTTTCATGATTCATGATTCGAGCTCGGCTATATACCAGCCGACTATTCTACTTGCATGTTGCTCCGAACGTACCTTCTGAGTCGCTCATCTTTACGACAAGTCTAATAGCAATAGGCTGAATTAGACAGGATGCTTCTTTATAAATTTATACCAATATTTTAACCTGTTCCAGTGTTCTTGTTGGTTGTTCAGTGCACGAATTCATGGATGATCCATGACGAATTCAAGAAGAATGCAAATGGCGCATCAAATTCCTTTGACACGTACCAGTCTACCTCGATCTTATCAATATTGCCCAAAAATTAACCATAACCATTATTCCAAGCGTGTTTTCCATTTAGGGATAGTTGTGAATTCAACGGGGAGAACGTGTTGAAATAACACCGAACATCGAGCGAGCATTGTGTAGTTACCAGTTTCCCGGCCGAGATAATTTATTAAAAATCTCGATTTCTTTCGCTTGGGAAAGCACAGGTAACCCACACATGATCACAGGGAGTCCAACGCAAGATTAGGAGTCATCAAGCCATTTTATTTTAAATGCGAATGGTTCATAATAAGTACCAGGAGCCCGTTACCTTTTCCGTAAAAAAAAAACCGCTTTGAAGTTCAAATTTCGACCAAAATGACGCGAGCGAGCTCTTTTTCGCGGCTGTTTTTTTGTGTGCAAACATTCGTACCCCTCCCTAGCCTGCGTGCAGACCGTTCTAATTCTCTTTTTGCAGGGAAAGATAACGTCTCGCAGGCTACCCCCTCCCCATCTCTGATGAAAATAATAATAATTTATGCTTGGCTAGCGCGCGTTGCGTGACAGGCTGTCAAAGTACTGCATGCTACACATGCAAGTGCTTTGCTTTTCCGTATAAAAGATTGCATAAAGCCTCAAAACCTCAGCCCAGAAAGACCTCCAAGATGTCTCTAACTTTGGCTACCCTCGTGACAAACTTCAAGTCCGTCTTGAAAAACCAAGGAGGCACAGTTCGAAATGTTGTTATGGTTCTTCTCGTCTTTGGTTTACAAGCCATAGTTTCAGGAGAGAATCTCTTCCAATGTCCGACTAAAAACTATGCTTCGTATGCTTGGATGTTTGTCATCGTACCAGCATTGCTACTGTTCTTCGTTTCTCTTTTCCTAAACGAAGGCTTCTGGAATGTCGTCCGCGGTTGCTGCTATCAGGAAGAACCCGAGAGAAGAGATCTCAAGAAACGCGTGTTGCCTTTCCTCTTTCCTAGATGGGGCTGTTCAAAAAAACTCTTCGAGATCATCTTCTACAGTATGGTCGCCAGTTGTTTGTGGGTGTTTTGGGCTTTCCTGCAAAGGGAATACTACACTTGTTCTGTTCTGGGGAATAAGGTTGCCAGACTGCTGAATACCACGACTGAACAGAAAAAGAAGATCTTGGTGGACTACCAGAAAGCGGACGACATGTCTCAAATGATCGCGTTCGTACTTCTCGCCATTATGTTAGCCGTTCCGTTTATTGTGTTGACATCTTACAGATGCTGCTGCCAGCGCCCAGTTTCCTCAATTCCAAGTCCTTATCAGTACCAGAGTTTGGAAGCGAAGTCTGCCGTAGCAACTTTTAAAGAAAAGATGGAAGGACTCGCCGCAGAGCAAGGAAAGAGAAAAGCGGAAATGTACTTTGCCGAGCAAACTCTCAGCGATAAAAACCCATCAGAGATTCTCATCAAAGCTTACGAAGACTTGACTAAGATCGACAAGTATTCCGAAGCATTCCCTGCCCTTGGCGAGTACAAATCTATCGAAGCGAACGCTGCTGTCTCGGCTTTCAAAACACACGCAGAAAAGGCTGGGAAAGACAGAGTTGCCGTTACGTTCGTCGACAAGACGTGGACCGACTACGAACAGAAAGATCCATTCAGTTTGGTGGAGAATGTTTACGATTCCATGGTGGATCGTTATCCACGCTCTACTGGAGACAGAAGTCAGCCATATATCAAGACCAACGAATATGTCGGAATGGAAAAAAATGGATCCAAGTCGCGTGTTGACGTTGAGTTGACAGAAAATCTGTAGAGGTTAAGACTATTTGATTTCAGGCCGGTGTAGATTATTTACAGCGCATTTTACTTTATTATAGTTTATAGTGTTGACATTGTTAACATTAACTCCATAGATTCTTATCTAACCGATTAACCATTTTTATATTTGTATAGTTTTACAGGTTTTAGATATTATACAGTTGGTGCGGTATCCGTCCGTATATGGATGTTACCGACTCAATAAAATGTACATGTGGAAGGGAAAAAAATATTATTTATTTATTATTATTATTATTATTATTTTTATTTTTTTGGGGGGGGGGATTTGACATTTTATCCCCCAAAAAATGTCAAATTTCCCATCCTTGGAACAACATGTTTGGTCAAAAATATCAAATATTTGCTCTATCTTTGTTTTCTATAAATAACCCCATCCTGGGGCAGGCAGCGTATGTCAAAATCCTCACCCTCAGGGTAGCCCTGCCTGTCAAATCCCCGCCCCTTGGCTGCCCCCCTCCCCCTCAGGTTTAAGATTGATAGGTGCATAAACTGACTTGGCTTTTTTTATTTTTATTTTTTTTATTTAATATTTTGTGTTTGAGTAGGTTACAATAATATCTTTATTTAATTAGGGAAGCACGTAATAGCAAAGCTAATAAACGGTGGAGGGAGGGAAGGGGGATTTAGACAACTCGGGTAAGCACCTTGTCTTGCCTCTTGCTGGCTACAGCCATGCATTGAACTGAGATGTTTTGCCCTCTGGGCATCCCATAAAATTGTGTTGTCTTTCAACATGGCTGCATTATTCAGGCAAAGAGGTCAATTTCTTCACAGTTGCACTTTTTCATTACACTCATTCTGGTTTGGGGCATACCAGAAATCGGAATTACATGTAACATACACATATGTATAAAAGTTAGTATTAGTTACAACTGGTTATGGATCTTGATTTTTGTCTTTCAGGTACAACATATCATGAAATTACCATATTTTGATTCACAAAAAATCACAACCATTCCAAAGAGAAGTAAGCATTGACAGCATCTAGCCCTGAAGTGGCTCTCTTCTCTGGGTACCATTAAGTAGCATATTTGTAAACATCTCAAAACTGTCACTATTAAATCCCTCTACTCTTGCTTCATTAGTCACTGGATCCAGAGCTCTTGGTGCGAAAAACCGACATTGCTTGGATGCAACCTGGAGTTCAGATGTATGAAAGGGCAAAACTAGAAGAGATATCTCCACAATCATCGCCACTAAAGTTCAAAGTGTTGAGCTGATAGCAAAGAAAAGAAATCCTTATCCCATTTGTCCCATATTTCGTGCTTATATACTTTCTCTCAAAGTATATATATATATATATATATAAAGTATAATAATATTTTAATGAAGTTGTGTATTTATCTCGTTTTTATCTTATATATAGTTTTAAAATCTAGCTTTTTAATTAACTAGTTTGTATTGTCAGTTACTGAGGGCCACAAGTTTGTTAGCTTTGCTATTTAGTGCTACCCTCTTTAAATAAAGACTGTTATTATTATTATTACCCAGAAGGGTTCGTTTGCTGTCCCGAAAGACAATTTGTACGTGTTAGTCTCCATAGACCAACATGCCTCAACGTACAGATAGTTCAGCGATATCGTATCTGCATCTGGGATGACTCGATTGCCAAGCGCATCGAGATACAGTCGGTCTCCTTCGATAAGGATTGTATCGATTTTGTCAGCACGACAGCGCTGAATTGAAAAAAACTCATAAAAGAACATTGTCTTCCTCTCGATGCAACACTGAAATGTTTGTGACCCTGATGAATACTTCCAGCTATGAATAAAGCCGAGTATTACATGATAATTTCAAAAAAATGGTACTTACCCGGCCACTTGAAATGAAATCGGCAAACGCGAAAATATTGTGCCGTTTGCTACATCCGGGATATCAGTATCCTCTGAGACCCAGGGTGCCAAGCCCCAAAATTGGTATGCTCGTGTGGTCACCCTGTGTTGTACGTCAAGACGCTCGCACCAACTAGGTGACGTCATTAGGTTTGGAATTAAAAAGTCTGATAATAATTTGCAAAGAGATTATTCTATCGATCGGTAGGAATGCTAAACCCTGGTGGAGGGTTAGGTTTGTAGTCAGGGTTAGGTATTATGGTTGTAGGAATATGATGTCACCGTAGGAATCCTACAATTCCTACCGAAGTAATAATTATGTTACTTATATAGAGATAGGTCCTTATTACACTGTGATTCACGGCTCAGTCAATACGCAAAGGCAAAAACTTGACGTCGCACGGCCGGCCCACTGAAACATCGCGTAACGTGAATTTGGGTGTGATGAAAGCCATGTATGGCCGTACTTTTCAAAAGTTCCAATAATTTGTAATTATATAATAATAAGATAGTTAGAAATATTTCATTTACAACTCTAAATTAAGTCTAAATATTATTAAAAATATGATAACAATTTCTAAGGTGAACAATATTAAAACTAATATCGAGACTGTGGTTGAGTGCACACATCATTCTATCAATCTAATCCCGACCAGTAAAATCTAGTTTTGTTAGATTTTTTTCTAACACTATTGTAGTTATCTAGCTTTCTTAGGTTGTCTGGTATAGAGTTCCACAGATTCGCAGCGGTTTATCTTGATGATTTCAGGCCATATGTGGTAGATTTAACTTTAGGTATGTTAAGAATGGCGCTGTCCCTTAAATTATAGCTACTTATCCTTAACTTGAGTAATTCCGATATGGACACTGGCGCATGTTCACTTTTCAGTGACCTAAATACTGTACATAAGATTTTCATAATAATAATAATGTCTTTATTCACCTAATAAAATATATATGAGATGTTACAATATTGAAGAATAACAAGAGGCTGTATGCAGCCTATACTCGGGCCATATAATAATAATAATAATATATTCTTTAACCAGGGTAAACCCTTCAGCCAAAGCTGTTATCAGTGGGTGCCCTGGGAGATCAAAATAATGTAAATAACAAAGTATAAAAATATCAGATAATAATACAGTAAAAGTATATGTACAAAGTTATCCTATCATTAATTAAAAAATAACTACGTTTTAAAAATTCAAAAATTTAAAAAATCTAAGAAATATCTCCTACTTTTGTTTTAAAAACTAACAATGATGATGTTTCTTTAACCTCTGTTGGTAGATCATTAAAATCTTTTGCCCCTGAGTAAAAACAGCCTTTCTTTGCAATTTCTGTCTTAACTTTAGGAATTATGAGATCCAGGCCATTTCTTCTAGTGTTGTGGGCATGAGAGATCTTATCATAATATTGACTAAAAAACTCTGGACCATTACAATTAAGACATTTAAATACAAAGATAACACGGTGCATAGTGCAGCGTGCTTGAAGTGATTTCCATCCCAACTGGTGAAGCATATCTTCATGTGTAAGGTCATGTTCCTTTAAAATTATTCTTGCTGCTCTTGTCTGCAAGCGTTCTAGTGCAGCATATCTGGTAGGAGCTAAGTTATTTCATACTATATCGCAGTATTCTAATTTCGGCAATATCATTGACTTAAACACTCTCTCCGCTGCCTGGACTGTAAGGTTATTTCTAATTCTACTAAGTAACCCTAACTGACTGGATACCTTACTGAATAATTTAGAGGTGTGTTCTTTAAAAGTCAATGATTGATCTAAGTAAACGCCTAAGTACTTATAGTGCGGCTTGCGTTTAAGCACTTGGTCGGCAATAAATATATCACTACAGCTAGTCATATCCATGTTACTTTGGTTGAGTTTTTGTGGAGTTCCAAATATAACATATTCAGTTTTCTTGGGGTGGATGTATAACTCGTTACTTGTTGACCAGCTGAGTAAGTGGGATAGCTCAGTGTTTAAAATTGGCGTCACATGTGCAATAGCAGGAGCTGCATAATAAATCAGTGTCATCAGCATACATTAAGATCTTGGCAGCTTGTAAACAGTTTGGTAGATCTGTAACATACAGAGAGAACATTATAGGGCCTAGAATAGAACCTGGGGCACTCCTGACAGCACTGGTTGAGCAGTAGATATTATCCCACCCAGGTAAACAGATTGACTACGATGAGAAAGATAGTCACTCATCCATTGATGCTCTTTGTTACAAATACCAAAGAGCCTCAATTTGTCCAGGAGCTTGCTATGATCAATCGTGTCAAATGCCTTTCGAAAATCTACAAAAATAGCACCTGTCACGAGTCCATTATCCATATTTCTTCGTATCGAGTCCGTCAAAAACGTAATAGCTGACTGTGTCGAGTGCCGACGACGAAAGCCGCATTGATAACTAGAGCATAGATTATGAGTCTCAAGATAATCAGTCAGTTGAAGTTGTACTGCTTTCTCTAATATATTTGACATGATCGGCAAGATTGAAATCGGGCGGTAGTTATCCATATCATCCCGCGCGCCCTCCTTATACAGTGGAACGACTTTGGCATGCTTCCATTCTTGTGGTACACACTGCGTGGTTATAGATAGATTAACGATGTGTGTTAAAGGAGCGCTGATGTTGAGAGCGCCGTCCTTCAGTAGCCTGGCGGGTACGCCATCAAGCCCTGTCGCTTTAGTTGCCTTCAGCTGCGTTAACTGTTTACAAATAAAACCGTTGGAAACCGTTGATAACTGAAACACTTGCTCAGTATATTTTGTACGGCTTTGTAAGAGATCAGTTGGACGGCATGTAAGTGTCTCAGAAATCCGTGACTTCACACTTGAAAAATATCTACAGAATTCATTAGTAATTCCGCTCTTATCCGTAAGTATCTGCCCCTCCAATTTGACTTGGTTAACTGACTCCGTTATCATAGTCTTGTTTGGCAAGACTTTCCTGATAGATCTCCAAAAATTGCGCAGATTATCCAAGTTCTCTTGAATCTGTCTAACATCTTCTGTAACTGTTAGTGGCATGCATGATCAGTACCTGCTGACAACCTAGTTGGGTTTCCTGTTGCCTAGGGGGGTTAAGTATGATGCGTGGTAATTTTTGGGATTGGGTTGAATTGATTCCTGTGGTTTGTACAGGTTTGGGATGAGCCGTGATGTCACAAACCAGTAGAAAACACTGGGATCTGTTAACACAATCAGAAAAAAAACCAGCCACAATACCTGGGACTTAGCCTGCTGTGCGCAGACGTATTTTTCACTCTCATAAATTCGAAGAAAAAAGTAACGTCTGCTTACCCGAGCGCTTAATTAGTTTCAAATATGCACACCTCATTGTGTTATGGTTCAATCAGATTTTACCTTCCATATCCTGGAAAGTGACGTAATGTTGCATTTAAAAGGAATTTAGACAATACATTTGCCATTAACCAATCATAGGAGAGTGTTCAATGGCCGCCAATTCACTAAAATTCTAACAACGGCTTTGATTGGGCAGAAAAATAAAACAAACGTGCTGACGTCTGCTTGCATATTGGAAACTAATTAAGCGCTCGGGTAAGCAGACGTTACTTTTTTCTTCGAATTTATGAGAGTGAAAAACTACGTCTGCATAGCAGGCTACCTGGGACTAGGCTGGTGCCACATATATTAGCAATGTTATAAACGAAAATGATTGCGTCTGTATTTAATCGAATATAAAAAATATCACCATACAAAAGATCACATCAAAATTAGTATGCTGACTGGGTTTGAAGCAAACATTTTCTTATCGGTAATCATACATCTGGTTCTATTTAGAGGAGTTATGCAGTTACATTTTATCATGTCTATAAACTTTCCTTTCAATAATAGTTCTTCTTTCAGAATGTTGATGATCATAAACTCAGGTGTTGAAGCAGGTGAATGGTTTTCCTAGAGTACAGCTGTCAGTAACTATTTCCGTGTTTCTATTTTACCTGGGTCCGGTCCTTCCATCGACAGTTTTTATTTTCGAGTGTATGAGATTTCCTTCCATGTCATTGGAAACAGTTATTTATCTGTCAATTACCAACTACATCCATTGTCAACTACATGCAGCTGTGCTCCCAATGAACTGGTATAAAGTTTGACTGTGCTGAACTGGTAATATGATGTTCCTTGATGGTTATTTTTCTGGACTTGCTATTAATCAGCTTTGAAGTTCATTAGCTTTATAGGCATACAGCATAATATAGGGAAGTACAACGGTGGGTACAATTCCCCTCCATGTCACTTAAAACAGTTATTTAGCTGTAAATTACCAACTACTTCCACTGTGAACTGCATAGATGTACCATCTCCAAATAGGTGCTTTCATTTCCAGCACCTTAGTCAAGACTGGAGACATACATGTAGCATTGATATAGATGTACATATAAAAGTTAATTGTCCTGTGATGTTCAAAATTTTGAGCAACGTTTGTTCAGTGCATTGATACAAAGTTATATGGTTAACTGGTAATATGTGCCTTGTACATGGATATATGTTGGATATATGTAATCTGCAGGCAGGACTGAATCAGCTTTTTGGAGAACACTACAGGAGTTCACTAGGCCAGCCTCACTGGGAAGTACCGTACAACAGTGGGAATAATTATTATGCCTGCAAATATAAAAATATGGGTGTGTAAATATATTATTGGTTTTTGACAGGCAATATAAGTTTGTTAACACACACAGAAAATATAACCCTCCATTTAAACCCTACATGTACCTTTACTATAAGCTTCTGAGTGGAAGCTCCAAATGTGGATCCTGAGGCAATATGGCTAACCTGGTAATATTGTGGGCCTTGTTGACATATGTAATCTACAGACTGGTTATTTTTCTGGACTGAATCAGCTTTATTGAAGAACGTACACTATAGGAGTTCACTAGGCCAACCTCACAGGGAAGTACAATATGTAGGAATAATTATGCATGGGAAAAATGTGGGCATGTAAATAATTATATTATACTATTGACATGAAGCAGAGCTAGTTAACATACAAAGAAAGAAATACCTTCCCTTCATTCCCTCCCCCTACATTCCCTGTTGAAAACTTACCTTTGTTATGAGCTCCTGGAAGCTCCATGTGTGGGCCCTGGGGCCCTAATATAATTTATTACACTATTAATAAATCATACATACTGTACATGTACAATGTATGTCTTTATGTCTTATAAATTATATTCAAAATGTTTTTTGATAAACTGATTTGCAGCTATCTCTAATAACAGTAATAATTAGTCATTAAAGGAATAATTATTGGTGATATTTGTTCCAACTGTAGCGGTAGGAAAATTAACTAAGGGCCCGTTTACAAGGAGATAGGGTTACCCTAGCACTAGGGTCAAAGATAGCCCGGGTTTACAAGCAAAATGATTCAGGTAGGGTTACCCTACTGCCCGGGCCAATTCAACACAAGCCAGTTGAAAGTCTCTTTCAAATATATTATTCATTTGAAAAGCCGTTTCTTATGAAATGTCATACTAATGAATAAAAACATGTGCTACTAATATTGCTGTTCCATTTTTTTTTTCATTTTTATCCGGTTCAAACAGATCTGTGGAAGTGATTTTGATTTTACTGACTTTTTGGTAGCCTGTGAACCGCTAGGCTCGCGGCCGCCAAAATCATTCAAGCATAGAAAACAACATGGCGGACACGATTAGAGTTCTGGCGGGTTTTGGTGGATTAACGTCGATTCTTCTTTCTGTGGTGCCCTTTATTGCAGCTGTATAGTATCCTAGAATGTTGTTATGCTACCTACTAATTGCTAGAGAACTTCAGAAACTTGCAATGTGAAATTTGGCTCTAGAATAGAGTTGACCCGGGTAGGCGGGTTACCCTAGCAAACCGTTTACAAGGGCAAAACATAGCCCTAGTGCTAGGGTCACCCTAGCTCTCAGACAGGGTAACCCTAGCGCTAGGGTAACCCGGGCAGCCGAGTTGAGTTGTCCCGCCTGCTTGTAAACACATCGCTAAAAATAAGAGGAAATGACCCAGCGCTAGGGTAACCCTAGTGGTAGGGTAACCCTACTGCTAGGGTAACCCTATCTCCTTGTAAACGGGCCCTAAGAGCAAATGTTGAGTGTCCAGTCTACTTAATGTGATGTACCAGTACTACAATGTATTGAATCTTGAACAGCCCATGTACATGTACAGTAAATGTATGTGATAACATTTATGATCAGAAATTTAAATTGTTGTGGTTTGATATATACCTGATCTAACAAAGTTCCTGCTGATACAAATGTTGATCTTTCTACAATTTGTTGATAACCAACATGTTCCATCACTGTTTTTAAATGGTTGGATTGTATCAAAATTTGACAAAATGAATTATTAATATGCTTATACACTGAGAAAGCGCCGGGATTTCAACATAAATACACATGAACTTATATAATGGCGAATTTAGCGAACTTTTGCTTTAACAATTTCAGGACACGCTTACACTGTATCACGCTTGAACTTGAAGTTCACAAATTATCACTTTGCTGACAGTTTATTTGTATCTCAGTTGAGAGTATTCTTTTGAGTATTCTTATGAGTATTTTTTGAGTATACTTTTGAGCTATCGCTTTAAAATATATATCATTATATGAGACAGCACTATATAGTACTGAAGTTCAAAAGTGCTCGTAAAGAGATTTTTGTGCCTTAGAACTGTCTGGCGTCGTAGTTACGACTGTATAATGACAGTGTATAAATTATGTAAGTGATGTGTAATACTTATGCACCAGTCAATGTAAACCCCCGCCCCCCCAACCCCGGAGATTAGGCGGGGATTAGGCATTTGTGTTTCTAATGAGAGCTAATGCCCCGCTATACGGGGACATTTAAGTTGGTCAAATACCCCGCCCTAAATGGTTGGATGACGTGCATACCATTTCCGTCAAATCAACTTTTTGTTTTTGTATTCCTGATTAAACCCATTCCTGTTAGTATTTGTTCAGTCTTGTGACTCAGTTGATCATGCATTTATAATGTCTTCAACAGCCACATTATTTTATTTATTGTTTATTTTTTGATTGAGTACAGAGAATTCATATATACAGTAGTTATGTCCCAGGTGGGGAAATTTGGTCAAATTTCACCCATTTTTCTTTCCCCAGGGTGGGGTATTTGAACAAAAATCGCAAAAAAGTAAAACGCCCCACATATACCCGACCCTCCTTCTCCTTTTCGACATTGATACATGCATAAGATAAACAGAACTTTTTATAATATTTTGAAAAATAGTTACTTTCATGGAAAGCATTGGCACATCAGATTTATTTCCTCTCTCGATTGACGTATTCTTTCACACCCTAAAATGATAACCTTGCTGTCATATGAAATACGACAATAAGCAGATAAGCCATTTGCAACAATATATCACGATCAATTGAGCAACCTCCACGCGTCAAAATGGCAGCTTGAACAGGCCCTTTGGTTTATTTCAATGCAAACAAAGCTGTAAGTAACTCTGACCTCGCGGAGTTGAAAAAAGGACTGGCACGAGAGACGCTCGGCGATCGCTCGCCATCGGAACTCGCAAGGCTTTTTTAAGTCTCCCCTCGAAGCGCCTGTTTTGCAGGCTGTATTCCCTTTGGTAGTATTCACATAACCTTTGGTTAAACCTAGTTTTATAAACATGCATGCATGTATTTAAGAAAATATGTTTAGAAATACATTTAAACTCAAAAATGTAAATATCATCACAGGGGTGGGATTTAAAATGTCCCACAACACAATATAACCTTCACAACTTCCCACTTTTCGATTGCCTTCCTCTCAAAATAATTTACTAAAAAGATAATGAAGTTAATAATCAGTATCACATCTATAGTACACTTTATATGGCAACCAAAAACAACTAAAGTTTAAAATCGAAACTCTTTATACGACAAACTACAGTCATTCTTATAAGCATCTTACTTAACTTGTAGGCAGAATTTGATTTAAGTCTCTTGAAAGTAGTCAATACTCCGCAAAGAAGCTTCAAGTATTCCAGCTGAACTGATCATGAAATGCTATTATTTCATTCAATAAACAATGGCAAACATACCTGAGTTTCCGTACCACAAGGTGAAATGAGCCAAAAGGTCAGCGGCTTCCATGTCTAATCCCGGCCCAATCCCCCGCTCAAATCGCTCAAATCGCCACGGTGTTCTAAACAAGGCTAATGCCCCGCTCACCGGGGCACGAGTGAAGTGCCAAATGCCTCGCTAATCCCCGCATAGTCCCGGGGTTGGGGGGGCGGGGGTTTACATTGACTGGTGCATTAGCACAAGATGCAAAATACAAAAAAACATGCAAAACTCACCTGAAAGTGAACAATATCAACAGCCAGCGAGAAACTGAATCTCATCGAATTAGACCTGGGTAATATTGTCATCATTCACACCACCCGCCTCGAAATGTAGTTGTTGAACAAATAAGATTCGCGTTGAGCAATGTAGAAACTACTCTTATTAACAAAACGTCTATGATACTTCTCGTTACTCGCATTTCCTAACACACTGTATGTTTTCTTGTCCATCCTCCATCAATACTGCAACGGTTCATGAAAGGTCGATTATACCCTCCACAAGCCCACCCTCGGGAAATATTGTCCATCGAACAATGGGCTCCTGTGTAATCTGATTGGTTAACGGCGAAAAAGCTCGACTTGAAAAAAAAAAAACTTGCGAAAGACTCGTGCCGGCGCGGCCAAAGGCCTGGCCCGAGTAAAAAGCTCTAAAATTTAACGCATGTAGCTCATACTAATTTATACTTATACTAGAAGTAATCATAGATTATCAAAGTGCGTTCGACATATTTTTTGAAAGAGAAAGCACTGTGGTAACAGTCTGAAAAGCTGAAAATTTTCTGCAATGATGTGGACAGTGTACGTAATCCTGATCAAAAGTGCTTGTTTTTTAACTAATGTGAAAATTTTGATGTCTTGACTTATATGTTAATATACAAGGGGATGCATCTGGGTATAAAACTGTAATTATCTTTGTGTAACATTAAATCATTGGATGCGATGCTTATGGGGCTATATGTATACTGTGTGTTTTATATGGTTATGGCATTGATTTGAGAATTAGTAGCACATTTTGCTGTGTGGTATACAGTGTAAAGCAATAATTGAAGTTAGTGTAAAACACAAATCAACTCAGGCTATAGCTACATACATTTACATACATAAATGCATACATGAACTTTATTTGAGTGTCAATAGTATTTAGCTGTAAAGCTAATTGGGGACACTATATTACAGGATATATAAAATACAGCATATTACAGGATATATAAAGAGATTAATATAAAGTACATGTACGTATAAATAAATATTACTATTCAGATGTGTATAAACTGAATTCCAGTTCCTAGAACATAAACTATATATGCATGTGTATAAAGTACAGCCCATGCAGTTCCTTCGATTCAGATCATTCACATTATGTTTCCCGGGTATTTTTCAAGTGAGAACAAGCTTAAGGTTGGCTGCAAAATATTGAGCGCCATATTTGTTAGTTACAGAATAATTTATGGTCAATGTTGGCTTTGATCGCTTTGATCAGCCTTGTTTCAGGTCCGTTAGAAATTCAGTGTAGATTTCTATTTCTATTTCTATGATAATACTCTGCAACACCTTGTGAGTACCACGCAGAGATAAAATAAATAAATATATATATATAAATTATAGACATGTAAAATGGATTTAGAAAATAAAAATAATAAAAAGTAATAATAAAAAGTAATAAAATATTATTATTATAAAATGTAATTACTTCTGTTCCATTAAAAAGTTATCTTTCATAGCTATTTTATAGGCTTTTAGATTGTTTTTTTTTATAATCTGTGTAGGTAGTGAATTCCAATCTTTAATAGTTCTGGGCCAAAAGCTGTATTTGTATGTGTCAGACGAGGTACTTGGTTGAGTCATCCGTAATGGGTGGTATTGTCTTGTCCGGGGGTTCATAGGTGTAATGTGATCTGGTAAAGTAACTGCTATTGTACCATGGGCTGCCTGATACATGATGGATAACCGTGCCTCTTTTCGTCTTAATTCTAGGGTAGGCCAATGAAGGTCGTTCAGAATTTGAGTAACTGTTCCGGGCTCCCTTATGTAATTGTGTTTAACAAAGCGAGCAGCTTGTCGTTGCACCATCTCAATATTGTTGACATCCTTTTTCAAATAGGGGTCCCATGCAGAACTAGCATATTCCAGATGAGGTCTGACCAAAGCAGTATATGCTTGCTCTTTAACAGTTTCTGGGCAGTAACTTAAATTTCTTTTAAGAAAGCCAAGTGTTTTGTAAGCTTTGGCCACTTTTTCATTGATATGATGATTCCATTTCAGGTTGGATTGAAGATGCACACCTAGATAAGGGTGGTCAGCCACTGGTTGTAATTTCTTCTCTCCAATTGTGTAGTTATACAGTATGGGTTGTGTTTTACGGTGGATGCTAAGGTTATAACACTTTTTGGTATTGAAATTCATTTGCCAGGATTCAGACCATTTAATTAGGGTTTTGAGATCTTCCTGAAGTTTTAGAGCATCTTCTTCCTCATCAATATTTCTAAATAATAGGCAATCATCAGCATAGAGTCGGATGTTAGAACTTATTCCATCCTCAATGTCATTGATGTATAAGAGGAACATCAAAGGTCCCAACACTGTTCCTTGTGGTACTCCTGAGGTCACAGTGACTTCATCTGATGATTCTCCATCAACTACAACTTTCTGTGCTCTTTCTGTTAGCCACTTGTTTAGCCAGGACAGTACTGGTCCACGAATGCCGTAATGATTCAATTTGTAGAGAAGACGCTGATGGGGAACAGTGTCAAAGGCTTTGGAGAAATCTAAAATTAGGGTATCAATTTGTTTGCCTTTGTCAAGTGATCTTGATAGTAGTTCAATAGTATTAATTAATTGCGTCTCACAAGATCTTTCTTTTCTGAAGCCATGCTGGTTTGGTGATAGGATGTTGTGATCTTCAAGATGATTCATAATAGTATGGTAAATGATGTGTTCCATAATTTTGCAGGGAATTGAAGTGAGTGAGATGGGTCTGTAATTAGATGGACAGTTTCTTATGGGGTGCCAAGTGTCCAAAAATTATATGTCACAATTATATGAAAATTATATGGAAATTATATATATAATCGTTATTATATCATATAATTTCATTTTCTCCTGAGTTCATTATTTCAAATAATGTTCGTGTTGTTATTTCATTGTTTCATATAATGCAACACTGCATTTCGCATTATATGAAACCATGATCGTCATTCATTATCTATTATTTCATATAATGCAAGACTGCTTTTTAAATTATACGAAACCATGGTCGTCATCCGTTATCTATTGTTTCAAATAATGCAAGACTGCTTTTTAAATTATATGAAACCATGATTGTCATCCCGTTATCTATTGTTTCAAATAATGCAACACTGCTTTATAAATTATATGAAACCATGATCCTAAGCCAAATTCATTATTTCAAACAAGTTAATGCTCCAATTTTGCTATAATCCATGATATAAAGCCATTATATGATATAAAGCTGATTACATGGTATAAAGCCATTATATGATATAATCCTATTATATGATCACAAAAATCCATTATATCATATAATCCCATTATATGATCACAAAAATCCATTATATCATATAATCCCATTATATGATCACATAAATCCATTATATCATATAAAATCATTATATGATATAAAGCCATTATATGATATAAAGCCATTATATGATATAAATCTATTATATGAAATAAACCATTGTATCATATAATATGAATTGTATGCGCGATTGTATGCGCAGTTAGCAAATTTCAGTTTCCGGTGTAATATTTAACTTTAAGCCTCGGTATTGTGTTAACGTATCTGTCGTCTCAAAATTAAACTATCATTACCTTTCCGAAATTAATACTGTGACAATCTGCTGTACTCTCTTACGGTTTCCTTAAACAAATGACGGACCAAGTAGCCAACGATTTGGCTTCGGCATTAAGCCGAACAATTGTAGCTTGTCTACGATCGGGGATTGTTGGTCAAGACAACTGTGAGATCCAAAATACCACCTCTGCAAACGCCAACCCGTCGAGGTCAAATCTCACGCTCCCCTTTCAAGCTCAGCAGCCAAGTTCCACGGCCTCCTCGTCAATTCCTGGGGAACGTCAGATAAGCAAATCCACAATATAAACCTAGTGTATTCCAAAAGCGGTTTTGCTTTATTTCATGTTGGATAATTTTGGATACACGGTCATGGTTTCGGTCATATATGTCACGCAATCCGGGGAGAGGGGTACTCCTGTTTGTGACGTATTATGTATGTGCCGTGGGGGTGGGTCAGGGTTTGAGCTCAGTTTGGGCAGGTAGGGTCTGGGTTTTGACCTGATTTGGGCAGATCAGGGTCAGGATTTGAGTTTAATTTGGATTAATTTATTTCACTGGGCCTATTTGTTTTTAGTTAAAGAAGGGGCAATCAGGGTTAGGCATGAATAGATTGTGCTAGCAAATCCAGCCAAAGTTGCTCCAAAAAAAAGGCTAAAAGTTGCTCAAAAGTTGCCAAAAATTGAAAAAGTTGCCACCAAAATTTGAAAAAGTTGCTCACTTTGGCGAGCCATTTTATTCTAGATAACAACTTAAAACATGGAATGTTGGATGTGTAATTCAATATAATCTTAAAGTTCAACATAACTACCAATAGTAGTACTTTCTAATGTGATATTGACCATGGAGCGAATAACCGCTGGATAATTCGCGGGCGATATTAAATAGATAGCTGCTGTCCAGTTTGCGTGGGCGCGCGTAAAGCCAGTTTTATTTTATTTGTATATCATTATTTATCAATTAACTATCCTTAGTTTTGACCAATTTTAATAAAAACCTTCTAAATAAAGACCTTTTTGATAGTTTGGATCAGTTTTATACCGATTTGTTGCTCAAAAGTTGCCAAGGAAGGCAAAAGTTGCTCTAGGTTGCTCGCACTACAAAAAGTTGCTCAAAACGCTAAAAGTTGCTCAAAAGTTGCCGAGCACAATCTATTTATGCCTAATCAGGGTTCCCCCCCCCCCCCAAAAAAAAAGGAGCAATCAGGGTTTTGGAGCTCGGATTTTGGATCAAACAGGGTCAGGGCTTGAGCCTCTTGGCCTCACATACATACCCATTTTTCATGTAAGTACCCCCCCCCCCCCCCCCCCCCCCATTTACTATTCTCAACTCCTTGGGAAATTTCGAAAGTTTTATTTTCTGAGGAATGACTTTCTTCTTTTTCGAGGAGAAACATGAGATTGAAGATGAAATACACTTTCATTTGAAATCCTCTTAGTAACAAGCCGTGCTTTAATTCGCCAGTGAGAACGTCATAAAAACGTCTGGTCTATTAATTGCTTTTATGACATGCATGACTATGATAACGCAGGATTTGAACAACAGAATACTGGCAATTCAAGTGTATAAATGCAATACAATGACATAATCAGACTTTGAATTTGATTGAAAATAGATCAAAAACTCGGGGAAATGTCCGGCTAAAACAGACCCAATGTAGAAGATGGACGCTTCTGGTAATGGGCTCCTGACTGATAATAATAATAATAATAATAATTCGTAAAGATAAATAGAAATAATACAATCGATTAAATTAATTAATGTTCGGTATCAAGAGACGGTATATAGTGCATAGTCATAGAATGAAAACCAACCTACTTATGTAACTTCCTCCATGCAACTAGTTGAAATATTGGCTTAATTACTCGCGCAAAAATGAAGTTCAGGGGTGGTTTAGGCGTTTTTTCTCGCATTTTGCTTGGCCGAGCGGGGCCTGGGTAATCGTTTAACTTCAATTCTTTAGTTTTCTTTAGAACTTTAAATCTTAGAAACCGATCAGTTTTGTCATGTAGCAAATAGTTAAAGCAATCAAAACCAGCCTATCTGATGTAATTCAACCCAACTAGATGAAATTTTGGGTGTAATATTCGCGCAAATGAAGTTCAAGGGGATAAGCCGTTTTGAAATGTTGTTTTGCCTCTCATGTCCCCCTTGAAAGATGATAATTACAGTGTGACTGAATTCTGTTCGTCCGGTGGACAGCAGCAAACATTGTATATTTGTAAACGAACTACTTGATATCGTTTCAAACTGCTCGGACCGGCAGACCTTGGGCCCCGAGTGGCTCCTGAAAAGTTTAGCGTATAGGCTATAGCGTACAGGAACTGCTATTTTCTAGCTATGTTGTAAAAATTAAAAATCCATAGATTTTCCGGCTTTTTCGTGTCCTAGTGTATACGAATAACGTAGATAAGACGGTATAAACTGCAGGTTTCTAGGTTTAGAGAAATAGATAGAATCCACAGGCAGCTGGAATAATTACAACAACTCAGATTTATATATTTTTTTACTTGATACAGTATGGCGTCGTTACCACGAGACCAGTCTCTTTCCCAGAATTCTTTTCGGCAGTGTCAAATGCCCCACCATTCGCCCCGAGGTAGAATAATGCCCGACCCCCGGGCCGATATAAGGTTACAAATGCCCTACTCCCGGGATCCGGGGAAGGGGGATGGGCATTGCTGGAATTGACTGATGCATCAGTTAATTTTAGAGGATTTTCGGGGGTATTATCTACATATTGCATGACCGATAGTGTCACAACTCAACGGCTGCTACATCGATCAGTGGTAAACGGATGTGACGTCACGCAGAAATTAAGGGCTGTTTTCCCGAATATTCCACGCGCCGCGTGCTAATCAAAAACAAAAATCTAGTTGAGACACAATGTTAAAACAGCTGAAGTTTCCAAACCCCCGTCCCCCATTTCAATGTTCGGTCAGTTGGGTCAAACTAGCTACTTCTGATAAATGGCATTCTGATACCATATCTTACTGTCTCCTTATCAGTACCTGCAACAACGCAATTTTGGCGGGAATTGTCGAACGACAACGTGGTAAAGAGTTTGTAAAGAAAAGCGGCAATTAATCAAACGTTCAAACAGCAACTAGCGGTAAAATCAGTTCTGGCTTTATTAGTACATTGAGCTATTAAAGCATGTGCGAGTCTTGTCTAATATTCAAAGTAAGATTGTAGTTTGAGGAAAACAGAACATTGGCTCATCGATACGAAAATTCCGGGTACTACATATAGGGTTTCCTTGTTCATCAGATACAGGGCCGTAGCATGCCCTGAAAAACTGGGGGGGCACAAAGTCATTTCGCAACCTAACCCCTGGGTTTCCGAGGGGGCCAGGTACCTTGTTTGTTTGTTTTTGGAAAGCATTTGGGGGGGGGGGGGGGGGGGCACGAGCCCCCCCGGCCCCTAAGGGCGCTACGGCCCTGAGATATGAAACTAAACTGATTCTTGACCGCAAAAATATCACGCATTGATACGTCATATACAGCCGATGATTGCGTGACATATATGACCGAAACCATGACCGTGTATCCAAAATTATCCAACATGAAATAAAGCAAAACCGCTTTTGGAATACACTAGGTTTATATTGTGGATTTGCTTATCTGACGTTCCCCAGGAATTGACGAGGAGGCCGTGGAACTTGGCTGCTGAGCTTGAAAGGGGAGCGTGAGATTTGACCTCGACGGGTTGGCGTTTGCAGAGGTGGTATTTTGGATCTCACAGTTGTCTTGACCAACAATCCCCGATCGTAGACAAGCTACAATTGTTCGGCTTAATGCCGAAGCCAAATCGTTGGCTACTTGGTCCGTCATTTGTTTAAGGAAACCGTAAGAGAGTACAGCAGATTGTCACAGTATTAATTTCGGAAAGGTAATGATAGTTTAATTTTGAGACGACAGATACGTTAACACAATATCGAGGCTTAAAGTTAAATATTACACCGGAAACTGAAATTTGCTAACTGCGCATACAATCGCGCATACAATTCATATTATATGATACAATGGTTTCTTTCATATAATAGATTTATATCATATAATGGCTTTATATCATATAATGGCTTTATATCATATAATGACTTTATATGATATAATGGATTTATGTGATCATATAATGGGATTATATGATATAATGGATTTTTGTGATCATATAATGGGATTATATGATATAATGGGTTTTTGTGATCATATAATAGGATTATATCATATAATGGCTTTATACCATGTAATCAGCTTTATATCATATAATGGCTTTATATCATATAAAGTGGCTTTATATCATATAATCTATTATATCAAATAATGGATTATAGCAAAATTGGAGCATTAACTTGTTTGAAATAATGAATTTGGCTTAGGATCATGGTTTCATATAATTTATAAAGCAGTGTTGCATTATTTGAAACAATAGATAACGGATGACAATCATGGTTTCATATAATTTAAAAAGCAGTCTTGCATTATTTGAAACAATAGATAACGGATGACGACCATGGTTTCATATAATTTAAAAAGCAGTCTTGCATTATATGAAATAATAGATAATGAATGACGATCATGGTTTCATATAATGCGAAATGTAGTGTTGCATTATATGAAACAATGAAATAACAACACGAACATTATTTGAAATAATGAACTCAGGAGAAAATGAAATTATATGATATAATAACGATTATATATATAATTTCCATATAATTTTCATATAATTGTGACATATAATTTTTGGACACTTGGCACCCCATAGTTTCTTTTGTCTTTCTTGTGAACAGCAACAATGTTGGCAGTATACCGTAAGCCAGTCCTTTGGTAGATCACCATCTTTAAGAGATTTCTGGAAGATTAGCTGCAAGATTGGTGCTATTTCAGCTGATGCCTCTTTGAGAATCCTGGTAGGTAGGAGATCAGGGCCACATGCCTTTTTGGATTGGAGATTACCAAGAAGTTTTTCAATACCTTTTGTATCAAACGATATGTTTTCAACTAATGATTTCAAAAAAAATTCAAATTAATTGAACGTCAGCAATGAAGTCAGTACTTTAAATTTCCCTCACCTTGTACTGTGTTGGTATTCCAGTTCCTTGGCATATCAAAGTGTCGGTATAGATTAACTCTCTGTCTGAATGTAGTGTTAATTTGAATCCGTTAATTTGTATAACCAAGATGTACACAGTGTCGCAACTCACACAAGATACGGCGATTACGGGTATCTAGAAAACTCAGACCTTGTTTCTCTTCAGCCAGGTCATCTTACTGTTTGTAGTTTCGGTATCTGTATGTAGAGCGAAAAGCAGAATCCAGTACAGCGAGCAAGCCAACAGAATTCACTCGGTTGTTTACAAATTATGGTGAGTTGATTTGACTCGGTTCTCTGTTCATCGCTGTCGTCGTCACCGCGCCGACAAAACAGTAGTATTTAAAAAGCTTCTTGACAACTCACACTGAAATATTAATATCCATGTATTCAGCCTTCAGGTACGATTTATAGCATCTTGACCATTTGCAGTTTTGGTATCGGCAAACCGAACAGCACAATTCAATGCAGCGAGCAAGCCAACAGCATATTTTTTTCGATTGCACATTCACTCGGTCTCGGGTTCAGCATAAATAAATAATTATGGCCGAGTTGAATGTTCAAGGTCCTCCAGATGTACTACACACTTTCCTCAGGCTTTGCTCAATTGTACTTGCGAACCTTTGAAACATCATTGCATTGGATTGTCGGAAAATAAGGCAAGTAACTAACCGATCGCGAAACAAAACAGAAGCCATGCTGCCTTTGCTGGCATTCACCAAAATGGCCGCTCGCATCGTGTACGTGTAGTTACCAGTTCCCCGGCCGAGATAATTTATTCTAAAAAGTACAAACATACAAGAGGACGGACATACACAAATCTCGATTTCTTTCGCCTGGGGAAGCACAGGTAGCCCACACAGGACCACAGGGAGTCCACTGCAAGATTAGTATGCGTTCTCCTTCGTCGAACGCAATTAACTCTTTCACTCCCGTGGGGTTTTGACTGATTTTTGGCTCTTTCTAGACTGCAAAGAACCCTCCCCCCCCCCCCCCCCCCCTAAGTAAACTGTAGTCATTGTTACCATGGAATTTTCATCTGACCAACAATACTGGGGGCTCAAAGTTTTTTGTCTGCCATTTTGGATACGTTCCAGGTTGACGTCGCATACATGCATCAGGAGTTCCGGACTTCCGGTTGGATCACACTGCATTCTGGGTAGGTGGGCTCAGAAAAGTGGGCACAACTTCCAGAGCGGCCATATTGGATTTGAGCGCAGTCAACTTGGAAACTTTATTAATCCCGTTCTAAAGCTTAAACATCGACTTAGAACTCCCAACTGAAGAATCTGTAAAGGTAAGATATTCCGTGTATTAGGTAGTAAGTTTTTGAACTTGCAAAGGAGCAAAAATTGACTGCACTCAAATCCAATATGGCCGATCTAGAAGTTGATGCCCACTTTTCTGAGCCCACCTACCCAGAATGCAGTGTGATCCAACCGGAAGTCCGGAACTCCTGATGCATGTATTGCTACGGAGCTGGAGGGAAGTTTGTTTGGGGGAAAACAGAATTTAAGGCTTTTTAATGCATTTTTTTTCATTTTTAGAGTGCTGGAGGACATCATTAAGTCTGATGAGAGCTTGAATCAGTACTTTCTCGAAGAACTGAGTCTGTGCCTGCTATTGTGATAGAGAAAGAGCCTCATTTTCCACTCGTGAAATATGGGCCAGGACGTCTTCTGTCACTTTAGCGTGAGCTTTATAAATGGAGGTCTGGAGCCACCTATCATAGCTTTTTTTGAATATTGGACAACATTTACTTGCCATTGATTCCAATATGAAGGTATTAGGTCGAAATGGCTTTAGACTTCTTCTATATTTTGAAGAATGAAGATGGGGGAAGGGCCATGCCGCTGTTTGGTATGATTTCCCAGCATGCTTTGCGGTCGTTATGGATGAATTTAGCTTGCCGTGAAGTGCTTGTGGACAGAATGGCTTGGTTCTGGGCAAGTTTAGGTGTTGGGAGACAGAAAGTGAGGTTAGTGCAAACATGAAACTCTAAAATTAATGTTATGTGAAATATGCATTTTTGAAAGAAAATGTAGAATCTGAGGAGAAATAATTATTTTTGGAAGTGCTATTTTAGTCTTTTTTTCTGAAATGAAATAATGTCAACTATAGTTAACTTATGCAAAGAAAGGAGGATTTAGATGAAATTATTCATTTTTAATATGCCTAATGCAGTTCAATAGGATCATTGGTCTATACATTAAGGTGTGTGGGAATCTCAGGGCATTGCTCTTTGAACTTAGTCAGATTTAAACCCTCAAAGCAAGTAACCAGTAATAGTGCCATATGGCACTCTTGGGAGTGAAAGGGTTAAACTAGAAGTAATCATAGATTATCAAAGTGCGTTCGACATATTTTTTTAAAGAGAAAGCACTGTGGTAACAGTCTGAAAAATTGCTGCAATGATGTGGACAGTGTACGTAATCCTGATCAAAAGAGCTTGTTTTTTAACTAATGTGAAAATTTTGATGTCTTGACTTATATGTTAAAGGGGCTGGGTCACCTGGTGCCCGTGCGCAGTAAGTATGCTCTTGAGGGGCTTACGGTACTTTGCGAAACGAAACGGTGCGAAACGGTATTTTGCGAAACGGTATTTTGCGAAACGGTAATTTGCGAAACGGTATTTTGCGAAACGGTAATTTGCGAAACGGTATTCTGCGAAAACGGTATTTTGCGAAACGGTAATTTGCGAAACGGTAATTTGCGAAACGGTAATTTGCAAATATGAGAACAGTTAGTAAACGATTTCTTGTCGAAAAATCTAGAATACTAACTGATACTCATTTCTGTAATCGCAAAATGTCAAAGTTTCTAAGTTTAGCGTATTCACGCAAAAAGCCGTAGCTGTTTGTAGCGCGTTAGTATAAACTGTTCTGTCTATCGGCTCTCCCAGAGTGGATAGAACTTATACTGTATGACAAATGTTGACAAGCTTATCCTTTCTTAGTTGCCCGTGATATTGGCGCTTGAGGAATCACATTTTAAGAGAATTCGTACAGTTTTCAGAGCATAGTGCGTATTTTGTTATCTGTAATGGCGTTAACTGCGTGCAGTGTTAAGCGGTTTGTTACACTGGTCAATCGGGTCTCGCGGAATGGATAATCACTTTTAGAACTTATCCTGTATGACAACTGTTCACACGGCTATCCTCTCTCAGTTGCTCGTGATATTTCTACTTCATGAGTTATATAGAGCTGAAAGTTAACAATGCTGTACATTGGTTTCATCTCTATTATCTAGGGTTTCTGTCGGTATATGGAAACCCCATTTTTGTTTCGACTACGCTAAGTTCGAGATACAAATGTTCGATGCAACATAAGTAAAATATACTATAATATACAGATTTCATTTATGTGCAGCTGTCTTCCAATTTTTAAAAATTTAACAGAAATCTTTCAGCAATCACCTCCATCTTTGGTACACATAAACTATACATCCCAATGATATTGGAGCATAAAATTCATAATGATTGAGACGCCAGAAGCAAAGTTGGCCGTTTGAGAAATTCACTTTTGAGAAAATTTCAACCCCAAAATTCACTGAAATAAAAAAATGTCAGTGTGTTTACAATTTTAGAATTTTAACAACCAATATTCATATTGGTGCTAAATGGAACCCAGGTCTTGCTGATGGTTTCTGTGGATCGAAACAGGACAATTAGTTAAGATCGAGAAAATTAGCTTTTAGATTTTGATGTACAGCATGATTTTTCAACATCGTTTACGTCAAGCATGAATATAAGTTTTCAAGTTATCATGTTGGGTTTTCCCAATTTTTAGAATTAAAATCTTTAATCAAATGTTCTCATTTTTGCAATGAAATTTTCTAAAAAGTGAATTTCTCAACCGGCTAACTTTGCTTCTGGTATCTCAATCGTTATGAATTTTATGCTGCGATATCATATAGTTCATGTGTACCAAAGACGGAGGTCATAGCTGAAAGATTTCTGTTCAGCTTACCTGACATTCAGAATGACACGACTGACTTCTATTGAATTTTTTTGTCAAAACATGCTGTACCTTTGAAAATCTAAAAACAAATTTTCTAGATTGTAACTATTTGTCTTGTTTCGATCCACAGAAACCATCAGCAAGACCTGGGTTCCATTTAGCACCAATATGAAGTCAATCGAGCAACTATTAGTTGTTCTAAAATTGTAAACACACTAACACTTTTTGATTTCAGTAAATTTTGGGGTTGAAATTTCTCAAAAGTGAATTTCTCAACCGACTAACTTTGCTTCTGGTATCTACATCATTATGAATTTTACACTACAATATCATTGGGATGCATAGTTTTTGTGTAGGTCATTGCTGAAAGATTTCTGTTAAAGTTTTAAAAAATTGGAAACCACATAAATCATAACAGACTTCAGTTCTGAAGGGACCGTTTCTGAAGGGACCGTTTCGCAAAATACCGTTTCGCAAATTACCGTTTCGCAAAATACCGTTTCGCAAATTACCGTTTCGCAAAATACCGTTTCGCAAATTACCGTTTCGCAAAATACCGTTTCGCAAAATACCGTTTTGCAAAGTACCGTTTCGCAAAATACCGTTTCGCAAAGTACCGTTTATATTTTGCTACCTAATTTACGTGAAACTGGAAAACCACGTTGTCGTACATACTCAAACTTTAAATAGAAAGAATGATCCGATGAGACTGAAACTTTAATACAATAATCGCTTGACATTATGTCCATTATCTTGTGAACATATATTAATTCGAGCAATAGAACCGAAGATACAATGGTTTTAACATGACCAAGTGATTCAAAATGGCCGCCATGCAAACCCAGTTCGATCTCAGCATACAGATAATACAACTAGGGTTTCTATACACCAAATACCATGGTTCCAGAGGTTCCTCTCTAGAAAACCTCTGGGACCAGTGTATACACCAAAAGAAAGATCAACGAAGTTGAAGTTGCATCGGTATTAATGCATGTCTTGCCACATCGTTTACGTCAAACATGAAAATCAGTTCTGAAGTTATCATATTTGATTTTCAAACTTTTTTGAAAAGAAATCCTTGAACAAATGTTCTCATTTTTGCATACGACAAAACACACATCCTGAACATACGAAAGAAAATAAATGATGATATTTGAACAAACAGTTTAGGAGAAAGGAGGCGCCGAAAAGTCAAATATTCACGGCACGGAAACCAGGATGAACAAAGACAGTTTCAACCATGCTCTGAAAACTGAACGATTTCTCTTAGAATATAACTCATGAAGTAGAAATATCACGAGCAACTGAAAGAGGATAGCCGTGTGAACAGTTGTCATACAGGATAAGTTCTAAAAGTGATTATCCATACCGCGAGACCCCGCGATTGACCAGTGTAACAAACCGCTTAACACTGCACGCAGTTAACGCCATTACAGATAAAAAAATACGCACTATGCTCTGAAAACTGTACGAATTCTCTTAAAATGTGATTCCTCAAGCGCCAATATCACGGGCAACTAAGAAAGGATAAGCTTGTCAACATTTGTCATACAGTATACATCCACTCTGGGAGAGCCGATAGACAGAACAGTTTACTAACGCGCTACAAACAGCTACGGCTTTTTGCGTGAATACGCTAAACTTAGAAAATTTGACATTTTGCGATTACAGAAATGAGTATCAGTTAGTATTCTAGATTTTTCGACAAGAAATCGTTTACTAACTGTTCTCATATTTGCAAATTACCGTTTCGCAAAATACCGTTTCGCAAAATACCGTTTCGCAAATTACCGTTTCGCAAAATACCGTTTCGCAAATTACCGTTTCGCAAAATACCGTTTCGCAAAATACCGTTTCGTTTCGCAAAGTACCGTAAGCCCGAAAATACAGCAATGAAATTCCGGCTAAATGTGTACAAAAACTCTTCACCTCGTCAAATGTAATACTAGGGATTGTTTACTTGTCATCGCTTAGGACAATCTGGCGCCATTTCTTGTGAAAATCGTCAACATTTTGCGAAACATGGTTTTGGTCCCGTGTTGACTTGAACGCTGAACGGACGGTTTTCAAATTTAGTCGTCGTTCCTTGCCTTGCTGAACGGAAAACTCCCATCGTTTGGAGTTCTAAAGACTTGTAAAGAGAGTTGGAATTCGCCTCCTTTCATGATAATTGTTGTGAAGCCTTGGTTCGTTCGTGAAGTGTTTATAAATGCTTCGCTGGAATAAAGTCAGTGAGATAGCTTGGCTCGAACTTCGCCGTTTCCTAAATAATTATTTTTGAAGAGCCGACAAAGTAGCAGGTTCAGCTAAATTTCAGGTATGTTTTATTACCTTGTTTTGATTCTGGAAAACGTTTTCAGGTGAGTTCGGGTTGTCCTTTGTCTTGGCTTTGGTGTGTTTTGGCTGGTGAGTTTGTCTTGGCTTTGGTGTGTTTTGGCTTGTGCTCAGAAAAGTCGCAAAATAAACTCTTTCTTTTCTTTCATTTTGTCCGTTTTATAAAACATTGCTTTTTAGCAAAAGGTTTTTGGCAATGTTATTTATCTTCTGGCGTTACTTTTTGTTATACCTTGAGTGAAACACTAAACGTTTCGTGTGGCAACAATCTCAATCAACTACTCTTGAAGTGACTCAGCCGCGAAGGCCGAGTCACTACCAAAAGTTCCTTGGCCTTTAAGCTCCCGCCAGGTTTTGCAATATTTGTTTGCTTAAGTATATAGCAGCATGTTGGCTTTTCCAGTGTCGGTCATTATTTTTTCGTCAATTGCCTCAAGGCAGGCGTTTTCTTTCTTCTGCCCCGACTCGTTTACCTCCCCTTCCTCCAGACGACCAGAGCCTTCATTCATCAGAATTTCAAACAAAAAATGTAAAAATGAAATACTCTACATTTAGAATGAATGTTAAACAAAACGTTCCTGCAAAAAAAATGTTTTAGAGGTTCGAAATAAGAGCGATGGAAATGGATTCCTGAAAGGTTCCTTCGGAGGGAGGTTTGATTTCGTACTCCCGGAGTCGGAAATCAAATTTTGCCTTTGGCCGTGCGATAGACTGGTAACGAATGAGCGCTGACCCAGCCCCTTTAATATACAAGGGGTATAAAACTTTTTGCCTGTAACATTTTTGCCTGTAACATTCTCAACTCGCAACACGCACTTTTCAACTCGAACTTTCCCTATCCCCGGTCAACTGAATAAGGATTTGTATGAGTTTTTCAACATCAGTACTGAAAAGAATCGATTGAACTTTAATTTGTCTGGCTAAATTTTGTTTTTGATTAAATATATTTTTACCCTAAAATCCTGACTCGGATCCTGACTCGAAATCCTGACTCAGAATCCTGACTCGAATCCTGACTCGGAATCCTGACTCGGATCCTCTCGACGCCTGACTCGAAATCCTGACTCGGATCCTGACTCGGATCCTGACTCGGATCCTGACTCGGATCCCGACTCGGATCCTGACTCGAAATCCTGACTAGAGACTTAGTTTATCTCCTAGACCAGTCGCGCTGTTATAAACACTCCTGGATCGATTCCCCTGTATAAATGTGGAGAAAAAATAAACATTTAGAAATTGTAAACTGTAACTCTTACATCGTAAAAATTCCAGTCAAATTACCGTCGAAGCTTTAAATGTATGCGAAAGTCTGCTGGTAGACTGATCCGTTTCGCCATGTCCCTGATACACTTTGATTTATGGTTTCGTTTATGTATTTCACGATCGAACCACTTCTTTTGTCGGTCGGTGATCTGGGTGATGGGGACATAAACCTCTCCGAGTACACTTAAACCCTAAAGCCTGACTCGAAATCCTGACTTTAAATCTTGACTTGAAGGATAGGTAAACCCTCGAGCAAAATACCGAACTATAAAACGGCCTGTAATCTTTTTGGTGGGGTGATCCGATCCGTGATCCGATCCGTGATCCGATCCGTGATCCGATCCGATCCGATCCGATCCGATCCAGGTTTCAGGTTGGTGCAACAACGGCACCAACAAAACCTGGATCGGACGGATCACGGATCGGATCACAGATATTATGATTTCCCACCAAACAAAATATCGGTTCGGTATTTTGCTCGAGGGTTTACCTATCCTTCAAGTCAAGATTTTAAGTCGGGATTTCGAGTCAGGCTTTAAGGTTTAAATGTACTCGCATACTGTCGTGGAGATTTATGTCCCATCACCCAGAAAGAAGTGGTTCGATCGTGAAGATACATATTTTTAAAACGAAACCATAAATCAAAGTGTATCATGGACATGGCGAAACGGATCAGTGTACCAGCAGACATTCGCATACATTTAAAGCTTCGACGATAATTTGACTGGAATTTTTACAATATGAGTTACAGTTTAACTTTCTAAAGTGTTATTTTTTCTCCACATTAATCAGGGGTATCGATCCAGGAGTGTTAACAGCGCGACTGGTCTAGACAGCAAAAGCGCGGAGATTGTATTCAAACGAGTACTCGAGTTTAGCAGGGCTATGAAACGGCCAAACAAAAAGGGAACCAGTTCAGGGAAGACAATATTGTGTATTATCCATGATTTTCTCTTTTTTTGTGTGGAAGAATTAAACTGTTTGGAGGCCTTTCATAGCCTTCGAAAATGTTTAGGTCGCATTATAATTTTGTGTCAATGAAATCGACACGCCGGACTAAGCTTCATAGAATTGAACTACTAGCCTGCTTGCAGGCGGTGGAGGGTGTTTTTTCGCGCAGCAAACGGATCATCGAAGCGGCCGCCATATTGGCCGAGCGTGATTTAGACCTGGGATCGAATGACAAATGGAGGGGGGAGGGGGGTGGGGGTTCTGCTTGTTCTCCCCCACCCCTCTCCCCCTCCATTTGTCATTCGATCCCAGGTCTCAATCACGCTCGGCCAATATGGTGGCCGCTTCGATGATCCGTTTGCTGCGCGAAAAAAACACCCTCCACCGCCTGCAAGCAGGCTATTGAACTACTGACTCACACCACGAAAGGTTTCGCTTGAAATTCGGGGAAATGCCGGAGGAAATGACTGTCAAAGGGCAAAATATAAAGATAAACATATGTATTTTTAACTTAGCTGTCAAAGCAAAAAAATAAAACGTGATACAAAACGAAACGAGTCGTAATTGTTGTGGCGGGAAAAATATAATTCAACCGTAAATGTGATCTGATCCGATCCGATCCGATCCGATCCGATCCGATCCAGGTTTTGTTGTGGCCGCATCTTGACCATTTGCAGTTTTGATATCGGCAAACCCGAACAGCACAGCAAGTTCACTCGGTCTCGGGTTCAGCATAAATAAATAATTATGGCCGAGGTCCTCCAGATGTACTACACACTTTCCTCAGGCTTTGCTCAATTGTACTTGCGAACCTTTGAAACATCATTGCATTGGATTGTCGGAAAATATGGCAAGTAACTAACCGATCGCAAAACAAAACAGAAGCCATGCTGGCATTCACCTACTTCCGCTCGAGGAACGGAAACAAATATATCGCCAATCAGAGAGACCATTACTAGGGCCTTTTAACGAAACTGGCGGTTACAGACTAATTTTGAATTTGGAACTCGCGAAAATTTCTCACGTGGAACTGTCATAAACACTCGGTGAAGACCCCAGCCAACTATCTTGGTCCTCTGAATCGCGAGTTCCAAATTCAAAATTAGTCTGTAACCGCCAGTTTCGTATAATTTTTCGCTTGGGGTCCCCCATGAAGAAAGGCGATTTGCATCGTTTTGGATAGGCTCGGGAAAATTTTGGACCGCTTTGGTCATTCTGGTTCTTACAGATCATTGCAAGGTCGCGCTTTTGGGTCTCGAGGAGGCGGTTTGGCGATGATAAATTTGATGGATTTTCCTAAATCTCTGGTCAGATGTTGCTTGATAACTATTCCCTCCTGTGCCGAAAGCTGAATAGCGAGCGAGGAAGAAAAGTGCCGATTTTTGGGTGATCTTTGAGGTAAGTCTGTGCTTTGGGCGAGGTCGACTTGCTACCTTGTAAATTTTTTTAGAGCCTAGGCCAACGGTCAAAATTTCGAATCCTAATAAATTGCTTTAGAAGGCCCCAAATCGCCAAAAAACCCACTCACACAACTTCATTAAGTATCAATCTTTTATTATTGAAGATTCATTTCGTAGGAATCGGAAAAGAGAATTCACACGAAGCAATTATTTAAACTCTTCTGAGATCGTTATGAACTAATCGATAAACCACAGGTAACCCAACAGACTAATAAGCGGGAAATATACGTAGAGTCTGGGAAGCCTGTGCTCTGACGAAAAATTTTTTATACTTGGCTAGCGCGCGTTGCGTGACAGGCTGTCAAAGTTTCTTGAAACGTAACTGCTACACATGAAAGTGCTTTGCTTTTCCGTATAAAAGATTGCATAAAGCCCCAAAACCTCAGCTCAGAAAGACCCTGAAGACCTCCAAGATGTCTTTAAGTTTGGTTACCCTCGTGACAAACTTCAAGTCCGTCTTGAAAAACCAAGGAGGCCACAGTTCGAAATGTTGTTATGGTTCTTCTCGTCTTTGGTTTACAAGCCATAGTTTCAGGAGAGGAGCTCTTCCAATGTCCGACTAAAAACTACGCTTCTTATGCTTGGATGTTTGTCATCATACCCGCATTGCTACTGTTCTTCGTTTCTCTTTTCCTAAACGAAGGCTTCTGGAATGTCGTCCGCGGTTGCTGCTATCAGGAAGAACCCGAGAGAAGAGATCTCAAGAAACGCGTGTTGCCTTTCCTCTTTCCTAGATGGGGCTGTTCAAAAAAACTCTTCGAGATCATCTTCTACAGTATGGTCGCCAGTTGTTTGTGGGTGTTTTGGGCTTTCCTGCAAAGGGAATACTACACTTTGTTCTGTTCTGGGGAATAAGGTTGCCAGACTGCTGAATACCACGACTGAACAGAAAAGAAGATCTTGGTGGACTACCAGAAAGCGGACGACATGTCTCAAATGATCGCGTTCGTACTTCTCGCCATTATGTTAGCCGTTCCGTTTATTGTGTTGACATCTTACAGATGCTGCTGCCAGCGCCCAGTTTCCTCAATTCCAAGTCCTTATCAGTACCAGAGTTTGGAAGCGAAGTCTGCCGTAGCAACTTTTAAAGAAAAGATGGAAGGACTCGCCGCAGAGCAAGGAAAGAGAAAAGCAGAAATGTACTTTGCCGAGCAAACTCTCAGCGATAAAAACCCATCAGAGATTCTCATCAAAGCTTACGAAGACTTGACTAAGATCGACAAGTACTCCGAAGCATTCCCTGCCCTTGGCGAGTACAAATCTATCGAAGCGAACGCTGCTGTCTCGGCTTTCAAAACACACGCAGAAAAGGCTGGGAAAGACAGAGTTGCCGTTACGTTCGTCGACAAGACGTGGACCGACTACGAACAGAAAGATCCATTCAGTTTGGTGGAGAATGTTTACGATTCCATGGTGGATCGTTTATCCGCGCTCTACTGGAGACAGAAGTCAGCCATATATCAAGACCAACGAATATGTCGGAACGGGAAAAAATGAATCCAAGTCGCGTGTTGACATCGAGTTGACAAAAAATCTGTAGAGGTTAAGATTTTGTTGACTATATAAAGATTTCAGACTCAGTACATTTGATCGGTGTAGATTACCCACTTCAAATGAATAATTAATTTCCAGCGCATTTTACTTTATTATAGCAGTTTATAGTGTTTAATATAAAGGTTACCGGATACCTTCAAGGCATGTTTTTTTTTGTAAAATATTTTTTATTATTATTTGGAAAGTTTATGGATTGTTCTACAATTGAGAAAAAAACATTATTATAGAAGGAAACTAAATAAATCACCGAGGCGTTATAATCCCTTTACGCCCGTGGACTTTTAGCGGGAGCTGTTATCCGAGTAATTTGCATACTGTTGTTGTAGCTTCCTTCTTCGAAATATAACGAACGTGTATTTGGAGTCTTTTATCGATCGTTTGTATGGGGAAACCCAAAAGAGAAAAGCAAATTCTTGGGTAAAACTTAAAGCGAACCCTGGACCGAAAAGAAAGGAAATCGGCGTTAAGGAGGATTCGGTAAAACGAGGATTGCATGAGTTCGCGGACAGCGACAAAGGCTCGTGGTTCGAAGAACGTGCGAAAAGCAGCGAAGAACAACCTTCAACTTCAGGGTCAACTCCAAATATAAGCAGCGCTAGCAGGCTTAAACTGTCGTTTGGCTTACCAGCAAGCAGCAAGTCATTTGAAGAGACTGAGAGCCATTCCATTTTTTGTCCACACCCCTGAACGAGATTTTCTGAGAGGGTCCAGCAGATATTTTCTGAGGGGGTCAATTGGAAATTTAAGCTCTCTTTCTAGTTCTTCTGGGGGTTTTCACAATAATTTCCAAGTGTTTTTCTGAAGGGGTTCCAATTTTTTTTCTGGGGTCACTGGGATTCCGAGCATATTTCCTGGGGGGGGGGGGGGGTAAAGACAAAAATGCATTTTTCTGAAGGTGAAGCTCTAAAATTGATTTCTTAGGGGGTAAAGTGCTGTAGAGATCGTTAATAGGGGGGGGGGGGGAGGTGGATAATAAATTGAATGGCCCTGAGGACGCGAGCAGCGATGAGTTCACATCGAAGTCTGATTCAGATCCTGGGCCGTTGTCAATCCTCGACTTGCCGTTGTTGTGGAACTTTGGGAATGAAACTTTTCAACGAAACTGTTGAATTGTTGTGAGAGCGAAAGGTTTGATTCTTATGAAATATGACCTATTTCCCGCTCCGCTCGAACGCCTGCCATATTTTCTGTTCGCTCGCTCCGCTTGCAAATTACCGATCAATGGAGGGAAAAGGAGGGACTGTTCGCAGTCTAAATGTTAACAAAACCAGTTTATCCACGCCGTATCCCCTCTGAATGAATTAATAGGTATGCAGACTTGCCAGATTTTGATAAAATTCGGCAAAAGACATAAGTTATTACTGACAAAGAAAAGGGTGTGAGTGTTTGGCAATATTCAAAGTATTTTTCCTCGTAGACTAAAACTTTAGCAATGAATTGCATTTGAATGAAGTAAAAATATTAACAAATGCTCACACCCTTTTTGGGCTGTCATATGCTGATTGACATTGTGCAGTTGAATTGTTCTTATGCGTTTACCCGAAGGCTGCTAATTCACTTTTATAAACTTGTCAGTTTTGCGTTTGTTAGCTTGGCATTGCTTAACAATTAAATATTTGTTTAAAACAAATCCATTCAGCGTATCCTGCACTACATAAGCTTTACAGTAGCCTGCTTCCGGCTCTTTCTGTAATTTTTTTCGGTCGTATCTTTTCGGATTGGGTCACCTGTGGCACGCGGTCAAAATTGTACTTTTACGTGAAAAACTTTGTAAGTGGAGCTGGAGAAAGCTGCAGTAGTCCTAGTCCTGAAGCCAATTCGAAGCAAACGCCAGCTACCAACAACAGTTTTGACACCCCGATCAAAGCCCGTTGGCAAGAAAACAACCACGGTCTGAATATTTACCAATAAAAACGACTTCTTCGCAGTCGTCGAGAATTTGTTTCAAGTTCAACAGGAGTAAAGTGCCGATGAAGTGCTCACTCAACATTTAAATATTGATGTTGTTACAGAAACGAAGGAGACCAGTGTGAAAGTAGTAATACTTCAGCCGAATGGAAATGTCTCCGTTTGTGTTACGACCGATGTAACTTACATATGTTACGCGAGGATTCGGTTTCGTGTGTGCTTAATGTCAAACTTGACTCCTGTCACATTCTAGCCAATAGGAACTTTCCGTTCGTGGACGAACGGTAAATACTCTGAAAACAATGGCATTCGTGCAGGCTCTCCTTTCTTCCCCTACTTTCACCCTCCCCCTCCCTTCATTTTTGTCCTCGGCCCATTTTGACCGCGTGCCACAGGTGACCCAATCCGAAAAGAAACGACCGAAAAAAAATACAGAAGAGCCGGCAAGCAGGCTAGCTTAAGAGGTATATAGTTTTCTTTAAAACAACGCGCGTACAAAATTATTAACGAGAGACCCGCGAAGGAGTATCTGATAGATCCTTATCTCTGATTAAACCGATTAAAGTGCATATAAGCCCTGGCCAATTATGCTTTTTTTTTTTAAAGCTTAGACCTTAAAAGGCAGAGAAAAAATTCCGAAATTTCTAAATCAAAATGTTTTCATAAATGTTTTTGCGACTAAGAATAATTTCCGCGCACCTTCGGAGCCTGGGACGAGAATAAAACGTGACGTCATCAACAGAACTCGTCTCTTCGCGGCTGTTGTGCCGGGGAATCTTAAGAAAATGTCGGGAATTGGTAGGCTCAAGGAATTTACCGGGAGATCGTTGCTATGTCAGGACAAAATGAAAATAAATAGCGACAACTTTTGAGTTACACACCACAGCTCAAACAGGATTCAGTCGCACGATAGCCCCGAAACTACAAAATATATTCATCTAACACCTTGGCATTTTCATCACCCAGTAATCTATTTTTCCTGCCAAAGTGCTACTGTAGGCTCTCTTCTAATACACTGTAGCAGCATTTTTTAACCACAATGCATCACTTCTATTGTCTTTTTTTTACCACACTGCTTTGCAGGCATCTGATCATCACGCGACATTACACGAGGTGAATCTGCATTGTTTGAGCTAACTACGTTCAACCGTTCTTTAATGCATTTCTGTGTACGCAATTTTTGTGTAATCATGAATTTGTTGAAGTATAGACGTGTAGGCGAACTCTTTCTAACTCTGTGTGAAATATCAGGATCTCTCCTGTTTATATCAAGATGGTGAGCAGCAAATAATTTTCTTCTCGGGCTTCGATAAAGTCAAAACATTTACAACTACATTCTCAATTACAGTTGATTTCCGGTATTTAAACTTCACCTGGGAGAACAGCAGTTTGTTGTGCCGGGAATCTTAGGAAAATGTCGGGAATTGGTAGGCTCAGGGAATTTATTGGGAGATCGTTGATATGTCGGGACAAAATGAAAATAAATAGCGACAACTTTTGAGTTACACCACAGGCAGCCCAGACTCGACATATATTTCCCGCCTTTTGGGTTACCTGTGGTATGTTTCACAAGCGATCTCGGAAGAGTTTACATAATTGCTCCTTGTGAATTCTCTTTTCAGATTCCTACGAAATAAATCTTCAATAATAAAAGATTGATACTTAATGAAGTTTTGTGAGTGATTTTGAGGTGATTTAGGGACTTCTAAAGCAGTTTATTAGGCCTCGAGGTTTTGAAAGCACTGCATAAATACAGCAAGTGATAAATATCACGTACAAATTCATGGGCTTACTGTATTTTGCGAAACGAAACGGCTTTGCGAAATTGCGAAATTGTCGCAAAATACAGTAAGCCCTCTCTTTATCTCTTTTATATTTTATTGATGATTTCGCAATTTCGCAATTTCGCAATTTCGCAATTTCGCAAAGCCGTTTCGTTTCGCAAAATACAGTAAGCCCAAATCATGCTATTTTTGTTTATAATGACCTAAGAATTTGCATCGTTTTGGGTAGGGTAGGGAAAATTTGCATCGTTTTGGGTAGGGTAGGGAAAATTTTGGGCCGCTTTGGTCATTCTGGTTCTTACAGATCATTGGAAGGTCGCGCTTTTTGGGTCTCGAGGAGGCCGTTTGGCGATGATAGATTTGATGGATTTTCCTAAATCTCTGGTCAAATGTTGCTTGATAACTATTCCCTCCTGTGCCGAAAGCTGAATAGCGAGCGAGGAAGAAAAGTGCCGATTTTGGGGTGATCTTTGAGGTAAGTCTGTGCTTTAGCGAGGTCGACTTGCCTATACCTTGTAAATTTTGTTACAGCCTCGGCCAACGGTCAAAATTTCGAATCCTAATAAACTGCTTTAGAAGGCCCCAAATCGCCAAAAAATCACTCACACAACTTCATTAAGTATCAATCTTTTATTATTGAAGATTTGTTTCGTAGGAATCTAATCGATAAACCACAGGTAACCCAACAGACTAATAAGCGGGAAATACGTCGAGTCTGGGAAGCCTGTGGTTCAGCCAATCAGAAAGCTGCTCTTTAGAGGTGAAGCCCTTCTGGTTCTTTAATGCATTTCTGTGTATGCAATCCTTGTGTAATCATGAATTCCGTTGAAGTGTAGACGTGTAGGCAAACTCCAAAGAGCAAGATCTCTCCTGTTATCAAGATGGTGAGCAGCAAATATTTTTCTTGCTTCGATTAACTGCCGTCAAGCAGCTGGTTCAAAATACAATTAGCATTTACATTCTCAATTACAGTTGATTTCCGGGGAGAACAGAAGTTTGGTACCCAGGGTAGGAATTGGTAGGCTCAGGGAATTTATCGGGAGACCATTGTGATTTTCTGAGGGATCCAGCAGATATTTTCGGAGGGGGTCAAAAGCTCTTTTTCTACTTTTTCTGGGGGTTTCACATTTTCTAAGCGTTTTTCTGAAGGGGTTTCACAATTTCGAAGTGATTTTTCTGGGGGTCACTGGGATTCTGAGTATATTTCCTTGGGGTAAAGACAAAAATGCATTTTTTTCTGGTGGTCAAGCCCTAAAATTCATTTCTTAAGGGGTAAAGTGCTATAGACAACGTTGATAGGGGGATGTGGAAAAAAAATGGAATGCTCAGTCACCACGGCTCCGTCAAACAGGCTTATGTCGCACGATAGCCCCAAAACTACAAAATATATTCATGTAACACCTTGGCATTTTTATCACCCAGTAATCTATTTTTCCTGCCAAAGTGCTACTGTAGGTTCTCATCTCATACACTTCCTTAACTGAGCGGAGCAGCATTTACTACGTGTTAGGTATACTAGTATGGCTTTATAGTTTTTAGATACTATACAGTTGGTGCGGTTACCTAGCTAGATTAGCTTTTTAGTTTACTCTAGGTACCAATGCCTAACCTATTAAATAATGAATGTACTTAGTTAACTTGTAATCTCCAGGTATAAATAAAGTTGTTGTTGTTGTAATATCCATCCGTATGGATGTTACAGACTCGATAAAATTAATGTAGATCTAGATGTGGAAACCCCCCAAAAATGTCAAATTCCCCACCCTTGGAACAACATGTTTGGTCAAAAAATCAAATATTTGCTCTATCCTTGTTTGCTATAAATAACCCCATCCTGGGGCACAGGCAGCGTATGTCAAAATCCCCACCCTCGGGGTAGCCCTGCCTGTCAAATCCCCACCCCTTGCCTGCCCTCCTCCCCCTCAGGTTTAACATTGATAGGTGCATAAACCAACTTGCTTCTTTAATTTTCCATTTTTTAAATTTAGTATTTTGTGTCTTTATTTAATGAGGGTAGCATGTAATAGCAAAGCTAATAAACGATGGAAGGGGGATTTAGACGACTCAGGTGAGCCACCTTGTCTTGCCTCCGTGCTGAGATGTTTTGCCCTCTGGGCATCCCATAAAATTATGTTGTCTTTCAACATGGCTGCATTATTTAGGCAAAGAGGTCAATTTCTTCACAGTTGCACTTTTTTCATTACACTCATTCTGATTTGGGGCTTGCCAGAAATCGGAATTACATGTAACATACACATATATGTATAAAAGTTAGTATTAGTTACAACTGGTTATGGATCTTGATTTTTGTCTTTCAGGTCAACATAATTATCATGAAATTGCCATATTTGGATTTAAAAAAATAACAACCATTCCAAAGAAAAGTAAGCATTGAAAGCATCTAGCCCTGAAGTGGCTCTCTTCTCTGGCTACCATTAAGTAGCATATTTGTGAACATCTCAAAACTGTCACTATTAAATCCCTCTACTCTTGCTTCATAAGTCACTGGATCCAGAGCTCTTTGTGGAGATATCTCTTCTAGTTTTGCCCTTTCATACATCTGAACTCCAGGTTGCATCCAAGCAATGTTTTTCACACCATCATCGCTACTAAAGTTCAAAGTGTTGAGCTGATAGCAAAGAAAAGAAATCCTTATCCCATTTGTCATGATACACTGTGCTGCTAATGGTTGCTTTAGATGTTCTCCCTTTTTGTTCCCACAGTTACATGTCGCCTCGGCAACTAGTCTTGCAAATGTGAACATAATACCTGAAAGGCAAGAAAATCAAGTTAATACAAAGGGCTTGTGCCACAAAAGTACATTTCTTTTTTACACAATTTTACCGTGAAGTTACAATTTTGTATGTCAAGGGTTAGGATTTTCTCAACATGTGACAGGGTCAACCAATCAGATTCAACACTGCACAGGGCACTCGTGGGTCGCAGATCATCTGCACAATCAATCAGATTCAACACTGCACAGGGCACTCGTGGGTCACAGATCATCTGTACAATCAATCAGATTCAACACTGCACAGGGCACTCGTGGGTCACAGATCATCTGCACAATCAATCAGATTCAACACTGCACAGGCACTCGTGGGTCCACCATCATCTGTACAATCAATCAGAATCAACACTGCACAGGGCACTCGTGGGTCACAGATCATCTGTACAATCAATGAGATTCAACACTGCCACAGGGCACTCGTGGGTCACAGATCATCTGTACAATCAATGAGATTCAACACTGCACAGGGCACTCGTGGGTCACAGATCATCTGTACAATCAATGAGATTCAACACTGCACAGGGCACTCGTGGGTCACAGATCATCTGTACAATCAATGAGATTCAACACTGCACAGGGCACTCATGGGTCACAGATCATCTGTACAACCAATCAGATTCAACACTGCACAGGGCACTCATGGGTCACAGATCATCTGTACAACCAATCAGATTCAACACTGCACAGGGCACTCGTGGGTCACAGATCATCTGTACAATCAATCAGATTCAACACTGCACAGGGCACTCGTGGGTCACACATCATCTGTACAATCAATCAGATTCAACACTGCACAGGGCACTCGTGGGTCACAGATCATCTGTACAATCAATCAGATTCAACACTGCACAGGGCACTCGTGGGTCACACATCATCTGTACAATCAATCAGATTCAACACTGCACAGGGCATTCGTGGGTCACACATCATCTGTACAATCAATCAGATTCAACACTGCACAGGGCACTCGTGGGTCACAGATCATCTGTACAATCGATCTAAGATGGAGGAGGTTAAAAAAAATATTTGCTTTCAATCACCACCAGAGAACAAGAAGAATATCAACTATGGTACTCTTTGAATCAGCTTTTTACAGAAATATTCCTTTGGTCTTTCCTGAAATGACTACAACAAAGCTGCAATACCGTATTTACTCGATTAAACGGTGCAGCGTTATTAATTTTTTAGCGTTTCCGATGCAGCATTTATTTGAGGGCGGCGTTTATTTCAAAATCATATATTTCTTAAATCACTGACAACAATTACGGTAAATCATTTGTAAATATTATTTAAAACAGAAACATGTTTAAAGTTCCAATGTCTCGCTTTTTTGCTGAGATAGAATCGTAATTGTCTGGCTTGTGATGTGTACAACGTTCAGAGAATTTCAATGTCACTGTCCCCCTTTTTTATAATCCTTGAATAAACGCCGCATTCTTCTGATTGGGTGCAGCGTTTATTCGAGGGCGGTGTTTATTGGTAATTTTGCTAGTTCCATCTGCAGCGTTTAATCGAGGGCGGCATTTATTCGAGGGCTGCGTTTAATTGAGTAAATATGGTGATTTAATTCTAAATCAAGTACCGAGCCTTGCACTCTGCAGGGTCGAACAATAAGGCCAAGTAAGAGCTGAGAATACAACTAAAGCTGCTTATTTACACCGATTGAAGTGACATCTGAGAGCACAAGCTTCTGTGCATGTCCTCTTTCACTCCAGGCTCTACTCCTTTAGGCGATCATTGAAAAGGTATTATTTTGTTCAATTCACTTGTCAATTGTTTTTTAAAATTTCTAAATCGAGTACCGAGCACTACAAGCCTATGCAGGCTACATGCTGAAAAAAGGATAACTAAAGGAAATGCCTACAGGCTATGACACAAGATATTACCCGATGGTCACCCATCCAGTTACTAACCTTGCCCGATTGGGCTCAACTTTTGTGATTGGACGAGAATGGGCTTTACCATCTGAACTAATTTACCCCCCTAGGCCACAGGAAACCCAACTAGGTTGTCAGCAGGTACTGATCATGCATGCCACTAACAGTTAGAAGATGTTAGGCTGAGACAAGGCTGATATGGCCTGAGTACAGGCTGCATACAGCCTCTTGTTGATTAGTATAATTACCAGTAGTTACATTATATTTGTATGCATAGCAGATACATGTATGTAATTTTTAACACAAATATGGAAAGTAGTAACTATTGAAGATAAATGTTACATGTAAATCGTAATGACATTATAAGGATCTATATGTTGTCATATCTTTCATGACTGTGATTCAATCTGCCTTGCCTAACTGACTCTAAAGCAGACAGTTCTGTATGGCAGGTGCATACATTGTATGTTTAGCTAGGGTGACCATGACCCCTCCTTGAGAAAAAAAAATGCATAGAATGAATAGGAATCAAACAATGCCAAAAACACCTACATCAGAATGCAGAAAAAAAACAAATTTCAACAATTCCACAATTCCTGGGGAATCATGCCCCTGCCCATCCTGGCAGTCGTGTCCGATGCCACCCCCTCCCCCCAGCAAAATCCTGCATATGCCCCCATATGGTAGTCTGAATATTATTTCTTACTTTCGAAAATATATTCAAAGTAAACAGCTGGCACATAATGAAAATGAGCTTTTCAAACATAAATCCACCAAATAAGTTTGCAAAACAATTAGCAGCTAAATACCTACACGACTGCCTCATCATTAGGAAAAAGATATTAACCGAATAAGTATTGCCTGCTTCTAACTCTTAGTAACTGAACTACCTCATTATGCTTGTTTTTAATTATCAGCTATTTACCATCGTGTTCACGCCATGTAAATTATATTTGGTGAAAACCCAAAATGCACTAGATTGTGTACAGGTCCAAATAAATAAAATTGTGTTGTTGTTGTTGGTCAATGTGCTTCATTACATACCTTGCGCACACATATCCCTGACAGACCAGTCTTTCTTGGTATTGACAATAACTAGAGTATGTACATGTGGGTATGGTGCACCAGGATGAAAGCCAGTGTCATTATCTCCCTTTGTTTCGAGTGGGTAAAGGTTAAAGACTGGTGCAATGAGGTCTAGACCCTCAAGTGTCTGTTTTTCTGTGTCTTGAATTCTTTCCTCTGATGCAAAGGGCTCCATGGAGTGCTTAGAGCAGAGAAGAAAGCCTAGATTCGCCAGAGACTTGGACATCTTGTCACCTCGTCGCCACATGGCTGATACATGAGGTTTGTATGATAGAGACATGTCTAACAGGCCAGGGGAGCTGTTAAGTATAAAAAAGAATGAGTACAGAGAGTATCATTTACATCAAACCATCTGTTTGGAAATTTAAAAAGAAAAGAGAAGTGGGAAATAAAAGAAAAATGATCAAAGAAATGGTACACAAATCAGCCAGAAAGAACAAAAAGAGCAGAAAAAGTGGATAAACGCAACCAGTAGTCCATGTTTTCCACAACTTTACAAATGAAATGTATCAAACCAACATTTTTGTATTTTTGGGTGTAAATGTGTAAGCACACCAGCTGAGATGTCCCAGAGTTACATACAGTACATTAATACACCCACAATGGCCTAACCCTTCCCTCCCCCCAAAAAAAGTGCAGGGAGAATCTTACCATCCTACCAGACAGGGGTTAAGTCCCAGGGGGGACTCCCTATATTGAACCGATGATGGTGCTCAATGCTCCATTTAGGAATACAAATTCTTGTATCCGTACCATTTAGGGGGTCCTGTTTGTACAAGTTAGTTACACAACCTGAGTTAGACTTAGAATTATTTATTTTAAGGTTCTTTTACAACATGTGATTAATATTATGTGTACCTTTTAGGGGTCAAAATCATTATGGTTTCTAAATGACCGCCTGGGGATCTCCGGTACCAAAATGATGGAGTGCTCCCCCGCCCAGACGAGGGGTGGGTGTATACAGTTTATTTACTTACCGATCTGCACAGCTCCACACAACTTTCATCATATTCTGCATCAGAGGCATCGCACAAGTTGTTTTTGTCGACCTCTCGCCCTCGTAATTAAACAGTCTTGTCTGCACGATACACTGCCTAAATCTTGACATTAACTCATCTCGTAAAGCAACTTCAAATCTATTCGTGTGTAGAGAGCCAGGCATTCCCTCCACAAGTACAGACTTCGTCAAGTACAAAGCTTGTATCTCTGCTTCGAGTGTTCTGGTTTTTGGATGAAATATGTATGGCTTGGCTACGGAGCTTAGTCTGGACATTCCTCCCAATGCATATTTCATACAATAAAGTATATTTCTTCCACGATAATTAATGTTTAGTGTCGTCGAGTTTGAGCAACATCTCCACATGGCTGCAGTCATCTTGGATTTTCTAAATTACTCACCAGTCCCCCATCATCTTTCGTTCCCAGTCTACGTATTGTATTTGTTACTCGGTGGTTGCCAGGGGTAACATAGGTGTAAAGTGTTTGCAGTCGTTCAGGAGATCGCCATATTGATTCCAATCGGCTCAAAGAAAGGAAATCTTGGCAATTTCAACAGAATTTACTCCTTTTACCAGAATGGTAAGTCTTCTAAAATAGCCCACCTCTTTTGTAAGGGCATTAAAAAGATCTGGAAATGCTTTAGTCGCTGTCAGAGGGATTTTTGAATTTCCTAGCTGCGAATGCGTGAACATGATATTTATGATCGATCGATTCCCTTCCACTTGTTCCAGCCAAACAGCACAATTGTTTCGGTAGATTCGGCGGGTTCTACAGGATCAAGAAAATCTTGGACACGACAATATCACACTGTGAACAAGACTTCTACTGTGGTAAGTAAATACTTAAACGAACGAGACTGTGTGTTGGACATGCATAAGTTTTGGATTCTCATATTATCGACTTGTTGCGTACAGTAGTTGTATTTGCCTTGGCTTTGGAAAAGAACCGACAGGAATATATACTATAAATATAGCAGGGTCCGGTTGTTCAAAGGGTGGATAACTCTATCCACCGGATAAATCCTTATCCGTGGATAAAATAAGCTAGTTTAGTTAATACTGATCATCCACTGTATAAGGATTTATCCAGTGGATCGAGTGGATAGCGTTATCCACCCTCTTCTTATGCCGGTATTATTTTTCTTACTATTAGGATGAAAGCTTATTTGGTTCACCACAGAAGAGTAAACCTCGAAAACAGCGAGGAGAAGAGGAACTTGTTATTTCACGTGGTAGATCTCCCTTGAACACTGGTAAGATAAAAAGAATCAGGCTCAATTGCACATATATGTGAAGTAGCAAAAGTCTAACTAGAGATTGACTAGGTGGAGATTAGAAATGTTATAGTGGGGGCAATGCGTTTAATAATTTAACCAGAAGTAAGGACCACATTGTTTTCAGATGTTTACATTGTGTACATTATAATTTAGAAATGTGTACATGTATTGTAGTACATGTATGTATGTTGGGTAGAGAGAGCTTTACCGAATGACTGCTGTACCCTGGGCCACTTAGATAACGAGAACCAATCACATTGCAGAATGAAAACAAAGCATTCCAACTTCCAGTTATTTGAGCCAATCAGTGTCAAGTACAAGATATTAGTATTTCAACTTTCTCAAGGTTCGATCCAGTAAAAGGCAAATTTGGTGGAGTCCAAATCTTTTGAATGAAGAAAATTATGTAGATATAATGTTAGGATTCATAAGTTGGAATGCTTGTTTTCATTTTGCAATGTGTTTAGTTCTCATTGTCTAAGTAAAAGCTTTCTTGTTGACACTTCTTGAACAACAATTCAATTCAGTAGTCACTTGTGACTTGAGGTATTGGCTATCCAAGAAATGTGCATCTATAACATGAAACCATAACAGCATCAATCAGTCCAAACATTTTTTCATCATAGCCATTGGTTCTAGAACTCAAAAATATGCAGCACAAGTGTAAAAGAGCAGAATGGTTCATGTACCTACCCAAAGTTTAAGAAGCATTACAGGGCTTGCTCAACACTAACTTTTTCAGGTACTAGCCTATGGGCTAGTGATTGTGGGAAATTACTTTAAGTCCCCTTATAATAATGAGTTGCCCTAAGGAACACTTTGTAATAGTATAGTCAAAATATTTGGGCAAATGCAAAATTGACTCGTTGATTTCTTATTATAATTGGATAACATACATTGTATGACTACCACTGACAAAAATGTAACCGATGACTAGTTCCCAGTCTCCTGAAAAACAGCATTTTCCAAGATTGTGGCATGCATGATCTGCATGTGTTCGGGACTAATATACAGTAACGTCTATCAACTGAACTAGCTGTGGTTGGTACTGTGGTTAATTAGTTAAATTAGGAGTACAAGTTATTATGCATTTAAGTTAGCCCTAGAACATCTGCACCAAGCTGATCTCTTTGCTGGCACTGAGGGTTGTCACGGCCAGGGTTTCTTGCATCCTCAGTGATTATGAGTCACTCCAGCTAGCTGGATGATTCCTTTTGGTTACACTTTAATGTGAACTACAGAATGGCCAGTATTGATAGCGAAGAGGTCACAAAAACTTTCAATAGTACATGTTGAAAATCTTCTAGTCTGGTGGGCTAACTAATATGATTTTCATTAGTCCTAATACAGTGTAAGCAAACTTTTACTAGTCCGAGACCAATAGACTACTGCTAGTGTCGAGCCCTGGCGAAGTGCTGCTACCAACGAGGAGCAAAGTGATGAGAGTTGAACAAAGTTGGCAAAGAACGTGCTTGTTGCCAATTGGTTCTCTATTTCATGTGATCTATCAGCACCATCCATGATTGGTGGAATCATGTCACATGAAGTAGAAAACCAATTGGCAAAGGTACAAATCTTGTACCTGATCCGAACACCCAGGTCATTCCACCAGAAGTTGTTTTCCTCCCTAAGCTAATTGTTGCTTCAGTCCTTGTTGGTAGCATTTTGCTTCTTAAACTTAATTATAGAGAGCAATATTAGAACCTCTGGTACCCAGGGTAGACATGTACAGTACCTTAACATTTGTATTTTTAGGGAGATCACCTGGTAAATCACATGAACCTGAGACCATTCAAGTAATCACCAAGGATTTGATTAGGAGACTTAGGTATGTCAATTATTGTACATTCAGCATTGATCCAACAATTTGAGGAGTTGAAGATTCTTCTTACAAATGACTGATCTGACATTAAGTCAATGCATTGAATCCAAACAAAAAAGATTGGGTTCGACAAAATAAACATTTTGCCTCCTAAGTATAGATCGACAGCCTTGACACTATGGTGTACACTATTATATGTACATTATTATATACAGTCATAAATATTGGAATGTTAAAAAAGTGTCATAATCATATTTTGTCACAGAGTCCCTCAAGAAGATCCTTCTGGAAGATCAATCATCTTAGAATATGGTGAATTTGATCGCATAAAGGTAAAAATATATGAAATATCTTTCAAAAATCATTCTGAAAATATGTATTTTCTTATGTTTAGGGAATTCATTCTGTAATTTGCTGTTTTGCTTTGTGATCTGCAGTCTGCTTCTAGAGTTCTTACTAAGACAGAAAGAGAAGCTGCATTTGAAGAGATGAAGTCCAGAAAGGAAAAAGAACAGGTTGCCTCAGAAGAGAGGAAGAACTTCATGCAGATGATGGATATGACAAGAAAAGAGAATGAGAAGCTGACAGATCTTGAGCAGGTGAGAGAACTTAAACTGGGAAACATTTGTAAAGCTCTGGTCAAATGGAGTACTCTCGGGCAGAAACATATAAGGGAATTGAAATGTGTGACACCCATACTTTAATTTGCTTTAGTGCCATATACTCTGGACTATTCAGCAAATAATAATGACCATATACATGTATGGAATAAAATAGCTGCCAGGTACGTTCTGTGACTAGAAATAACCTGTCACATGCTAGACTGTATTTTCCAAATGTGGTACTTTTTATTTGCTGAATAGACCAGAGCATGGGGCTGCTGTTACACGTTTCAACCCCTTATATGTTTCTGTTGCAAGTCAATGCAAGTTCTTACATGTAACTTAATTGCATTCATTTTTTGTTTGGCCACCCCTTGCACTAACTTGTGCCAACTTGAGTTCACTTTCATTGAGTTCAAATCTGAGTGCAAGTCAATGCACATTTTTTTCCCATTGGAGCATCAAAAATTGTAAGTAATGGTATCTTACATTGTAAAATAGTTGTATTGATACATGTAATAACGTAATAACAGCTAGTATTTAAACTAGAATAAACAGGTTTACTAATATATATTGTTGGTGAGGAGAAATAAACATATACTTGTGTTATTTTAGGAAGCAAAAGAGAGGGGCCAACATTTACTGGAGAAGGCTAATGAACAGATGGAGGAACAGGAGGATGAAATAAAAAAGCTTAATGAGGTCAGCCTGAGTGTTTTTTTTGCTAACATCTAGTCATTACTGACACAATTCCTCTTATATATATTCTAAAATATTTAAATAAATATTATATTATTGAAGTTAAAATATAAAAATGTAGTGGAGCTCCTACATGGACCAAAGACCTGCCCAAGCAGAGCGCCATAGACATATGTCATATAGGAAGATAGCAAACATTTGCTGATTGACATGCACACCCAAGCATAATCCTGACAGCGAACCCCAGTATCAACTAATTCCCAGGGAATTGTATTATTACTTTTCCCTGTTCTCTTATTTCCCTCTATTTTTAAGTTTTTAAGCTCAGCCTTTCACACTGATTTGCCATCTCATTTCTTTGTTTTCTCTTTGTTTTGCAATATTGTGATTTTACCAGTTATCAGTGCAAGTCTGACATCAATTCTGAAACCCTCCAGGCCAATCCAGAGTTCTGGTTTTAGGTTTGCCTATATGTATGTAAATTTATATTTTTTTTTACATTTCAGCTTATTCTGAATGCAAAATGCCATGCAATCAGAGATGCCCAGCTCATAGAAAAAGTAGAGGTCAAGAAAGAGCAACTTACTGAGGAAAAGAGACTTGATGAGATGATGGAAATAGAAAGGCTGAAGGCGCTGAAGGAGTACGAAGAGAGGGAGAAGCTACATCAGTTAGAAAGGCTTAAAGGAGCGACAATCCTAAGGAATCAGATAACAGACAACCACCAAACTAGGATGCTAGAGGAAGAGCGCAAAGATCAAGAGACTGCAGTAAGTACATAGACCTCATTCATAATGCCCACCACCTAATTTGCATAAATTGGAAGATTAAGGTGTACAGAGAAACTATTGCTACCACATGAAAGATCGTACCTAAATAAATAATTGACCACAGTTTTAAAGCAATGTTTCAAATTGCTGTCATGTTATGTAGAAAAACATGAAAGCGAGGCTGGAAAGTCCTACATGGTGTTTCTCATACAAATCTCTCTAATTTCAAATCACTATATATAACAGCCTTTTATGCTACAACACTCAAATTCTACAGGATCACCAATGTTGGTACAATGTATGCTCTTTGGCATGGCAAGGATGTTGTTTTCCATACATTGTACATGTGGCTGAACTGTTAAATTACAGAGAATGCACCATTATGAATGTGATGTCTAAGAGACCCCATGCCAAAGCTGAGAAAATAGTTTTCAGTGGCCATTTGAACCTCCAGAGATGGTGGCTAGGTCGCAGGGTTTTGCAACTCAGTGCTCAACGCTTAGCCCCGGAGCTCTTGGGCTAGTAGAGTTTGCTTTTGTATCGATTAATTTAATTTGTACATTGAGATCACAGAGTTTTCAGGGACTATTATAAGTTAATAAAAAAGTTAGTTTTGAGCACTGCAACTTCTGCTGCCTTTAATCTACTTTGTATGAAAACTTTGGGACACAATAAATTATTATTCACTAGTCAAAGACTCTTTTCAATAGTTTCATTCCTATTTTAAGTAGAGTTAAATGAAACTTGACCTACATGTAGAGTTTTTGTCTATCATTTTGAGATTCTCAAAGTGCATGTTATAAAGTACATGTAGCACCTTTTACAATGATTGTAAATGTATGAGTTGTGCTTATCTGAGTAAATTGCTCTTCTCTTACAGGCAATGCTTCAATACCTTGAAAAACTGCAAGTTGAAGATATGGATAATGTTGTTACGAAAAGGGACACACAAATGGCTCTGATGAAGGATGTAGCCAAAGCAAATGATGTAAGTATAATTACACACACCAAATCTGCAATGTACTGTCCACGTGTGGATTGATCTTTTTCTGTTTTCATCTTCTGCTGTAATTAATAAATTTATTGGACTTTTTAAAGTACATGCCATTTCATAAACGAAAAATGACTGGCACGGAGTATGTAAATTTATTAAAACCCACCACAAGAAAGATTGGTTTGTTGACTGAGTTTGGGGACATTTAGATCAATATTAACAAGGTGGTGAGCTTTCAAATATTACGAAAATAAGAGAGCCTAGTATGCGTTTGGGTCCCCTCATTCTGAACTCTCTTAGCTTATTTTTGTGATTTTCACAAGCTTACTATTCAGTTCTTATTTACTCAAACATCTTCAAACTTTCCCTGCTAGCAGAGGTCTCTCTCCGTCTTGGTAAAATGGAAGGCGAGGGAGAGACCTCTGCCGACATCCGACACTTGCCGTCCACATTCATGGACGAGTCAAACCAGTTTCGAAAACACGTTTTACCGGAAATAGCTGTACGCGTCAGTTATTTGTTACAGTTGTTTAATGCGCTCATAAGTACACGTGAGATCACATCACTTGTTGCCAAGGAAACTTCACGCATGCGCAACAGAGAAAGCGTCCGATGTCGGCAGAGGTCTCTCCCTCGCCTTCCATTTTACCAAGACAGAGAGAGACCTCTGCTAGCAGGGAACTTCAAACTCAGTAAACATACTAATTTCGATGTGTTCTTTCATGTGGCGAGTTTTATATTTTAGAAATAATAAAATGTTTTTGAATTATATTAAATTTATACACTCGGTCCGAGTCCTTTATCAGTTTATGAGCACTGAAGCACTATACTTTTGCTCACCATGTCCTTTTTCGTTATTCAGGAAATTCAGCGCCTTCGAGAGATCAAGAACAAACAAGACAAGATGGAAGAATTGAAAGTGATGGATTACCTGAAGCAAAAGGCAGAGAGGGAGGAGGCATATCAGAGAGAACTGGAGAAGATTAGAATAGAAAAAGAGAAAGAAATTGCCCGCTTGCGTGCCCAGCAGGAGAGGGCTAAAGATGTACAGGCAGAGAAAGATGCACTCAGGGCCAAACGTAATCAGGAGGAGGCCGAGAGGGAATGGAGACGGAAGGAGAGAGAAGAGGCTGAGATTAAGTAAGTCCGTCAAAACACAGACTGAGATTTTATGAGTTGGACAACCATAATAATAATTAGAAATTTGTATTGTGCAGTCTGTAGCCTTACCGTAATTGTACTTAACTTACTGTGCCATAACTCATGTAATTTGATTAGATCAGAAGGACAAAAAACAATGGGAAACCATTTGTGTCATGGTATGTCATTCAGTACCCGGGGGAGGGACTCCCATATAAAAGGGGTAGGGATGCTTGTCGGACATTTTCAATTTGACCCCTAAGAGGTACTAAAATGGGCGCGGCTCAAGCTTATTTTGACCCCTAAAAGGTACTGTTAAAAACATGCCAACATTTTAACCTTTCTATGCCTTTTATTGCTATAGACCCCTAACCACAAAAAGGTACCGCTTTACATAGAAATGTTGATGCATCCATGTACCCCTCACATAAGGGAATCCCCCCCCCCCCTGGGGTTCAGTACCTGTGCCGCCAAGAAACGAAATTGCCTTTCGATACTAGTAATAACTTGCGTGCACCTGTGACTGAAAAATGGGTTTTACCATGGTGATGGGAAGCCATTTGACTAAGTGTAGCTACCTGAAATACAGTCTCGTATTTGGTGCGTACTTGTGCATCATATTTGGGCATTCTTGTTCATAGTTGGTGCGTTCTTGGAAGAATTATATAAGAAACCAGATGATCATAGCTTCATAAGCGGCTAGTTTCGTAGATATTCAGATATTCCGTTTGAAGGGTAACTGACGAGTTGTGTTATTTTTGTTACTACAGGAAACAGACCGAGGAGATGCTGAGATCAGCTCGTGAAAACCAAGTCAAAAACAAGGAACACTTCTTAGCCGTCCAGGCAGCGAGAGACAGGGCCGAGTTTGAACGTGTATTGAAGTAAGTGAATGATCTATACAGGGTTTTATACACCTGTTACAAAAACAGGTTTAACCGGTCAAGCGACATTCCCAGACCAAAACGGATTGTGGTTGCCACTGAAAAAGTATGGGCCCAGTTGTTCGAAGCAATGGTAACTTTATCCGTAGAATAGTGCTAAATCTGTAATCGTAATTAGTGTTCAGTTTAACCTCTAGTTAGTGATGTAACTCCGGGGTAGTGCTTACCCTTGCTTCGAACAACCGGGCCCTGGTGAATTCGTTTGTTTTAGGATAAAAATTTAAGACAAATATTGAGGGTCTCCTGCGAAACGAATTTCGAGTTACACTAGTTTATCCGTTCAGTTATACCCACAATCCATTTCGGTCTGGGAATGTTGTTTGTCGTTTTCCATGACAACCCTTTCTTGATAATGTGTATGGAAAAAATAGGCGAGGCACATGCAACACCAAGAGAGCATCAGTAAGAGAGGGAATCTTGTAGCGCAATTACTGGACGAGGTTGAGCAAAATATTGTGATTTGTTAGTGGCGAGCAATCAATTATTTGCCTCTGCCTTCGGCATCGAGACACGATTGATTGCAAGACACTAACAAATCACGATATTTTCCGATAACCGAGTCCAATAATTGTTTTATCATTCACGGCATTCAGAGCAACTTTAGTCGCTTTTTGTGTTTTTGCTGTTTTTACTTTCTATCAAATATGCCAAGTCACATTTTCCGACAGCTCAGGAAAGCGAGCCATCAGATGTTGACAAATGCAATGTTACTGCGCATGAGCAGACCATTATTCGTAGGCAGTTATTTGCAGTTCTCTCGGCCAATCAAAACGACAGAAAGAATAATTTGAATGATAGTATCAATTTTTAGTATAAACCAAAAGCAGCTAAAGCAAAACGCACCAGCGCGTGACGATGATCCCGTGGCGCTAAAATATTTTGCCGCCTTGAGATTATTGTGCGCTCGCACACTTCTGAGCTGTTTCCGGTTACTAAAATTAGATTTTATTAGACATCATCGCACAAACGCCCGTATTGGAGATTCCCTCTCTTGTGTATGTCTACACGTGTGTCCATTGTTTCGCAGTGTGCAGAGAATGGCCAGACTTCTGAACTTGGAAATACACGTGTAAACGTTTTATTGAATGGGCCTTGTGCAGGAATGCAATCACGTGGTGGAGCAAAACAATCTTAATTCATATATTTAAAAGCACTTGTACAAGATCGGTAGTACTACTAGCAAAACCTGTTTGTAAATGCTATTTTCCACCTCCAAACGATTGTCGATCTTTCGAAAACAGCATTTTTAAAGAAGGCTTGCCATCCAGCATCCATGGAAATGCCTTTCGCATGGGGACATATTATGTCAGCACGTGACTGTTTCCTGCAAGAAGCCTAATGATACTGCATATGATCTATAATATACTAATTTGTTGGGGCAGTAGCACTATTGAGATGAAAAATAAATTAATAATCCATTTTGAGAGATGACATTGCATTACCTACATGTAGGTCAAGACTTTATTGTGTATCTAAAAAACCTCTTGTTACTAATTAAAGTATGAAATTATACGAGAAACCTCCCTGGAAGAATTAAGTAAGCTACGTCTTCACTTGTTCTTCAATTGTCTGATCCCATTCTTTCTGATATCAGCGCTCAGAAAGAACAAATGTCAAAAGACGAAGATTCTGAACATGTTGCTGCAGTGCGCCGGCACCAGTACGCCGACGAGGTGAGACAACAGATTACAGAGAAGGAGAAGAATCGGGTGCATGCTAGAAACTCCTTCTTCGAGGAGGGAATTCGACTCGACCAGGAAGCAAAAGCCAGGTAAGCTAGCGAATGTGACGTTTTAAAATAGAGTTTCACGGTTACTGGATATCTCGATTCTGATTGGCTGAGAACAGCCAAGTTGTAATTCAATGCAGGAAGTTGAAATTCTGTGCAATTTCAGGGTTGGCATAGCAAAAAATTGTTTAGAAATTCCGCTTCCTGAATCGATGAAATAAAAACGGTTGCTTGCACTTGTATGGTTTCCTTGCCTACATGCGCGGCGTTGCTGTCGTAAATTCATTAGTCAATTTTTTTTAGGTAAATGATTAACAGAGAATCGTCTGCGGGTTTTTTGGTGCAATTAACGATAAATACTGCTGGTAATATTTCCAAATAATGATTAAATTTTGACTTTATTTATCACTCACGGTATTTATTGTTAATTGCACCAAAAGCCAGACGATTACATATTCGTATTCTCTCGTTACAAATTCATCTTTAACGTGGGGCGAAAGCTGGTTTTAAAAATGGGATGTTGATCAAGTGCGGTTCGAAATAAATTCAAGTCGTGAACTCGTATTATTTTTGTCTAGACCTTGATCGATCCTTGATCGTTGTATTTTTGGAGTGATTGATTTGATTAACAATGCGTAGGAACTCTTCCCGTTGTACTGGTCGACTTATTTCTAGGCATAATGAAGTAAAATGATATGAAAACCTTTGTAGAAAGGCAAACCACGTGATAAAGAAATTGGGGAAGAGTTTAGAGAGCTACTATCTAAACAGAACTCGTAGGGTGCGTTTTGGAACTTATTCAGGCTATTTCGAAATTAGAATACCTCTAAATGATCGTTCATATATCCCTCTTCCGAAATGTGTAAAGTAGTCGCTACGTTTAGTACGTCGGTTAGGAATAGACCAATACAAAGCCGCTATTACGATATCTACTCAAATTGGCTAAAATGAGCACCTCAAAAGTAGCCAAAAACCCAAATTGCGAGTTATATCTTGTATGGGTGCAAAGATACAGTCCCGCAAAGTAACACAATTTTAAAGACATTTGTATGCAGGGGTGCAAATTGTTGCACCCCTCATACAAACGTCTATAAAATTTGCGCCCTTTACTCGACTATATCATGGCTTCTAGGTAAGTTATAACTCTCAAATTTGTGATTTTGACTAATTTTGAGGTGCTCTTTTCAGCTGTACAGCTGCTATCGCTAATTTAAGTAGATGTCACCATGGTAATGGCGACCTTGGATTGGTCTATTATTTTTGTTGTAAACAAGATTGGTTTTTCGGTGGATTCCGTTTTGGAATACTCGGAATATGTCCCAAAAAATGCGCCGCAAGTTAGTGGATCAACAGCTGATTTTGTCTATCTTTCCTTTTTTTTTACAGGAGACAAAAGCTTGACGAGATTAAGAGACGCAAGTTACACGAGCTCAAAGACGCTGGTGTTCCTGATAAATACTGCAACGAAGTCGCTCGCCGAATCGAGGCTCCTCCGCCATCGCTATCAAGACTCTATTAAAAATATACCCTGTCGCTAGTCTATAAATCAATACAATGTATGAAATTCAGTGATGAAGAATATCTGAGCATGATTTTTAATTATGAATTTTTCTACTGTTGCATTCCTACCTTTCTCGGTAACTGTTTTTTGTCACCAATTGAATATATTATTGGATTTCTCAACTTTAATATTTTAGCATTTGTTGACGTGGTTGGTTATGCTTTTTATTATTATTTTCAATCACTGTTCTAGTGCCCGTTGTTATCTATTGAACATATTATCATCAGTGTAATTGTAATTACTGAGGTACAGATTTGACGGCCAGCGATCAATCTTCCTGTCCTATAAAGTCATTCTCGCAAGGGTATGGTCCTTATGTAAATAGCAGCTCAGTTGGACCTGAAGTTTAAAGAAAGATGATTCTACGTTAATGTAGGGCTATCATACGGTTCTATTCCGATTGAAAATAATGAACAAGAAAATTCTTACATTTGCTTTTTGTTTTCTCTCATTGATATAGAGCAGATTTCAATTGAGTGTCGTCGAAAGTTTTCGGTGATTGCTTTGGTTTTGCGTTTACTTAGCTTTTCTATTTGCTGTGAAAACGTTTTACAATCAGTCAGCCAATCAAATTCCATAGTAAAGCCAATCGTGTTTTGGTTTTGGTCTGTACTCGTCATGCAATCAATCCACGATTGCGTTTACTTTTCCTCCTGATTGGTTGCTTTCTCAGGCAAGTCAAACCAATCGGTCTTTACTTTAGTTCGTGATTGGTTCGTTGTAATTACTTTGGTTTTCAACACTCGACTGAAACCTGCTCTATTGCTTAAGTAGTGGGAGAAATTGTGGAATCACTAACTATTGCTCCCCCTCCCTCTTCCCCAGGCGTCACGGTTAGAAGATAACCCACTTTCGATATCCACTTGTCACGCACAAAGGTTTTATCATGAGGCTCAAGGGTAAATGAAATGCATTCTATTCTACGAGAAAAAATAAATGTACCCAATTCAATTTATAAACTATACCTGCGGTAAAAGGAGCTTGGTTGGGAGCATATGGGTCAAAATGCACCTCCTACTGTCTACCTTCATAGCGTCGACGCCTTATGAATCCGTGACAAATCGGAAACTTGCTCTAAGTGTAAACGTAGTCTCGGTAATCAACCGTCGAAGACTTGTTTCTTTTCTAAGCTTTGTTTTGCTATTCACCTCCAAGTTTTTAATAGTGGGGGTCTGGGAATTACAAATTAGTACGTGAAAAACACAAGAAGCCAGTTGGATGTTGGGGTTAGGAAACATATCCCGCAGATTTTAGAGTAGAACAAGGGAGGGGTAGTGACGGCCTACAGCACGCTGTACAGTGACGGCCTACAGCACGATGTACAGTCTGTACAGTGACGGTCTACAGCACGCTGTACAGTCTGTACAGTGACGGTCTACAGCACGCTGTACAGTGACGGTCTACAGCACGCTGTACAGTCTGTACAGTGACGGTCTACAGCACGCTGTACAGTCTGTACAGTGACGGTCTACAGCACGCTGTACAGTCTGTACAGTGACGGTCTACAGCACGCTGTACAGTCTGTACAGTGACGGTCTACAGAACGCTGTACAGTCTGTACAGTGACGGTCTACTCCACGCTGTACAGTGACGGTCTACAGCACGCTGTACAGTCTGTACAGTGACGGTCTACAGCACGCTGTACAGTCTGTACAGTGACGGTCTACAGCACGCTGTAAAGTCTGTACAGTGACGGTCTACAGCACGCTGTATAGTGACGGTCTACAGCACGCTGTACAGTCTGTACAGTGACGGTCTACAGAACGCTGTACAGTCTGTACAGTGACGGTCTACTCCACGCTGTACAGTGACGGTCTACAGCACGCTGTACAGTCTGTACAGTGACGGTCTACAGCACGCTGTACAGTCTGTACAGTGACGGTCTACAGCACGCTGTAAAGTCTGTACAGTGACGGTCTACAGCACGCTGTATAGTGACGGTCGGTCTTAACCATACAGCAAATAATGACGAAAATCAGTGCGACGGGCATTTCCACAAGCGAGCCATCTTATTATTGAAAGGTTGTTAGGGATTACGCACATATATAGTTCAGGTGACCCGCGGCAAGCATACCCTGGGTACCAGAGGTTCTACTGCCTCCCTTCGCGAAAGTTAGCCGCCGAGGAGAACCTCTGGTACCCAGGGTACGGCAAGCACGACAGGTCAATGTAAAGTACGTTATTACTCGGGCCAGGCCTTTGGCCGGCACGAGTCTTAAATCGCAAGTGTTTATTACTCGGGCTGCCTGTGGGCAGGCCCGAGTCTTAAATCGCAAGTGTTTATTACTCGGGCCAGGCCTTCGGCCGGCACGAGTCGTAAATCGCAAGTGTTTATTATTTTCATTCAGTATTTTCCAAGTTAAGGTATTTCGCCCCCAACCAATCCGCTCGCACTGTTCAAGTCATTCAAGTGCACATACTTGAACATCACGTCACCCTGGCGCCGCATAATGTCGAAAAGGTCAACCGGAAGCTACAGACTGCGGATATATTTTTTACTCTATCCTGAGGACTATAGCAAAGCTGAAACAACGTGTATATAGTTTTAAACGTACTATATTTCGGCTTGCCAAACTAGCCTTCTTCAGGTGCCTAGATGTTGTAAGTGGAGAGTTCTAAAATAGGGGCTTTACTTCGGTGTAACAACCTCACCCGGACTGCGTCACAAAACTCCCTTTGTTCGTTAACTATGAATAATTTGGGAAATATTCTAATTAACTACGAATAATTTGGGACTTAGAATATTTCCCGAGCACCCGACACTTATAAATTTTACAAGGAATTGGGCAGCCTCTACTTGAAATTTTTTTTTTACACTGCGCTCAACGTAGGAATCGAATCCAGGAAGCTAAGATTTATAGAACGACTGACACAATCCTACCCAAACAGTAACCGCTAGACCACGAGTGACGAGATTATTGGCGCATGCTTAAAGGAGCTCATTCAACCAAGATGCATTGCGAGCTCAAATTTCTCGAACCGCCATTTTCGGGGCCCCCGATAATGGCTCTGGAGAGCTTCTTGAAACAAATCCTATTCCATCGGTCTCACAGGGGCATACCAGTTGATTATGGGGTGCCAAGTGTCCAAAAATTATATGTCACAATTATATGAAAATTATATGGAAATTATATATATAATCGTTATTATATCATATAATTTCTTTTCCTCCTGAGTTCATTATTTCAAATAATGTTCGTGTTGTTATTTCATTGTTTCATATAATCAGGGCCGGCGGAAGCATTTTGGAAGTGGGGCGGCCGAGCGCTGAAGGCGCGAGAAATTTTACATATTTTTAAAATGATTACGTCAGCTAAAATTTCAAACTTGGCCGAAAAAGTGGGGCGGCCGCGCCCCTGTTCCGCCGGCCTTGATAATGCAACACTGCCTTTCGCATTATAAGAAACCATGATCGTCATTCATTATCTATTATTTCATATAATGCAAGACTGCTTTTTAAATTATATGAAACCATAATAGTCATCTGAGCTGGAACCAGAGTATGGATCACTCGGCACGCAAGTGAGAATACGAACCCTTGTCGAGTTTTACGAAGACTTCTATTTGGGTCGATTTGACCTTGTTTTGCTTTTCATTTTTCTTTGTTTTCCAAACTAAGGGTATCCTGCTTGCTTTTTGGAAGACATAAGGCGAACAACCGATGGAATTACGGAAAACGTTTCTCGATAAACGTAAACATTGGTACTATGAAATGAAGTTATGCACTATTTCGATACGGGCGAGTGAGCACTGTCATGTGTTAATTGATCTGCTGTCAATCAAACAGAACATTTTACTTCCGGTTAAAAACCTCCTTTTGGTATTTCTCCGTCAATATTAATTTTTTTTGAACGGAGTTTTTAAAAAAATCACTATCTTTTTCGTTTTGAAGGTATCCAGTAACCTTAAACGAGAGTCCTCTCACGATTGAGGTTTTGGTTCGAGAAAGGCTTCGAACAGTTCCCTTTGTAGCTGTGTAATATACACTAGTGAGAAGACTGAAGTTTTGTGAATGAAGGTAATTAAGCTCAGTTTTGAACACAGCAGATAAAGTTACACAGAGGCACACGAATTGACCACGAATACAATTAACATGACTGTAGAAAGAACAGTAGTGAAATATAGTGGCAGCTCTATCGGCAGGATGGACAGGATACAACTTATGATATGGGATAAATATAAACATTGAGACAATCATATTTTAGTACTCGAAACCTCCAGTACAACAGAATTGTATACGTGTGTTACATGAATAGGTACTGTTTACAGTAAAAGGTCAATTTCTTTAATTTACATACGAGAAAAATATATCTAATGTACATATCATGAAAAACAAAAATATTAAATTACATACATATACTAGGGGAGCAGAGAGCAGAAAGTCACCGCGACTAATAACTGCCCTACCCCACTCCAAAAAAATAATAGGAGTGGAGTACCACCCCTCCCCTGTGACCACGCCTTAGAATGGAATGTCTGGAATGTAGGGGAAATGGTAACGCTTATGTGTATACAGCCCGAGTTAAGTCTTGTTACTCGGGCGCGAGTCTTAAAATGCAAGCGGTTATTTTTTGTTTTGTTTCATGCAACAAAATTTTGACTTTTGACCCATGCGTTTTTTTTTCTTTGTTCCCATGTATTAAATTTCAAGTTCACCACCAATCAGATTGCACTGTGCTGGTCACGTAATACTATCCAGGTTAATTTATTTACATAATTTAATACAGTAAATCAAGATGGTCGACCCGCGAGGAAATTTCTCTCAAATTTGGAGTTCCATCTCTCAAATGTAAGCAGTTTAATGTTTTATTTAACTTCACCGTGCGAAAGCCTTCCAACAGGCTCAGGATATTTCAACTGGCGCTCTTGTCGGAGCCGAAGGACCGCGTTTTTTACCCAGATGGCCAGTGATTTTATATACGACACGAAGCCGGACCTGAAGGACTCAAAGCCAGGATCCAGCTAATCCACACATATCGAATTGGAATTTAGCGTGTTGCTTTGCTGCTGAAACCAAGGCTTCTTCGATAGAAATGACAAGATGTTGTGTTTTTCTAGGAGGACAAAATATTTCTCGTTTTAGCTTCTCTTTCGCCACGGCTTTGTTATTTGAATCTCTGTGGATTGGTATACTCAAATATACTGCGCAATACCATACAACTAAATAAGAAGTCTTTAACAAAGCCGAACTCAACTTCAACTCAAGAGCAAAGCTGAGTGGGAAAGTGAAACCGAACAGTGTCTTGTCAGGTCATGAACTAAGGTACGGTGAGGTTGAAATCATTGCGTGTTTATATCTGCATTTCTTTGTCGATTTGTTGACCTCGTGGCGCTGATAGATTTTGCCATCGGATGGTATTCTTGTTTGAGGTACGTTTCGTAGGTTTTATGCCACATTTCATTTTACTCTCGGTCATAATACATACCAGCGCAAATACCGAGATCTGTAGGCCAACACTAAAATAATTTTGAGCGTGTTTTTGGCTGTCAGAAATACCCCGGAGAAATAAACACTCGCACAGAATAATTTATGATGAGCGAAGCAATATTCAACTCTCAAGGTAAACTTAAACAAGAATCCTCTCACGGCCGAGGTTTTGGTTCGAGAAATTAAAGGCTTCCAACAGTTCCCTTTATAGTTCTGTAATATAATGAGCAGACCAGTTTTGGGAAGGATGGTAGATAGCCAACAGGCATTTCAGTTAATAAATACGGCAATATGGACGCGAGCTGCGATAAAGAGCCGCAGGGTAGAATGAACAGTAGAGAAATATAGTGATAGCTCCATCATAGGTGGACAGGATACAACTTATAATATGGGACAAATATAAACATACATTTGAGACACATACATACACGAGAAAAACAAAAATATGAAATTACATATATATACTAGGGGGAGCAGAGAATGAATGTCACCGCGCTACCGGCCACTCCTAAAGACTGCTAAATTCAGCTAATAATTCTTCCCTTCGGTTATTTACTAAAAGGATTTCAAATGAAAGTGTATTTCATCTTCAATCTCATGTGGCCCGAGTGAAAGCCCAGTTGGGCTCTTGTTACTCGGGCCAGGCCTTTGGCAGGCTCGAGTCAGAAATCGCAAGTGATTTTTTTTTATTTTCCATGTCGAGGAATTTCGCCCCCAACCAATCAGATTGCGCCTTCTTTGGAAGTTCTTTTTGCCACCGTACCAATCAGATAGCACTGTGCTGGGCCCGGTTCCTGAAAGCCCGATTAGCGCTAATCCAGAGTTAATTACCATGACAACTAATATGTTTTGTTGAGAGTTAATCCAGGATTAGTGCTAATCGGGCTTTCAGGAACCGGGCCCTGGTCATGTGGACAACAATTCTATGTTTTTCAAGATGGCGGCGAGTGGGAGTTTGACTTGGCAAAACCTTTAATATCAGCTGTTTTTTGTGTAAACCAAAGGTTCCTTCAAGTGCAATACCAATATTTTTGTCTTTCTTAAAGCAGAGAGGTGTTTCACGGGCTTTGGACGGGAATTTATCTCACATTATGCGACATGCTTTAAGATACACTCGTGAGAAGTGTCAGTCCACTCTGCGATCAACACTGACTATATATAAAGACAACAGCTTGTAAATGTAAGTAGCCACTAATCTGAACATGATAACCTTTATACCAATTGACTGTCGTTGTGTTGTTATTTAGTGTTATTAACCTCTCGAAAGTGTAGTAGAAATGACCCGATTTCTCAGTTCTCAGGCTGACAGGGGCCTTTTAAAAGAATTACAGTCGTTTCGCCCCCCATGCACATGTATTTAAATGTTTATAAATTCGGGAACGAAAATCCAGCATGCAGTGAGTGAGTATAAACTGAGTAAGTAATCCGAAATGAAGATTTTTTCAAACGAACGATAAATGACTCTGATGTGGAAATCGCATATTTATCTGTGGCGTGTTATTGACACTGGTTTTATTTTGTTCTATTTCCCGGGTCTATTTACATCTGGCCTGTACCTCTTTGTATTGATTATTATCTCTTGGTTTAGGCATTCTACAGTGTATTTAATGTGTTTTTTTAGAACTGACATAATGATATTATGTATAAAGTAGTGTATTTATCATTATTGCAAGTTTATAACATAACATAACTAAATTTGGTCCAGAACTGAGAGTATACTTACATGCAAGTGGCACTCTTTCTTTCCCTTTCCCTTTCTTGGTACCGTTATATATCCATGCAAGCTAGATCTTGTTTCAGTGTTTCCCATATGAGGTGGTCCTGGCTTAAGATAACCCTAAGGTTACCTTAAGGACCTACCTTCTCATCATTGTATTTCTTATTATGCCTTATTACTCGTAAACATTTTCATCATCTTATGAGAAAATAAATGTAATTGTTGTTGTTGTTCATCAGTTCTTGACGTCAGCATCGTCACTTTCACTTGGTCATGATCAGGAGTACGAGTACTTTTACGAATTATTTGGGAATGAAAATTAATCTTGCTGCGACCCCAATGATGGAGTGTGGACATTGCATGTTTATTTGTGGCCTGCCATTATAAGTTTCATTCTCCTTCAAGATGTAGAAAATGAGCACTATCACAGTGGCAGCTCACTAATACTAGAAAATGGTGGTCTGTAGTTTATAATCTCAATCGAAAATATTGTATTGAGAATTTAGCCTGAATGTCAGCCGTCTCCACTGGTTTGTTAATAATTGAGAATTACAAATAGATGACTTTATTTCACATGTAGACATTACCTAACTATTCACAATGAATAGCAACATTATGTGGAATTTGTTATTCTAAATTGCTTGACTTCTCATAGTTGTACTGCACCTGATATAATTAAAATTCATCAAATTTGAGTGACTCAATATCGTGCAGACTACTCAAATAACCATTGCACTTCAATCAAAACACCCATACCAAGTTTTTTTGTAATTTTAACGACCCTCAAGGAACAATAATATTGAAAAGAAAGTAACATTAAACTACAGAATTGAGGGAAATTGTGGCTGAAATGTACATGCACAGCATGTATGTGTGTGTTTGTTGTGTGTGTATTATGGCTCTATCATTTCCAACCCCCCCCCCCCCCCCCCCCCCTTCAGGCATACCCTAACCTAACCCCCTCCCCCCCGGAATACGTGGGGCATTTGCACATTGACATTTGACAGACAAGAGCATCAGTAGAGAACCAATTCTCTGGCTACTCTAGCACAAATCATGTTGACACAATTATGCTAGAACTCCATGCAGTACATGCTATAGATGGCCCGAGTTAAGGACACTCAGGGCCTCTTGTTATTTTTATTTTCCAAGTCGAGGTATTTCGCCCCCAACCAATCAGCTCACACTGTTTAGGTCGTTCAAGTGCACATACTTGAACACCGCGCCGCCCTGGCGCCTCATAATGTCGAAAAGGTCAACCGGAAGCCACAGACTGCTTTTTACTCTATCCTGAGGACTATAGCAAAGCTGAAACAACGTGTATATAGTTTTAAACGTACTATATTTCGGCTTGCCAAACTAGCCTACTTCAGGTGCCTAGATGTTGTAAGTGGAGAGTTCTAAAATAGGGGCTTTACCTCGGTGTAACAACCTCACAGACTGCGTCACAAAACTCCCTTTGTTAACTATGAATAATTTGGGCCTTAGAATATTTCCCGAGCACCCGAAGCGGCACTTATAAAATTGTTACAAGGAATTGGGGAGCTTCTACTTAAAAAAAAATCACTGCGCTCAGCGTAGGAATCGAATCCAGGAAGCTAAGATTTATAGAACGACTGACAATCCAATGGTGGCGTGACGTGAAATTCGTGGTTGTGCCGTGCCTTTCTCGCCGGTTGTGCCGTGACACTTGTGGGCCACCATACTACCCAAACAGCCGACCGCTAGACCACGACTGACGAGATTATTGGCGCATGCTTAACTTTCGTTAGAGCTGTTAAACGAGAATCCTCTCACGAGCGAGATTTTGGTTCGAGAAAGGCTTCGAACAGTTCCCTTTATAGCTCTGTAATATACACGTTTGAGCAGACTGAAGTTTTGTGAATGAAGGTAATTACTCGGGCTGCCTGTGACAGCAACGAGTCTTAAAATGCAAGTCGTTTTTTTTTTATTCAGTGTAGCAAGCGTTTTGCGCATGCGTTAAAGGTCAAATTCACACCAATCAGATTGCACTGTGGTGGTCGCGCAACAATCGCCAGATTAATTTATTTACATAATTGAATACAGTAAATCAAAATGGTCGGCCATTTAGAAACGTAATCGAAATACAATATCCAAACATGTTTGGATATCAACGGATATCGAATTATAATCAAAGGTTAGATTTCGTCGGGCGCGCTCAGATAAGAAAGTTCAAAGCTCTCAGACTAGGCGAGACAAGGAGATATCAATTTCAATGAGTCATTGTCAGAAATCTATACCATCGTGGGCAATTATTGAGAGCTCGAGACATTATACATGTCTGCTAATATGGGGAAAACTGAAAACTGAATATTTACATGATCCGCTAAGATTTTTACAAATCTTAGTTAAGCAGATGTTTTCAGTGTATGCCAACTGAAATGCTGTGCTCGTTTTCTGGTTACGGCTCAGTGGGGCAACTACACAAACAAGAAGCATGAACTGCCAGCAAAGCCAAAGAGAGAGGAAAAAGTACTTGAAATGCACAGTGCTAGCTGAAGTAGGGCATATATATAATATCTGAGACGTTAATATAATATCTTGCTAAGAGTGGATTCAACAAGACGCGTCTCAGCGTCTCAAAATGGAACAAACACGGCCAGACGTCCCTCCTCGTTGCTGGACACGATCCCCCTGTGGACATAACAATATTTGTGGACATATCCCGAAACCCTGGACCTGATTCTTTACTTTCGAACTCATTGATTTCGAACGCTGCTTCGGTCGTGAATTTGCATGTTCGCTCAACCACCACAATCTACACAAGAAATGAGTTGTTTAGACTCCGCCGCGTTTCTAATACTTCTCTACCTGGTCCAGTACTCGCTGATCTGAAAAATGCTGGTATTCTACGGTATAGAGGAAAACAAGCTGGTCGCAGGAACATTTCAACGAACATTTCAACGATTATTTCAAATAGAGCGAACTGTGATGCTTCGACAAGTCTCGCCTCGTTGCGCACCGGTGTTGACAGAAGCAATTTGATTCCTATCCCGTTACAGGCTCCAAAGGAATCTATTCAACGTCGTCAGCTCTCTAATTTTGCTCTTATCAATGCCAGGTCCATACGAAACAAGACCCTTATGCTGAATGATTATATTATTGAACAGGATGTTGACATTTTAGCGATTACTGAAACCTGGCTTCACGACAATGATTTTGATGATTTCTTTTGCCTCGACATCTGCCCTGCCGGGTATAGACTCTTTCACGATCCCAGGACTACTTCTGAAGGCGGCGGCGTTGCTCTCCTGGTTAGAAAACAACTCAAAGTAATCAAACAACAACTGGCTGACTACAGGAGTTTCGAGGCTTACGAAGCGCTTCTGAAATCGCCTGGAAGTCACAATTTGAGACTGGTTAATATTTATCGCCCTCCTCCGTCTGTTACAAATCGACTAAGCGTTGCCCTGTTTCTTGATGAATTCTCTACATATCTCGAGCACTTAACGCTGGTTCCTGGACTTTTACTAATAACTGGTGACTTCAATTTTCACGTAGATCGACCAAATGACTCAGACGCAAGACGATTTATGGGTATTTTGGACTCTTTTGATCTGACGCAACATGTTGTTGGACCTACCCACCGCGATGGCCACACCCTTGATTTGATCATCACGAGGGTTAACGAGGAAGGCCTGGTCTCGAACTGCTGTGTGCGTCAACGCATTTCAGATCATTTTGCAGTACATTGTGACTTGCACTTTGAAAAACCTCCGCTTCAAAGGAAGGAAATAAATTTTCGCAAGATTCGCTCGATTGATTTTGTTGAGTTTCGTCGCGAACTTGGATGCTCAAGCTTAGTATCGGATCCCTCTAACGACCTGGATGTACTTGTTGAACAATACAACACCACTCTGAAGTCATTGCTCGACGCGCACGCCCCTCTGAAGACGAGAACAGTTACCATGCGTCCCTACTCTCCATGGTATACAGAGGAGATCACATCTGAAAAAAAGAAAAGGAGATCCCTTGAGCGGCGCTGGAGGTCGTCACGCCTGCCTGAGGATTATCACAGCTATGTTATTCAGTGTGATGTTGTACACAGCCTGCTCAGGACATCCAAGATTTCTCACTACCGTGATGTTATCGATAGTTCTAAGCACGATCAAAGAGTGTTATTTCAGACGGTTGACAAGCTTCTACATACTAAGTCTGAGGCTTGTTACCCTTCATCCTATTCTGACTACACCCTTGCAAATAAGTTTGCTGACTTTTTCACTGAGAAAATCGTTACCCTACGAAGTTCACTAGACTCTTCTGCTACCTCTGGGCCCCCTCTACTGTTATTGATGACTCACCTCCTGCAAGTTGTATGCTGTCTAGTTTCAAGATCGTTACTGAAGAGCAGCTATCCAGTCTTGTTGGTTCTTCAAAAGTCAAGTCATGTGCTCTGGATCCAGTTCCAGCCTCTGTTCTGAAAGAGTGCTTGTCGGTTCTACTCCCGGCTATGGCGAAAATCGTAAACTGCTCCATTGACACTGCTGTGATGCCAGACGGTTTTAAGCTAGCTCTTTTAAATCCACGGCTTAAAAAACCACGCCTTGATTTTGAAGTTTATGCTAATTTTAGGCCTATTTCAAATTTAATTTTTATTTCGAAACTTACGGAAAAAGTCGTCGCTGTGCAGCTTGCTGACTACATTATAGATAACAATCTAGATGAGATTTTCCAGTCTGCATATAAACAGCTTCATAGTACAGAGACAGCTCTAGTTAGAGTAAACAATGACATTCTTGTAGCCTTAGACAACCATCAGTCCGTTATACTGCTACTTTTAGATTTATCGGCTGCGTTTGATACTATAGACCATGACATTTTGCTTAACAGACTAAGTTATCGTTTTGGTATCTGTGGCTCGGCCCTCTCCTGGTTTAGATCGTATCTCAGTAATAGATTTCAGTATGTTAATATTAGAGGGGAGAAGTCTTCACACCGGCCACTGGTTTGCGGGGTGCCTCAAGGTTCTGTCCTGGGCCCTATTTTATATCTGCTATATACTTCGCCGCTTGGGGATATCGTGAGGAGGTATAACATGGGTTTTCACTTTTATGCGGATGATACCCAGTTGTACCTGTCCTTTGATTCCCGAAGTGGCGAAGGGCAAGCATCAGCCGTTGGTCTAATAGAGGCCTGTGCGACTGAAATAGATGACTGGATGAGGGCAAACAAACTAAAGCTTAATAGTGACAAGTCCGAACTTCTTATTATAAGTTCGAAGTACCGCCCTCGTCCTTTACTTAATTCTATCTCGATCAATGATAACGTAGTTCAGCCCTCAACGTCAGCTAGGAATCTAGGTTTTATAATGGACAATAGTCTAACTCTCGAAAAACATGTTAACTCTATTACCAAATCAGCTTTCTTTCACATCAGGAGGATTGCTAAAATTAGGGATTATCTCTCCGAGGACTCTACTGAAGCTCTTGTACATGCATTTATAACTTGTAGATTGGATAATGGTAACGCACTTCTGTATAGTCTGCCAAAATATCTTACGCAGAGACTGCAATCCGTTCAAAATTGTGCCGCCCGGCTTGTATCGCGCAAGTCGAGGTATGCTCGTGCTATGCCGCTACTGATGGAGCTCCATTGGCTGCCAGTAGAAAAACGGATTGTTTTTAAGTTATTATTATTAGTTTTTAAATCCCTTAACAATTTAGCACCTCTTTACATTAGTAGTTTATTGAATTCATATCATCCCTGTCGTAGTCTTAGATCAGCTGGCAAACGCCTTCTGGTCGCCCCGAGGTCTAACCAAAAGACCTATGGTGACAGGGCATTCTCGGTGGCTGCGCCGAGGCTGTGGAACGCTCTGCCCATTCAAATAAGGACAAGCAATACCCTTACCATTTTTAAATCTAGTCTTAAGACTTATCTTTTTAAACAAACATTTTTATAATTATTATTTTATATTTTTAACTGTAGTATTGTAAAGCGCCATAGTGCAGTTAGTGGATATGGCGCTATATAAATTTCTTATTATTATTATTATTATTAAACTACGTTACTGTGAAGAGGTTCAAAATTCAAGTTTTGTAGCTTGAGACTGTCTTAGCTGCCGTGACTCGTGAGAGAAATTGGAAAAGATCTAGCTGTTTCATTCAGACACTGGCAAATTTATTGAAAGCTACGGGCTTACTTTATGAGATTATTATTCATTGTGGAATGAAAGGAAACAGGTTAGCTGAAAGTTAAGTTCGAGGTAGGCTTCGACTTTCATTCCGATTCAGTGCATATGTGCACGAAGGTGGGATGCTATCAACAACACTACCAAAAGATCCAAAACGAAAGATTCAGTTACGTAAGTACTGCATGTAAGTAAACTCTTTGATTTGAATAAATTACCTCTCAGTTTGTCTGTTAATGTACTTTTTCTTCTAATTATCGCTTTATTTAACATATCTGTGATTTAGAGTATGCGTACTTCATAATAAATTATTTGAAAGGTCAACTGAACTCTTGTGTCGATAAGCGCAAACGTTTTTGTCAAACAGTCTGTGAATTTGAGAAGCGGACTTAGAAGAGCTTTCTCATTAGGAATTCCATTTTTTTTCTTGCTATGAAATTTATGTTTCATTTCACATTTATTCATACAGTTTTAGCCGGACATTTCCCCGAGTTTTTGATCTATTTTCAGTCTGATTATGTCATTGTATTGCATTTATACACTTGCATTTCCAGTATTCTGTTGTTCAAATCCTGCGTTATCATAGTCATGTCATAAAAGCAATTAATAGACCAGACGTTTTTATGACGTTCTCACTGGCGAATCCTACTAGTAAGAGGATTTCAAATGAAAGTGTATTTCATCTTCAATCTCATGTGGCCCGAGTGAAAGCCCAGATGGGCTCTTGTTAAGCTTTTAATTAGAGATAACCAACATGCATTCAGTTCAGTTACGAACACAGCAGATAAAGTTACACAGGGTATATCTAGCTAGCTAACCACAGGAGGTAGCGAGCTTCTCTAGTCTGAACAGTTTTCCACTCTGGTGATTAGCTGGTCGGTGAAATACTTTGAAGTTCCAAGCCACGTAGCGAGGTGGCTTGAATAGGATCTAGCGCGCTAAAAGCCCATCGATGACAGATTTTAGTTATTTTAAGGTTTGCAATGTACACAAATGTCGAGTCAGTGTTGTCATCCGATCTATCCGACTTTCTTCTAGCTTTCGCTCCGAGGTAATTTCTCTTACCACGACAACTACCGGGTGTATTGTACGTCAATTGAGCCATCATGGATAACGAGGATCGCCGAACACCAGTCATGCAGTAGTAGTTTTTCGCACAGTTTTAATATTTTGGGTGAAATTTCAATAGCTGAGCATTTTGGCAGTCAATTATTTGTGATTACAAAACACTCGCGCCAAGAACAGTTATAGACCAAATTTCTAACTTTAAGAGATAGAAACAAACCACAAGAGGGAAAACGAAAAGTAAAACCTACTAGTTACTAGGCTAGCTAATGTAAGTCGTGGCACATATGGATAAACAAAGTAAATCTCTAAAGTGCTCAGATTACGCATACCAGAATTTGGTCTGAACTGTACTAATTAATCGGGCTGCCTGTGGCAGGCATGAGTCTAATTTTTTTGTTCGGTGCAACAAAATTTCTGCGCATGCGTTAAATTATGCATTAATTGTTGGCGCTAATAGATTTCTCTCCAGTCCAGTCGCCAGATTCTGCGGACGCGTTTTATGCCACATTTTATGCCACATTTCATTTTACTCTCGGTCATAATACATACCAACGCAAACACCGTGATCGGTAGGCCGATCTCGTATCGAGACCTGTGTACGTTTCCGTTTCACAGGTATACTGAATAGCTGATATTTTAATATATCGAAGTATACTGAACGATTTACTAGCAAATACATATACTGTGGTTGAGCAGTTATGGGTTATTACTATCCTCTATCGAAGTCTGAAGACTTCAACTCTCGAGGTAAACTTAAACAAGAAAACTCTCACGGCCGACTGGAGGTTTTGGTTCGAGAAATTAAAGGCTTCCAATAATTCCCTTTTATATAGTTCTGTAATATAATGAGCAGACTGAAGTTTTGGGAATGAGGGTACAGCTTTTAATTAGAGATAACCAACAGGCATTTCAGTTAATAATCTTTAATCCAACAAATACCAAGATGGACTCGTAATGGCTCATCATGTAGAGCAAGAACAGCAGATAAAGTTACATAGAGGCACACAAATTGACATAGCCGCTAGCTCCATCACAGGATGGACAGGATACAACTTATAATATGGTACAAATATAAACATACATTTGAGACAATTATGTATTAGTACTCGGAACCTGCAGTATAACAGAACAGCAGACTAAATTGTAAACGTGTGTTACATGAATAAGTAGTGTTTAAATTAAAAGGTCAACTTCTTTAATTTACATACGAGAAAAACAAAAATATTAAATTACATTTATACTAGTGGAGCAGAGAATTAAAGTCACCGAGCTACCGGCCACTCCAAAAGACTGCTAAATTCAGCTAATAACTCTTCCCTTTGGTTATTACTAAGAGGATTTCAAATGAAAGTGTGTTTCATCTTCAATCTCATGCCGGCCCGAGTGAAAGCCCAGATGGGCTCTTGTTTATTATTAAACTAGCTGTGAGGTAGGAGTTGCTGACAGATATCTCAAGACACTAGCTAGCTGCACGATAGTAGTCTGAACATACCCACAGAGGCACACGAATTGACCACGAAGTAAAATTAACATGACTGTAGAAAGAACAGTAGTGAAATATAGTGGCAGCTCTATCGGCAGGATGGACAGGATACAACTTATGATATGGGATAATAAATATAAACATTGAGACAATCATATTTTAGTACTCGGAATCTCCAGTACAACAGAACAGCAGACTGAAACGTGTAGACGCCTTTGAGTGTGTTACATGAATAAGTAAGTAATGGTCCGCGCAAGAGGTAGGCATATGTTATGCATGGAATGTAAAAAGGTGCTAATTGTGGTATTGTTTCAATCTTCCACCTCATTGGCTTAGACATTAAAATCTATCTAAACTTGAAGAAGAATTTTTTTTTTTCTCATTTTGTAAACAGATTTCAGGGTCCGCGGGTCAATGCTCAGAGCCAGAGAGAAGATGGAGCAGAGCGGAGAAGTGCCCGATGACGAGCCCAAAGCTTCAGTTCTAGCGAAAACACCATCCACCGAGGCCATCAACAATGCGGATAGCGACAAGGCGTTCACCTTGAAGCGAGCTCTTGGGCTTCCAGAAGGAGTCGCTCTCTTAGTTGGAGTCATCATAGGCTCGGGAATCTTCGCAACTCCAAAATGGGTCATGCTCTACACCGGTTCTGTGGGTCTCAACCTCGTGGTATGGTGTCTGGGTGGTGTAATTAGCCTTTGTGGAGCTCTGTGTTATGTAGAGCTCGGGCTCATGATTCCAAAGTCTGGTGGCGAGTATGTTTACCTTATGGAGGCGTTCGGTCCTCTTCCTGCCTTTTTGTTCTCATGGACCTACGCACTGTTTCTCAAGAACTCCGGAATCGTAATTTTAGTGCTGGTTTTCGCAGCCTATGTTATTGAGCCTTTTTATCCGGGATGCAGTGGACGAGAAGATCTTGTGCGACTAAGGAAACTTTTGGCAGCAGCTAGTTTGGGTAGGTATATATCCATTGTATGTTCAGTTGTATATTTGTATGCATGCATGTCATACTCACAATTGTACAACATATTGAAATTTCATGCACACCCAAAGCTTATGATAAAACTAAGGTAAAGGGCATTTATAACAACACTTCCAGTGAGCGAGAGAATCATGCATTTTTTTGGCCCTTCTGTTGAAATCATTCGCATAAATTAGCTGCTCAGTGCATTCGCATTCTCTGACAGGAAATTAAATTAAAATCAGTTTCGTGACCGCATTAGCAAACAGAAGTGTCTAACTCCAATTTTCAGATCAGGTCTTCCGCAACGTTTGTTCACAAATCGCTCAACTCAGAGAAACTCCCAAATAAACTCTTCACACTAAAAAACAATACACACTCTCTAAGAGGCGTTTATAGGCTAGTCATCCCACATCCACGTACAGATGCTATACGCAAGTCAATCACATACAGAGCATCCGTAATGTGGAACTACCTAGACGATCTCCTTAAAGACAAAAAACACTCGACCTTTAAAAAACTTGTCAAAAAGTATATAAACTCCATACCACTGCAACCAAATGTCAGGATAAACACTGATAAGTTCTCATACCACTAATATGTTTTATTTATGCATGCCTAACTTATTCATGTTTACTCGTCCAAGTGTTTACTTATACATTAGACATCCGCCTATCCATTTACACAACTACTCGCTTATTCATCTAATTAAGTTATTAGTCAATTAGTTAGTCTTTCAACTATTTAGTTAGTATCATTCCAATATCTTATAATGCAATGGTCTTTCAATCAAAAACTTGTAATTTACATAATCAATGAGGTTAGCTAGATTTCTTTATCGTTCCTTTTGTATTATCACGGCCACATCAGCTCTGAATGCTGCAGTATCGCCAATACCGTGTTTAAATAAATGCTATTATTATTATTATTATTATAACTCATTCAGGATCTAGGAGCTGAGCCAACAACGCAATTCACATAACATAACATAACATCATGCACCTGTAGTATAGTACACGTGTAGCAAGACATTATCTAATGGCTAGGTCTTCAGCTGTATGTGGTGGACGTCCGTTTCTCCAAATAAAGTCGTGAGTACAATCTACAGTTGGAGAAATAGTCCAAGAAAGGTGTACGATACATATACAGGTAATGCTGTATCCGTATAAACACGATTACCAGGTCTCGAGTTCACGTGTATATGCGAATTAATTAATCGCATCAAACACTCAAAGGTGTACTACTCAAAGGTGTACG